>BGPR01000004.1:1428381-1809455 GCA_013235015.1 Araneus ventricosus | reverse complement strand
CCCCCCCCCCCCAACACATTAACAAAAATTTTAATGCAGATTTGCATCGATCTCAAGAATGATTAAATTCGATGTAGAAAAAGCGGAAATCCGCGTTTCCACTGAAAAGTGTCATGTCTGTTCTAAATTTTCGATGCAGTTTAAATGGTCTAACTTTTCAATTCTCGCTTCAGATTTCACAATTATTTCACCCTCTGTTGCTTCCTTTGGTCCCCCCGCCTTTAGTTTATAATTCATAATTATAAATATTATGCAATCTTGAAATCAATATTTTCTGGAATTTCCCATTGCGTGGCATCATTCGTATGGAAAAAAATGTAATTAAATTAATCAGTTAACTGATATTCAAGTCCTGAAAATATCTAAACAATGCATTGCCATCAAGACCACATAAATGTGCAAAATTTTAAAACTTTAGCACACCAGTGAGTGAGTGAAAAATAGATTAAAAAATTCCATATCTGCAAAAATTAAACAACTCAAGGTAAAAAGTATAAAAGATCTAAATAAAAAAAAGCAAAAAACAAAGTAAGTAATCAAAAATCTTGATAAAAAAAAAATCAGGATACGTGCAAAAAGCATGAGCAACGTGTTTTTTCTTTGTGATTTTTTTAGAAAGATTAATCTGCATTGGAGTGTCAATATTTCATATGTTAGAAAAGTTGGGATAAAGGAACTTTTTAAAGTTAATTTTTTTAAAGCTACTTTGTAAATTTTTTTGTTTCTTCCTTTAAACCAGCGGGAGTAATCTCCCCTAAACTTTCTCGAATACAACCAGTAACGCGGGGTGGGTAAACACCCAGTTGGTAGGTAAATATTTTTTGGGGTATTTACCCAAGGCCTGGTTATTTTGAGAAAAAAAATTATGAATGGTGATTTACAATGAAACATGTAAAATTTATGAATTCCCAAAAACTTAATATTTTGCAAAAAAAAAAAATTTAGTATGCTCTCAATTTTTAAGCGAAAAGGTACCACAACTTTATTTAACGTTTTTCAGTACGAAATCTTACTATAGATATCACACAACATAAAACCATACCTCTGGTTAATCACAGGCGTCCAGCTGGAGAATGTCAAAATGTAGTTTCGTTTGGGGGTTTGCCATAATTTCCGAAGCGCGTGTTTGCGGCTCGCTATAATTTCGCAACTTCGTAGACCGCCAAGGTCAAATGCCAACTATACTAACTTGAGTAAAATAAGTGAAACGCTCGCCAATACACAGTCGCAATGTGCATTTTGAACCAAATATGCAATTTGAACAACTTTTTTTTAACGGATTGAAACGAAATTTGAGCACAGATCTATAATTAATATTAGCAAATGTCATACCAATTTTTATTTATCTAAGCCAAAGGGTTTAGGAGGTATAATTTTTACAAGTATGCGATTATACAGACCTACATTCATGATAATAAAACTGTGTACAAAATTTTATCCATCTAGCTATTCAAGTTTTTGAGTTACAGTGTTAGCATGACCGCGGACAGACTTCCCGTGGACGGATTTTGTCCAAAATTTTATAGAAACCTACAAATTATGTGTCAAGTTCACATACCACATTTCATCTCTTTATCTCTAATAGTTTTTGAGTTATCGTGTTCACAGACACACATAATTCTAAAATTGTGTTTTTCGGACTCAGGAAGGTCTAAAACGTGAAGATTCGTCAAAATCTCGAGTTCGAATTTTTTGACGATTACAATACTTTCTCTTTGTATACGAGAAAGTAAAAAACAGAGCCTGAGGTATCCTGGTGGTAGAGGCTCGGCTTCTGGGCCCATGCCCGGCCTTAGCAAGGGCGGGGCCCAATTGGAAACAATTTTTGATAGCCCCGACTTCCCAACTATCTTGCATCAAAGCCGGTAGGTCATTAGCATTTAAAATAAATTTAATTTTTTAAAAATTAATTTACATTAATTAAAGTGAATTAATTAAGTTAAAATTAATTTTAAATTTAATTAGGTTATTTATTATATATTAATAACTAATAAATAATTATATAATTAATTATTAGTTATTAATATATAATTAATTAGGGAGTCAAATACAGCATAAAAATTGTATTAACTGACTACCAACTACCCTTTTTACTTTTTCGTTTATGAAGTATATAAGGAGAAAGTATTGCAATTGTCAAAAAAAATTCGAACTCGAGATTTTGATGAATCTCCATGTTTTAGACCTCCCCGAGTCCAAAAAACACAATTTTGGAATTATGTCTGTCTGTGAACACGATAACTCGAAAACTATTAGAGCTACGGGTATGAAATTTGGTATGTGATCTTTACACATAATTTGTAGGTTTCTATCAAATTTTGAACAAAATCTGTCTACGGGAAGTCTGTCTGTCTGTGTTAATGTGAATGCGATAACTCACAAACTTGAATAGCTAGATGGATAAAATTTGGTACACAGTTTTATCATCATGAATGTAGGTCCATATAAAATTTTGGGCCAAATCCGTCAATGGGTTGACTGTCTGTCGGTCTGTATAATCGCATGCGTAGAGGTAGTGTGCATGCGAAAGGATTACATCACTTTGTCCTTGAGACGGTAAGAGTGGAAATTCAGTACTCATTTAACTTTTGAAACAAATCCGCAGTCTCCACACGGATGCGTACTGGAAGCAATTTTCTGTGCATGATATTAAGCGTCTTTCGTGACTGACTCCTGCTTGGCGCTTTTTTCTTCCCTTTTGTTCCTTTTTCTCCCTTTCGGACCCTGCTCGGATTATTTTATGTCCGTTTGTTTTGTCGTTTTTATGTTTTGGAAACTTGTTGCGTTCTTGGAATCGAGCAGATTCGAATTTTTTTATTCACGGAAGGGGAGGGGAAATGACAAATTTTTTAGGAGTATACGAGAAAGCTTAGGGGAGGCCACTCCCACTGGTTCATAACACTAGCAACTTCAAAATGCAAAGATGATACAATTTTATTATGCTTCGTAAATCAAAATTACAGCAATTAAAAATAGAATACACTGCATTTTTTTCACTTAGTTTTAATATTCAATTTGATCTTGAAGCATTTTATTCTTAAGTATTTTAAATAAAAAAATTTATATTTAAATAAGGAAATGCCTTTCCTTGTTTGATGAATTTTTATAAGGCATTATTATAGAGGTCAATTATATATGCAATTACAGAAATTATGGTCTAGGCCAGGGGTAGACAATCTTTCAAGCCTCGCGGTTCAGAACTGAAATCCTACACAATATTTTAGTTTCTGCACGATTTAGAAATAATTACACCATATTAATATAGTTTTAAAAAATAAGATTATATTTAGTTTAACATTTAGGTGTCTAATCATAGTACGTTTTTTTTTTTCAACATAACTAATTAAAATAAGTTTATGCTTTTATTTGTGAAAGAAAAATTAAGCTGGTTTTTTCACACTATCAAATAAAATAATTGAAAAGAAGGGCCGCAAATTTTTTGCAGTAGCTAAAAAATTTAGTTATTATTTTAAATAAGCTCATCAGAGATTTTATTAAAATAATTACATTAAGATATGAATCAATGGAAGGAAAATAACGAAATTTTAATGCACTAATTTGTACTCACCCCAAAAAGTAGTAGAAATAAAATAAAAAATTTTCTATATTCGTCGTTTTTTATGATTTCAGGGAGCCTTCATGCCAACTTCGAAGAAAGTTGAACAACGTGTTTGGTTGTGACTGGATAACGAACAAATTTACAGATAAACGCAATGTTGAAAGGTCAAGTTAAAACAGAGTTCACTTAGTTCAGTCAATAAAAGTGCATGTATGAGTATGTGACTGTCTTTTTGTGTTCCACAAGACAGATGGCTGAAACTAGACTTTTTTTTTGGTAAAACCAAAAAAACTAAGACCAAATTTGGTACAAATATATTATGAAGGAAGGGAACATGCGCCTCAGAGAGCTTTTCTAAAATTTTAATTAATTAAAAATTAAGCAAGAATATGGTATGTTTCAGCAATAAATGCAAAAAAAATAACACAAAAAACTTTTATACACCATCTTGTATTTCAAATATATATCTTTCAAATCTAATGTGCCAGTTTATTTGTCAGACAATTTTTCTCCTTAAATTTGAAAGACCTTTTTAAAAAATTGTGCTTAATTTTCAACAATAGCTTGCAATGCTGTAATGAAAGTCGAATCAATTTCATTGATTCATCAAATCTTTAAATCTAATGTTTCTCTTGCGTTTAAAAACGAGATACAGTGAAACCTCTCTGAGCGGCCACCCCTCCGTTCCGAGAAAAATTGGCCGCTCATAGGGGTGGCCGCTCTATAGGGTTTTCGTTACAGTTACAAGATAATTGCTATAATACATAATAGAAAAAAGTCTGACACATATTTCTTATTTAAAATGAAGTTTGAGACTTATCTAAAGAGAAAATAATACTTTATTTAATAATTTTTTACATTTTTTGAAAACGAATACAATTTGTGACTGTTTTAAGTTTTTACCCCTTCGGGAAAAAAACCATTTTTTCAAGTTCGTTTTTCAGTTTAAAAAGTAAATCTCTAACCGATGCGTTGTTAAATGGGATGGGCGAACCCACCCTGCGGCCGTTCAGAGGGGTTGGGTGGCCGTTTCTAGGGGTTATTTTAACATTAGGTCTATGGGCCGAAAAATCCGTGCCACGAAAAATTGGCCGTTAAGAGGGGTGGCCGCTATGCAGGGGTGGCCGTTCGAAGAGGTTTCACTGTATAAAATTTATTTTGTTTTGATTACAGTAATGTAAGACCTGTTGTTACAATAAAATACAATCTATTTTCTTTGCTCTTGCCAGTTTTTTTTTTTTAATTTAATTTTTTGTTACTTCAACTAAATTTACTTTATTATTTTGATAAGATTAAATTTTAGATATGAACTTGAATCTATTTTTTCACTTAAAGCAGGATAATCCTCTCTGGAAATACATGACATTTGTTTCTTATAATTAGGTTACACAATCACGTTATAATTAGATAAATAATGCGTAATAATTGTAATTTCAATCTGAACAAACCATCTCTTGCATGATCAAAACGAAAATTAATCTTCATTCAATTTTACGATTTTAAAGAGCCAGTCTAATTATTTTTTTAACAATTGAATGTAAAGATCAAAACAATTTGATAAGATGAAAAACAAACTGCTACAAAATTTAGTTTCAAGTATTGATACATTTCCTGTTCACTGTTTTCTTTTCCTTGTATTACTAATTCATTCTTTTGAAACAATTAATGCTTTCAGCTTACCAAAAATTAATAATTTGACGTATTTAAAGTAAGTTGGCATAATTAGTATACAGAGTAATAAAATGGGCGAATCATTCAGTCGCCGAATGCAGCTAGTATTTAATACAACAAAAGCAATGTAAAAATAAAGAAACAATAATTTGAGCTCACCTTTTTAAAAGTACGAAAATGTAAGAGAATGAGATATGTCCTGTTTCTCTCGGGTGACTGAGAACAGATGTCTCAATTATTTGCCACTAAAGAATCACCAGATAGCAGGACTTCTCTGGTCCTGACCAGATAGTAGGCACTGCCTAAAGAGGGTGATAGCTCATCCCCCCGAAACACATAACACCCCTTTTCCTTTGTGCCTTTAGCAGCCAAATTACATGATCTCTTTACCTCCCTTGTCAGGGCTTTAGGGGTTCGAAGAAGACAGAGCAGTAAAATGAGCTGCAAAAAGAAGAAGGAAAAATATGTCATTGTGCCCTCTCTAACAAGAACCACTTCTTCTTGCAAAGAGAGATTCTTTGGACATCCCTACGGGGGCAATAAAATGTCAACGGCATCAGTTTGTAATATAAGAGTAATACTAGTTATTTTGTTTAAGAATTGCTCTCTTTCCAGGGGGGCCCCTGGTAATATATTGTCTCATTCTTACTTACAGGAAACGAAATACACAGACTTCTCGACCACCCCTGCTATAGAGACAAGGACACGCCTTTTTTATTGCATTTATGATAGCAGGGAAAGAGCGTTGTTAACTTGGGAGTCAAAAAAATATTGGACAGCACTGATCGTCGATTTCAAAGCACGAAATAAATCCTAAGAATAGTATTATGAAACTTAAATGATACTTGATTTTAATTAGAATATGTTCGAGTACAACGCAATTGTAAATCAAATGAAAGCACAAAATTAAATTACCCTGAAAATGCCTGAAAAAAATCTCAGGACCCCCAAAAGTTACCTAGGCAGTTGCCAACATTGCCTATTTGATTACCCGGCCTTGTATATAAGGAGTTTTGGGGCAACAAATGTTATGATAAACTGAAAAAAAAAAAAACATTATTACGAAACTAAGATAACGAATCATTCAAGAATAATGGTTTCAGTAGTTTGATTATAAAAAAATACAAAATTATAATTTACAATTGATTTCAGACAAAGCGGTTAATAATTTACAAAACTTTTTTCTATCAATCAATCTCACTATTCTTTATTTATAGGTTCGGACATTTTTTAAATTATAAAACAACAGGATGTAAAACTACAAAAAGGTTATTAGAAAAAATTACGAAGAGGAAGGTTTCAAAAACTACCTTTCCTTTTTTTTAACTGTTAATTCCTTCAAAATATCTCTAGCTATATTTATAATTGACATATAAGGCATATAGTTCACGACTACAAATTTAAGATCAGATAATTAAGCTTTCATTTGCAAAGTTTTAATAAACATAATTAAAAACATTATTTAGTTTAAGGTTAATTTATTCTACTAAAATTAGCTTTTCTTCAGTAAGCAAACTACTTGTAATTTATATAAAATACTCATCTTAAAAGACTTACTGGTACACATTGGAAAGAAATATGCAATGGTATCAAATGCATGTTTATTTTTAAAAAAATAATAATCAGATTTAAATCAACATTTTCAGTTAAATTGTTTTATTTTAGACAATCAAAATTACTAGAAGAGACAATATTCTTCTCGATGTTCAAAAAAAAAAAAAAACTGCTTGAAAATTTCAACTCAGCTGAATCCCCATTAATTATTATTGTCACGACATTGAAACGAGATATATACTCTCTTATTTTTGCATCTCAGCATTTGAAAATCTTGTTTTTATTTCATTTTTTGTCAATTGAACATCCACTAGTCTACCACTATAAGAGCCAATGTATTGTTGCGCTGTGTGCTTACTGGCGTGCAATGTCAGACAAATCCTCTTCCCTTGAGTCATGAAATTTGACAATGGTAGTTGTAATGGGTGACTCAATGCACCTCAAAGTCGAAATTAAAATTTTTATTTAATATTTTGTGTTGTTTGGGTCATTTTCAGGACATTCGCTGTGCATCTTTTCTAGTAGTTGAAAAACAATCAATGCACATCAGGATGAACAAACAATTTTGTTTCTGATGAAATTTGTTTTAGGCTTCAAAGCGTATTTACTGAATGTTGAGAAATTTTTTGAAAATAGTCAGTTTTACAATTGAAATCTTATTTTGTTTTATCATCCGACTTTCTAGAACACTATTTTTTTTCCTATAATAGAGCGGTTCTTCAGATTTAAAACAAGAATGGTTAAAATATCTTTTCCCGTTTTTTTTAAAATTAATTTTTCCTGGGCAGTTGAGTTATTTTTTTCTCGGCGGGTTTTCTCAACAACACTTTTTCCGGAACAAGCTGGCAATTCGGTATTGGTTGGGGGGCAGGTGGCGTCATAACCTTCAATTGAATGTAGTTATTATTTTTCCAGTATCTTAGAGTATTTATTCATCTTACTTTTGCTTGCAGTATAATAATTTTCACGTTGCAGTTTTTTAATATTGTTTGGATTAACTTTCACAAATAAATACTTATCACATAATGCGGAAAATCAATAGTAATATCTTTGTTTTGATTTTGTTTTTAAAATTTTCATGTCATTGTGAGGTTTTTTTTTTTTTTCTTCTTTTTTCATTTTCTTGAAGTCCCGTTCCACGAGACACCGTGTTTATTGCTATTAATTTATATTTGCAAAACTTTCTTAGATATATTAAAACAATCATGTTTCTGTAATGCAGCAAAAACATCTTTTTTTAATAATTTATTTAAAACAATAATTAATTCATTTTAAATTGTTACATTTCTTTGAGCCTTGCTTAAGTCGGCCTATCTGACGAATTGGTCAATCGGATGTACGGCCCTGTCTGGGCGGATGTGGTACCAAATTGAAACGATTCCATCAGAACACGCCATATATGTGGACCTAGTGTTAATCTGTCAGAGTAAGTCGATGGTCAAGCGTCCCTATCATTGATGTGATGTGCTAAAGTTGGAAGAGGAAGGTATCGTCCCTAATCATCTCTGCAGTTCGAAGCGTCCGATGCTAACCCTCCGTTGATTGAGCGTAAATATATTAAATAAACTAAACTAATAAAATAGTTTGATACATCGAGTTGATCTGAATTGTGCATAGCGAGGATTGAGGAGTTTTGAAGTTATATTATGGACTATATGCATTTTCTCTAACGGATGCAGATGACAAAGAACTGCCATTCCTACTTTCAGATGTCTACCATACTAGCCCGTCTTTTTAACCTACAACTGATTAAGATATTTGAAATTTTGTATTGTGTTTGATATTGATGTTTTCAAAATTAATTACTAGTTAATTGATTAATTTAATCAAATTTTGATTCCATCTGAGATACGTATACAGCGGCACCCCTCATCCTCCTATCCCAGGTTGATTCAGAAGAAGGATATGCTCCAATAAGTATCATATTATAAAATAATATTTCTTAAATAGAAAAAAATAGTAGGCATGCTTAATTTGTCAATTGAGAGTCTACATATTTTAATGTATAATAATTTGTATGTAATATTTGTTGAATTTGAATAAAAGTAATCAAATTGTTAACACCCTGAATAATAATAGTAGAAGAAATTATGATGTTACATTTTTCAAAATGAATTATTGCATTATAGTGTGCAAAGATTGGAACAGCTCAGTTTTTTATTTGAAAGTCACATCACAAGAAAAACTAAATTACCTTAGCTCCTAATTGTACAGACTGGTTATTAATTACATTTGAATATAGTAAATTATCTAACAAATATTGTTGCAACAGCAAAAAATCCGGCTGAGGTGTGGAAACCCAACTACAAACAAAGCCCTTTTTACAATGGAACCAGGATCATACATCAACCTCAGCATACACGTCCCAGAAAGTCCGTTTCAAGCGTTGACCCCATCGGTTAAACAGAGGTTCAATATTTTAAATTGGCAAAAGAAATCTAATGGGAAAACCACCAAACCTGAATTTCACTTCTTCACTGATTCCTGAATCAGAAGCAAGCCCAGTGAACAAAAGAGTATTTTAATGATTTCAATGTATTTATTCGGTTTATAGTTATAAGTATCAAAAGATCATCAAGTATCAATCAGTAATGAAGTATAAATGCAAACAAAATACTGCAATATATTGGGAAAAAAACTTTGCAGATGCCTCAAGTTTCAAAGTAGTTAAATGTTTTTTCCAAAAAAATATACATTCTTAATTATTAATTGTATCCTCCTTTGCGTATTTATTTGACCTTCTATAATTTTTATACAGAAGCGGCTTTCAACTAATTCTAAAAGAATATTTCTGTAACAATCATATGAAATTTTGTAATCATCAGACAAATTTTTCTACTCCAAAATATGGGTTGGAGGAGCCCTTTGCTATCTTTTACGAAGACAGCAAAAGAAATCCTAATATACAAGGACAGTTTGTTTTCAACCTCAGTCAAGCTGCTAAACAGGCAGATAAGTGGTAGGAGGTGGGGATCATGGTGGGAGACTGCATATCTCTACCATAACCTCAACTACTGGCAGCTAGCTGTGATAATAAATTGTGCCAAGTGCAAGTTGCATGCACTGTTACCGCTTTCTTCAAGCAGAAAGGCTGGTTTAGGAAACAATCAATGCAGTTATTTCTTGTCCAGATTTCTGACTGACTGCTTGAAGAGCCATTCTGACTTCTGGAGTTGTCTTCATTTGTGACCCTCAAAGTGCTGTAGTAATCCAGCTGTTTCTGGAGCAGTTTAAGCGGAACACATCTGATCAAGCTGCTATAGCCCTGAATTAGCTTGATGGGTGACTCATCTCTTCTTGAAATGAACTGGCTGGGAGGCCAAGCTTTCGGAAAATGGGGAGATTCAAAGCAAAGCGTTAAGACCCATCTCACTACTAAGCGTGAAGCGTTTTTGAAGAGGATCGTAAACCTCGTCTACCGATTGCACACCTGTATCTTCACGGCGATTGTAATGAAAATGTAAACATGTTTGTACACAACTTTTGGTAATACATTTATTTTGCCCTCTACTTGTCTTTTTTTGTGGTCCATGAGATTGAAAAAAAAAAACACAGCCCATATTTAATTATAGAATTGTATATGAAGCATCAGTCAACGATTAAATTTTTAGAAAACCTTAATACAAAAACAAGGTTAACTCATGGTTGACCCTTCAACTGCCAAAGGGAGGCATGACTTGGGAAATTCAGTTCAGGATGAAACTTTGCATATTAGTAGCCTTTAAAGGTGTTCACCCACTAATCTAATAAAGTGCAATGGCCAGACAATTCAAGAAAATGGCAAACAAACTTTGGGTATAGCTTATATACAGGGTATCATTTTTTGCTGTTTTCAGTTTCCCTGACATTTCAAGGTTTATAAAAAAGTTCCTGACTTTTTTCGGGGTATAACATCAGCCATAGAAAAAATCCCTGCACATTGTGCTTCAGTATTCAAAGTCAGTATGGTTTGAATAAAAGCAAAACGTTTGAAAAAGAACATTTATTTAAAACTAAACAATAAACCATAAAATAACTAATACATCTTTACAATGAACAATTCTATTCTGTTACAATTTTCAGGTTTTCCGATTAAAAATATAAACAAAAAATCTTTAGAGACGATCAAAGCTCAATAAAATATCACGTTGCAAAATAAAACATAAAGGCAGAAAAAAATGTAAAAGAACGATTTTTTACTGATGTTTTATAAATTAAACCGAAGCATAATATTCTGTCACACGAAGGAATGTTTGCAAAAGAAAAAAAAAGCAACTTCTTATTCCAACCAACTTCCTTCATCGCTCAAAATGGACAATATATAAAGAAATAAATAAAATAAAACATCAAAGACAAAAGAGAAAAAATAAAATTCACTTGAAAATGGGGAAAACCTGTATTTACCATTTAAAGTTAAATAAAATCTAATTTAGATTCTTTAAAAAAAAAAATTAGCTGTGGCGTCAGCTCTCCTGTTATGCTAAATCCATCCCTTTTGCTAAATTTGATCTGATATTCAAAGATCTGGGCGTATAAAGAACGAAAAAAAAATAAATAAATAAAATCGAATATGCATACATAATACTAAAAAAATTGTTCTTTTTATATGTATGGAGTAACGTATCCTTACTTTGAAGATCACAATTTATCAAAGATCAGTAATCATCATGTTTCACAACACTCAGAGAAAAAAAACACAGACAAAATAAACAAACAAAAAAAAATACTGAAGAAAATATTAGCACTAATTTCAAATATATATCCAATGAAGAAAAATCTCCAGAAATGGAAGAACAAACTAATTCTGTTATAACTCCTGGTTTGATATTAAATCATCATAAAAGCAGGCAGTAGTGTGGATGCTAACTTGTAGACAGATAAAAGATAAATTACGATCTGTAAAGCTATCTGGATCTCTTGGAAATATACACATCGGTTCTTCTTCACATCGAAGTGTAGATTATACTATAATTTTCATCTCAAGTATCATCTAATTCTACCAAAGGGCGGATTCTGTTCATAATAGTCCAGTCAGAAGGGTCCAAAATGGGGGACTAAAAAACATTAACTCATATAGTTTTGAAGAATTGTACACATGTTCGTGAGGGGCTTGATTATGACATACTAGTCCCGTTCTGGAGGGTAGTTCAAGCGCATCTTGATTCCATCCTCTTTTTTTTTAGTTTTGCAGCTGACTATCTCGAAAAAGTATTCAGTTTCAAAATGTACAGTGATTAAACAAATTAAAAGAGCATAAAATTCCCTACAAATTATACTTTTATTTTTCTTCCAACTTTAATGATTTCCCCAGATAATGAGTCTCAAATATTTGCCATGCACTGATATCGTCTCCCTTTTTTAATTTCTCTTCAATATCTAGAAATCTATTCAATTTCAAATTATACTTAACCAGCAAATTAAGAAGCGCATAAAATTCCCACAAACAATCTTTTATTTTTTGTTTTAGCTTTAAGTTTCAGAATAATGGATTAAAATTTGCCGTCATCTTGTTTTATCCCCTTTTTTAGTTTTTTTTAAATATTCAGTTTTCGAAAACTATTTGATTTTCAAATTACATTAAATACAACAAATTACTGATCGTAAAATTCCCAACCAATCATGCTTTTATTTATTTTCTAGCTTTAATAGTTTCAGTGATATTTAAGAAAACTAAAGGGGGATAAAATCAAGATGGTTGCAAATTTTGAAATCCATTATCAGAAACTATTAAAGCTAAAGCAAAAAAATAAAAGCATGCGTTTGTAGAGAATTTTGCGCTCTTTAATTTGACTACATGATATTTAAAAATTGAATAGATTTCGAGATATTCAAGAAGAAACTAAAAAAGGGGGGATGAAATCCAAGATGGCAACAACTTTTTTGAGACCCATTATCTCTGAAACTATTAAAGCTGGCAGAAAAATAAAAGTACATATTTAGAGAAAATTTCCCGCTTTTTAATTTTTCAATCAATTAAGATTTGAAAATTAAATACTTTTCAGTTATTCAGAAAAAAACTAAAGAGGAATGAAATCCAGATGGCGCAACCTTTGAGACCCACTATCTGGAAAACAATTAAAGCTGGAAGAAAAATATAAGCATGTAGTAGGAATTTTACGCTCTTTAATTTGTTAAATCCATTGTAATTTGAAAACTCAATAGTTTTCGAGGTATTCTGGAAAAAACTAAAAAGGGGATGAAATCCAAGATGGCGTCGTGAGCTTACCCCAGGACAGGGACTTTTAGTATGTTTATCTGAAGCCCCTAACGAACATTGTGCAATTTCAAAACTTATGATTTAACGTTTTTTTTTTTTTCAAACCCTTCGTGACTGGACTAATAGCCAAAAATTTGGTCCCTGGAAATTTAAATGTAAGCAGCTAGCGGTTTTACATGAACACAGATGGCATTGCGTTTGACTGTCATTAAATGACTGATTCTCATTGGTTCCAACGGTGTTTCATTCTATTTATAAAAAAGATCAACGAATTGTCTCAATAAGAATTATCAAAATAAAAAAAATTCCAGGTTTTAGAATAAATTTCCTGATTTTCCTTGTTTTTTTCCCGGTCTTCCGAAATTCCCTGACTATTCCCGGTTTTCCAGGTTTCCAGTCGGGTGGCCACCCTGATGTAAGTGGTCACAAGTAATTATGAGCAAATAGTTTAGATGGCAGATGATCGCCTTTTTTGTCCAGCAGTTCGATCTGCGATGAGTTTACATTTTTTTTCAAATTATCTCAAATTACAACAAAAAAATTTTTAAAATATAATTAAAATATTAATTATTTTTCTGCATAAAATATTTCTTCATTCATATGATACTTGAATTATAATTTAAAACTTCACTTATAAGCAGTAAAATAGTATAAATACATCTTTAGTGGTGATAAATAATAACCATAATTAAAATTGTCATTTTAAAGTCATTAAAGAGATGTGTGACTAGGTTTTATATTTACAAATCTCGTTTAACATTATCTAGGACAGATAGAGAGCAGATGATATTGAATACATATGCAGATGGTCCAATATTTTAATGATCAATGTAATAGTCAAACTGAAGGAAAAATAGGAAAAAAAAATGTGTGTGTTTTGAAATTTGGCACAGTTGAGGGATTAGTGCCTAAACAACATACTAAAAGTCCCCTAATGGGGGTTTGCGGAAATACAGGGGGGGGGTTTAAAGGGGGGGGCTATTTCAGTTTTTCTTAAATATTTCGAAAACTATGGGTTATAGAGAAAAAATCTCAATTACAAAATAAACTGCATTAAATTCCTACAAGAAAAACACCTACATCTTTATTTTTAGCATCAATAGTTAAGAAGATACAGGAGTTGAAAAAGTAGATTTTTGAAATTCTATTGTAATGGTAAAATCAATAAAAAATGCGGAGATAACAACCTTCAAGAGCACCTCATGCCTATATAATAATTTTATAAAGGTAGTATTGTATGTGTTGAGAATAGTGGTGGCGTCAGGGGCGGGGAGGGGGCACAAATATATTTGATGAACAGTGGGATCCCTTCCTCCCTCAGTCGTTTCTCTCCATAAGATCAATTCTAGTAGAGTCAGCAGAAGGAAAAAATAGAAAAATAAATGAATTGTAGTTTTGAACTTTGGCACAGTTGTGAGAATAGTGCCTAAAACACACATTAAAGTCCCCAGGGGTTACCGGGGGGTACAGGGGGGGGTTTAAAGGGATTTTCAGTTTTTCTGAAATATCTGAAAACTATGGTTCCTGGAAAACCTCAATTACAAAATTAAACTACATTAAATTTCCACAAAAACAGTCCTTCATTTTTTCTTAGGATGAATGCTAGAATATATAGAGAGAATTACAATAAGTGGTTGAAAAACTGCTTCACTTTTAAGAAAGAAAGTTTTTATTTCAAATTGGCAGTATCTATTATAGCATTATATATATAAATATATATATATATATATATAAAATATGTTATATATATATATATATATATATATATATAACATATATATATATATATAACATATATATATATATATACTATATATATATATATATATATATATATATATAATTATACATACCTACATAAAATATGCATAAAGCACTTTTGACACTTGTTAGTAATTAAATTTCATTGATTCTTCTACTGCTCGTCGAGGTTCGAACTCCTCTTCAGAGGTCCATTAAATGCAGATACCATGACAGCACATAAGCTTCTTTTAAAATCAAATTCAAGTTGGGATGAGCGAAACAGGGGTGGAACTTGATGTTAAGTCGTCCATCTAAAACAGCTATTTTCAAGATTCTTGTAATTGATTGAGGTCATAAGCTTATTTTTTCCTGCAAAGCATGAAGAATAATCTTTTTCTGTCCTCTGAATAGTTGTCTTCCCATCTTTTCTTGCAATACTTGCCTTAATCAACCCATCTATTCCTTTTTTCACCTACACCACACTTATCAGTCACAACATAATCTTCACATAGTAGACACTTTTCAGCCATTGCATCATACTGTGAATCTATAAATAATGTTAATATGCATACGAGCACTAACACACACAGGAAGCGTCTGTATTGATTTGTTCTACTAAAACTTTATTCCAGTATTACGAGTTATACATTCTAGTAAAATCTGGAATTCCCCAACACATTTTACAGTGAGTGATATGTTGGCTAGGTGTTGAAAAACATATGTTGTAGAATGTGGAAAAATTAATGTTACTTGACTTTATGTTAAACTCATCATATTTATGTATATTTAGATTATATTGTCTTAATATACTCATTTGGAGCGTTACAGAACGCGACTGAGTAGAAATTATCTTGTGGAGACGGATGTGAGGGAGGAATGATGCGACAGTTCATCAAATATATTTGTGCCCCCCCTCCCGAAACACCACCATATTCTCAACAATACAATACTACCTTATAAATTATTATAGAGCGCCAGAGTGCTTCTGATGGTTCTTGCCGAATTTTTATTCATTTTACCCTTCAATAGGAATTTCAGAAATACTCACTTTCGCTATATATTCTAAACTATGATTAACAAATAAAGAGTAGGGATGTCTGTAGGAATTTAATGTACTTTATTTTTTGTAATGAGTATTTTTAAGCTAGAACCCAGTTTTGAGATATTTAAGAAAACTGAAAAAGCCTCCCTTTAAACCTGTACCCGTACCTTGCAATTGAGGGACTTTTATATGTTGTTTAGAAGACTATTCCTACAACTGTGCCAAATTTCAAAACTACACCATTTATTTTCTATTTTCCCTTGTTATTCGACTAGAATTGATCTTATGGAGAAGCAGTTGAGGGAGGAAGGGATCACGACTGTTCATCAAATATATTTGTGCCCCACCCACACTACCTATTCTCAACACATACAATACTGCCTTTATAAAATTATTATATAGGCATGCGGTTATATGAAGGTTGTTACTTTGGCATTTTTATTGATTTTACCATTTACAATAAGGAATTTCAAAATTCTCACTTTTCAACTCCCTATATCTTCTTAACTATTGATGCTAAAATAAAGATGTAGGTCTTTTCTTGTAGGGGAATTTAATGTAGTTTATTTTTTGTATGAGTTTTTCTCTAGACCACATAGTTTTAGAGATATTTAAGAAAAACTGAAAAAAGCCCACCACTGTACCTCCCAGTGAGGACTTTTAGTATGTTGTTTAGGACACTATCCTCAACAACTGTGCCAAATTTCAAAACTACACCATTTTTTTTTTCTATTCGTCGATTTTTGGCCTTCGTTGACTGGACTATAAATAGCAAAGAGCAGCTGTTAATCTTATAAATGCATAGGCAGATGGTCCAAAATATGCAATGATTGAAAAGGGACCAATGGGTAAATGTTTTTATTCATTATCGTATGAAATTCTTCTTCAATGCTGCTACATTTATTCCTTTAGAAACTCTGAACAAATGCGGTTATTCATCAGGGATGTTAAGTGTTTTGTATAGTTTTTGATTAAATTAGCATAATACAGACAGTTAAAATATTCTACGAAGAAAGATATTGCAAGGGAATTGGGGGTTGAAGACGGAATCACACAAGAATCACTTAAGAACAGTTGTTCCTAAGAACAATCGTCACTTATTAATTGTGCAAGATGTCAAAATAATTTTTGTTTCCAATATTTTTACGATAATTATCATTCCGGTTCTTGTATGTAATTAAATGTTGAAATATAGAATTACTAGTAGTGAATGATAGATAAATTTAAAATCTCTCTCTATATATATAACTCAATGTATGCAATATGTTTGTTCCAGCATCACTTCCGAACCAATTTTGATGAAACTTGGTACACAGATTCCTCATAAGCAGACTTGAAGTACTATAGGGGTAAATAAGCCCAAACACAGGCCCTCAGTGCAAGGTGGGCTAAAATTCCCAAAATACATGTAACAAATAGGCCGCTTGCCATGCTTTGCGAATTTGATGAAACTCGGTACACAGGCTCCTCATTAACCGATTTGAGTACTGAAGGTGTAAATATGCCATAACCCAATTCCTCTAGGTAGAGAGGGGCAAAGTCTTCAAAATACATACATAACAAATAGGCCAATTGACAAGCTTGCCAATTTGATTGGCTTGGGCGATTTTTATGAAATTTGATACACATACTTCTAATTAGGCCACTAAAAATACTACAGGGGTAAATAAAAGCTAATTCAATCCGTCAGGGTAGTGCGGGCAAAGTCATTTTAATATATTTAATAAATAGGTCGATTGACATCAAACTTGATATAACTGGCACAATTTTGATGATTACAGTGGGTACATATATTCTGTTAGGCTGACTAAAAGTAGTTTTGGGGTAAATAAACGGTTATCCATTTCTTCAGAGAAGGGTGGAGTAAAATTGTCAAATTACACTTAAATAGTTGGGCCGATTAACATGCTGTTGCATATGGCTATGATGATTCTGATGAAATTTTCTACATATTTTTTTAGAGCCTGATTAAAAATACTCAAGGGGTAAATAAACTCAAACACAATTCCTTCAGATTAGGGTGGCATTAAGTTATTTAAATATCTCTAACAAAAGGGCCAATTGACAAGAAATTTGATACAGAAAGGGAAATTTTGATGACACAAGGTACATATGTTCATCTCAGTCTGACTAAAAGCACTGTAGGGAAAAATAAACGCTAAAACAATTCCTCGGAGTAGGTTAGGGAAAATTCCTCAAAATATAACCCCTAATAATAATAAACCCTTGGGCCGTTTGACATGCTGTTGGATACGGCTACGGAGATTTTGATGAAATTTCGTACTTATACTTCTAATTAGCCAACTAAAAATACTGTAGGGCTAAATAAACGCTAATCTAATCTATGAGGTTAGGATAGGAAAAAGTAGTATAAATACATGTGGCAAATAGATGATTCACATGAAATTTGATACTGCTTTGGCATTTTGATGAAACATTATACATATGTTCCTAAAAAGCCAAATAAAAGCACTTTAGCATAAATACTTACTCTATACCTCAAGTAGGGTGGAGCAAAGAAACAGGACGATTGACACGAAACTCAATACTGCTGGAGCGATTTTGCTGAAACTTTGGTAAGCATATTCCTTTCTAACCGACATGAAGCACTATTGGGGGATAAATAAGCCCTAAGGCAGTCACTCAGGGTAGGTTGGGACAATGTCTTTTAAATGCATGTAAAAAAATGGATTGATCGAAATGATGCATAACTCGCAGGTTTCAACATGTCGAACTAAAAATATGGAGGGGATAAATCTTTTTTAATCAATCCTTTAGGATGATAACAGTTGATAAGATATGGGGAAATGTTTATTTAGAACGCTGGAGCAATTATGGTGAAACATGTTTCATTAGTTGATTTAGACACGCAAATTGTTAAAATATTATTATAAAAATGATTCCAACATTGCTGAACGAGAAAAGAATACTGTATTGAGAAATGTGCCATATATTGCACTCTTCTTTGGTTGAGTAGAGGTCAGACATTGAGCAAATGGACCAATTAGCATGAAACTTTTATGCTCAGGGTTCCTAAAGTAATAAGATGCCCACCAAAATTGGGTAATAAAGCAAGAAATATATGTAATATTGTATACTATCATGAAAGACTTATCTATGCAATACTTTGTAATTTTTTTTTAATATAATTTATGGATCTTTTCGTAAAAAAATTGATTTTCGCAAAATATTATCGCAATAAAATAACATGAATAAACATTTTGTTATTAATAAATAATAATTCAGGGTTCGTACACATTTCCTTAAAAGAAAATCAAGGACTCTCAAGGACTTTTAAGGACTAAAAAAACCAAAAAATAAGGACCTCTAAATTGAATAAACTTACGAATTGTCGCATGCGTTTTTAAATAAAATGTCTCATTTTTGCAAATTCAACCTATTAGATGATAAATCATAATATAAAACATAGAAGATACATTACAAATTTAACACAGCAAAACTCCTAAAAATATGAGTTAATAAATTGATGAAAAAAAAAACCCCATGAAACTGGTAATCAAATTAAATATCTTTTAATTCCAAACTTTTTTCATTCAATTTTACATCCAAGGTATTTATTTTAATTTCTTTTTCAGAAATTGTTTTTCTTAGTTCATGCGATTGAATAAATAAATTTATGTCCTTTGACTTTTCAGCCTCATTACCTAAATCATTTGCTTTCTCATTTGTTTGGTGCATGTCCGTTAGGAGAAACATTTTCTTTTGTTTTAAAAAATCTATTTCCTCCTCTAGAGCTTTTTGTTTCAGTCTTTTCTTTGGATCTCTTTTTTTTTGGATCATTCCATTAGGTTCGAGGATTAAGGCCCCTTGAGACCACGTGCCTCGTCTAAACTCCCATCGCTGTGTGTCACTTTCTAAATACTGCATGTATTTTGCTCTAGCTGAGGTGGCAGCCATCCTCATTTTTTTAGTAATTTTTAAGTCATAAATAGCCCCAGACAGCTTAATAAATTCATGATTTACACGCTGGAAAATATATGAAGCATCTCTTAAATTTTCTATTTCCAGGGCCTTGTTCACCGAAAAACTTCATTGTCCATGTGACAGTATTAATACCATTTTGATAATCTTCCAAACTTTTTCATAATGATTATTGATAAAATAAGTTTGTAAAAAATTATCAAGGGAATCACTCTTTGGATTGAAAGAAGTAAATTCAAATGAATTTGGCTTTACAATATTTAACAGAAAATCTGCATAGAGTAACAAAATTTTGTCGCAATCTTTTTCCAAAATACATTTATTTTGAGACAATACAATCAATACCTTTTTCATTTTCTCCTGTGCTTTTTCGGGATATCCAGCCATTACTCGTGGATCAATGCAAATCGCAGGTCTTACTAGTCCGTAATTCACAGGACATTTCTGCATGAAATGTTTTATCATTGTTATGTCCGACTATCCTGTCCGAGTTTGAAAACATCCTTGTCTGCTAATTCCTTATTTTTTATCTTTTCTTTGATTAGTTGCTCTGCAGCAAATCCTAAATACACTTAACTTTTATCATTATACAAGTTTGGGTCACTGAAGTTGAATTTGCATAAAGTCTCAGGTTTCTCAATTCTTTCATTCTCTGGTTTCAAAATTTTGAAATGTTGAATGCAATCATTAACAAGTTTTAAAAACATCACTGGCAAAAAATGGAAGTAAAGGTTATCACTTTGATACTGTTCTAAAAATGGTAACAGCACTTTTGACAATCATTCCTATGGAACCATGGACCAATAAAGGCCATCTGTAACTCCTCCCTTATTTCCCAAAGTGTATGCAATGGATATGGATTCGTAGAAGGCGAGCAGTGTCGCCCCCCACCCCATTCCGCGAGAGCCACGTCGACCGAGATTAGAGCCGCCGAGAAGGAGGAATTAGAAAAACGATAATCGGTGAAATTTTAATTTTTTTAATAATGGCGGATTAAAAAGTAAGGACTTTCAAGGAGTTTTTAAAAATGGGGCATAAAAATAAGGATTTGTAAGGACTTTTAAGGACCAAATGTAAAAGTAAGGACTTTTAAGGACTAAATGTAAAAGTAAGAACTTTTAAGGACGCGTACGAACCCTGTAATTCAGTTTCCGGACTTAAAGACCGGGCAACGCTGCACACTCTGCTAGTTAATTAATAAATGTAGGATGGATTTCTAAAATTTATGAATGATAAAGCCTAAACAAACATTTTTCAAGATGCGAGTCATTACAGTTATTATTTATCACCATTAAAGATGTATTTATAACTATTTTACTGTTTATACATTAAATTTTAACTATAATTCAAGTATCACATGAATGAAGAACTATTTAATGCAGAAAAATAATTAATATTTAAATTAAAAATGTTTTTAAATTTTTGGGGTAATTCGAGATAAATAGAAAAAATAAAAAATATAAAAAACTCATCGTGAAGCGAACAGTAAGCAAGCACTCTACCACTAAAGATATCTGGCCACAAATTGCTAGTGATTACTTACTGGTATATAAGCTGTGCTCAAAGTTTGAGGGCCATTTCTCTGAATTGGCTGGCCATTGCACTTATTAGAGTAATGGGTGAACACCCTAAAGGTAGGCTACTAATATGCAAAGTTTCATCCTGAACTGAATTTCCCAAGTCGTGCCCTCCCCTTGTTAATTAAGGCTTGCCTCACAGGATTTTAAAAATGCCTTTTCCTAAGAGATGGCGCTGATGTTTACTAGGTTGTGACGTCATCGTTTTCATCAAATTTACAACCTTTTGGCCAAAAAGGAAATAAATGGTACTTTCTAGCACTTCAGAAGAACTGTAGGGTTCCCTACCCCCATAAGAATATCACAGTGACCCCTCACATTCTTATATTACAAAAGAAAGGGCTTTGCCTTTGGCTATAAAGAAGGAGGATCGGACAAGAATGTTAACTTCCTGTTCTGTCGAAAAATTGTATGAAATATATTTCTTTTAGCTAGTTTTAGAAACTTAGTGAAAACAAATGCATATACTTTGATGACTGCATTTTTTTCCAAACTAAGCTTATGACACAGTAAATTCCAAGTGTGTACCTGAAAATTTGAATAATGGACGTTTCGATAACAGTAATTATGCTTCTAAAATAACAGCAAGCCTGAATTCAAATTAAAATCAATAATATTAATTAGCTTTCCTAGTTCAGAATTTTGCGTTAGATGAAATAGTTCATTTAAAAGTAATCACAAACATTCTATAAAAAAAATCCACTTTTCTGCAATGAAATTCCTAAAATGCTTAATAATAGGTACACACCTAAATAAATCAAACTTTAAATGTCAGATTTTCTTACGGGAGGGTAGGAGGAACACTTACATAACAAAAATATATCATTGTATTCCACACATCTCTGAAGTTATGGCAGATAATATTTATCTTAATATAAATAAAAGTCACTGTGGGTATGTAAGTTTGTATGCATGTTCCACACCTCCTCCTAAACCACGACACTGATTTCAACCAAACTTTGCACACTTATTAATTAAGACAAGGGGTCAACTTTTCAAAGCGCAAAAGTTAATAAAACAGTCAGTTAATTAAAAATTAACCGAAACCATTTTTCCATTGTAAGTTCGGAGCAAATTATCCCCCGAAAATTATTTTTATACCATCTTAAAGTTCAAAATGTTAACTTTTTAATGATACCAATTTTATATATGTGACATTTTTGAATGAATTTCGTCTTGATGTGTTACGAGCCACGAAGGGCAGCCATGTGCAAATTCATTAATCTTTTTAATATCATTAATGAAATTCTTTGAGTTGTAATTTACGAATACGTAATCGGTTTTTGCGTAATATTTTTTATTCGAAAGTTATGAGGTACGGAAACCCCGACAATAATTAATGAACACCCTGTATATAATTTGCAAAACAATAATTAAATTTTAAAATTAAGCATTTAGGTACAGCTTTGATATACGGCCCCACTGGCGATATTTTGCAATTTCGGCGACTTTTTACGTTTGGTGCCAAAAGAGACCATTTTCCAGGTAGGAAGTAAAAATATAAACTAGATTCCCAACATTCAATAAAAAAGCAAAGCCACGAGGTTCCCACTTTGCTGAAAACGAAACCGCTGATGTTTTTTGAGTTTAAAAAATTTGCCCGGGACACGTCCGCAAGAGAAGAATATGCAGCAAAATAGTCACCATGTTTGTTTAGCCGCCATGTTTATTTACGCAACAAAAAAGACACCAAAATTACAAAATATCGCCAATGGGGCCATATATCAAAGCTATTCCAACATTTATTATGACCATACCTTTATTGCAGACCTTGGTTATACATATGATTTTTGTGCATGCAGATAGACATTTAATTAAGAAAATCTTGAACTATGTCTGACTTGCTGATTGTCTGTGAATATTAAGTATATCATTACGAATTGAATTAAGTTCATTGAATGTTTTTTCACTATTCTTTTGATAAAAGAAATAAGGTCGAAGTTTTTCAATGGAGTCCATTGTGTCTTTAAAGACAGGGGGAATAACTTCTACTTCATTGCTTAAATTAGCACCAGACAATTTGTCTTCTATTAATTCATCAATTGTGAATAACTTCAAAGTCATGATATGTTTGTCACGGTTCACATACTAAAAAGGAGAAAACTTTTACATTTTAGAATGTGGAAAACAAAGTATAACCAAAGCTTTGTATCGTAAAAATGAAGTACTTAATTATTACAACGAATACGAATGAATCAGAACTGTGATGAAACAACATATAAATGAGAAACCTATAAATGGTGTTTATTGTAATATTAAATATAATTTTTAAAATCAGTTTAAAATTCCAATGTGTTCTTAAAAAATTTAACAGCTCATAGAAAGAAATGAAATATGCAACTGAAAGGAATAAAATTGGAGAAGTAATTTTCATACATCGTAGAGATTTCATTACCTCTTAAAAATGATTTTAATTTTGCTTAAAACCTAATCAGTAAGTATTTGTGTTCTCCATATAATTTTTTAGAGCAACTTTTTTTTTCATTTTTAAATAAGAAGTTCTAAAACAGAGTTTGTGTTTTCTCAATTAGTTGCCAGTTAATTTTATATGAATAATATGAATTCAACCAGATTTACATTAAAGCATTAGCATTGAATGGTGAAACAGTATACAATATTTCATAAAACAGCCATAAGCAGCAAATATAGGCTACATTCATGGTGTTATAGCGTTGTGTGTGCAAGGGGGGGGGGATCCAAATTTTAGTTCATCTGAATTTTGTTATATTCAATATGATACAGTGTTGTGTGTGAAAGGGGGGTTATGTTGCTACAAATTTTAAATCATCTGAATTTTGCTTAATGTTTTCCTATAAAATATTTAAATGTATAATTCGTTCAAGGAACTAACAATTTTAAAAATTTCTTCCTATGCAAATTTCCAACATCTTCACAACTATCATATCCCCCACCCACAATATTTTAATTCTTCCGTAATTCTTCAGTCTCAGAGGTCACAGCTGTCTGACTGATGCCACATGAATTTTAGTTTTTTGCTGATCAGAGTTGAAAAAAAGTTTGTCTTCGGGGGGGGGGGGCCCCACCTTTGCCTCAAACCCTACTCTAGAATTGGACCTACCCTAGAATGGTTTCCTTCCGTTCTCGTTTTCTAGACGGGAGTATTTGTCAGACGCCACAAGACCCACAATTAAACTCTCAGCGACACAACCTGTCTAGGGTTAATCTAAATTTTTTCAGTTGTGAAAGAAACAGAAAAAGTTTACTTTAAATTGAATTGCTGAAATTAGATTTCTAAATCAATATCAAATATTAAATAAAACTTGTTCCTCATTGTCAAGAAAAGAGACAGTAATTCTTGCCAGTTATTTCATTAACCGCTTAAGGCTTTAACCCGAGTAATATTCGTTTTACATAATGTATGTAATTTCCTTTATCCCGAGATAACTCAGACTGACTTTCTTTATCTTCAAATTGACAATAAAAAAAAAAATAGAAAATTTTGGCAGATAATTTTTTAAAAAATTGGTCCTTAAGCAGTTAAAAAAAATTAAATTAAAATAAAATTCTCCATAACTGACAACTAAAAGCATTGATGAATTTTATGCATCAAGAAAGAAAGTTCCTGAAAATTATATTTTCGAAACTTCATAGCAAAAATACCATTAACAGAGCGGAGCAAACGTCTTTTTACGTTTTTCATGTTCAGTTCAAAAGCAGATAGCTCGTATTTATATGCATATTTTCTTAAAAAATCATGAATAAAGTATTCTTAAAATTCAAGAGATATAATTCAATACAAAAAAGATCGGTTCATTTACTTTAAAAGCTAAGTTTTCTAACCTGACAGCTAGAAGTTCAAAATAACTGGGCGTTCAAAGGGTTAAAACCTTTTCCAAGAATACAATAAATAATTAAGTAAAAATTATTTTATTCAATAATTCTGATTGAAGTGAAACATCCCCTATCAGGAAACAAAAAATTATTAACATATTAAAAAGGCTGTATAGCACAAAAACAAAAAAACATACTTCATGCTTAATGTATATTGACCAACTGCTCGTTGACTTTCTCGAACTAGATAACATCCATCTTCAACTAATAATCGTTCTGCTTCTTCTCTAGAAATTTTGCCATGAAATCTAGAAGTAAAAATACATCCCATACTAAGAATAAAGTATTTTCTAAGTAATGATTTTTAAAACTTAAAGATGAGAAATATTTTCAACAGAAACTTTTGTTGAAAGCTTAAAAAAACTAAACATTAAAAAAAGCCAAAATAGCCTAGATCTAAAGCTTTTATTTTAACAGCATTAAGCTTTGATCTTTAAAAAAAAATTCTTAGTAAAATAACTTCTTATTTAAAAAACAAGTTTTCACCAGTTTCAAAATTATTTTATTGGGAAGTTTATTCATTAAAATATTTCTGAAACAATCTAACAGTTCAAGGCCACTAGAAAAAAGTAAATGTCATATATATACACTCTGTCTCAAAAATTTATAGACTATTAAAATATGTTTTAGCAAAACGGAAAGCAGACAAACACCAATTACAAATATGTTTATTAAAACCACATGCGACTTGCATTCAATGGAATATTTAGAAAAAATAACAATTTGTATTTGAATTATATAACAAAATGGAAATATCAGTTGTCCCAAAAGTTTACAGAATATATGACATTTCAACAAAAGGTGCTCAATACAATGTTCTTAATAGTTTAACCCTTTCCGGCACAGGTCATTAAAATTTTTGAAATATAATGAAAAAAAACATGATGAATGCGATAAATTGGTTATCTAGACATAGATTTTGCAGTCAAAAAAATTTTTAACTTACCTCTTTCCGCGGGGGGGGGGGGGGGCCGCGTTTGAGGACACCGCCCATCAGGGTTGTCGATTTTTTTGATTTTTTTCAAAAAAATCGATTTTTTTTTTTATTTAAATCGGATTTTTTTTTATTTAAATCAAGATTTTTTTATTTTAATGATTTTTTTAAAACTACTTATATATATTTAACATTTGTATATTAGATAATGAGCCCTACAGTCATAGAATTATATATATATAACAACATACCAGTCATTAAGCTGTACTTTCTTTAAAAAAACATTAAAAAAATTTTATTCAAAAATGTAACAACTATTTAAAAAATATTTGTCAACTAAAATATAAAAATAATATGCTTTTGAAATATAAGACAATTTTATTAAGGAAAAAATATAATAAAAATTGTCATTTCTTGACTATAGACATATATTATTGTATGTTAGAATATTGGAGAATTTACACTCAGCTGTTCATTTGTTTCGTTACAAATACAAGTTTTGAAGCTTTCTCTACTCCTAATCTGTTTCACCCAAAACATTAAATAAAAAATTTTCTAGATAAAATTTTTAAATTCAGGCTTCGAGGTGCATTGAGTCACCATCAGGACTACATACCTGTGTGCCAAATTTCATGACTGTAAGTGTGATAGATTCGTCTGGACATTGCACACACGCTCACAAACATTGTCTTTTATAAGTATAGATCATAGTTTAAATTGCACATTGTAGATGTTTGTATTTCTTTTGGAACATTTTATATACATTACTTAATTATCTTACATTTGAAAATTATTGCAATATAAAAACTTTGTTGTCCCCAACACTATTTAGTTTTGTCCAGTATTAAAATGAAACTCACTGCATTTTACTATGTTCTTTCTTTGTGAACATGATCCTTTCACAATATTTATTTATTTTATAAAAAAAGGAGCATTTCATACTTTGCATTTTATTGTGTTGCTCATTAGAGATTTATTTAACCCTTTGCGGCGAAGTGTGCCAGTTAATGGTACACCTAATTTCACTCGCTTCTCAACCGTTAAATTCAACTATAAATAATAGGTTTTTATAGGAAAGTAATAGGTTTAGGATAGGGCTAATAGTACTCCTTTTAGAATGTATATATCAGTTTTATGAAATTTTGTTTTGGAATAGGAATTATTAGAGATAAAGTTTGGGAAAATTCCTTGACTCGGAGATAAGAAATTTTTCAGTTCTGGACGTTTAACAATTTTAGCAAAGTAACTCGAAAATTTTGCTCCAATATTCGTGAAGTTTTAATTTATAATTTTCTGGAAGATTCAACAATAATTTTTGAGTGTATCAAGGTGGCTGTTTCTAAGGGGGTTCTCATGAGGGGGGTGACCCGAAAGGAGGACATCGCTAGCTATACATGGATGCAGCCTTCCACAGCACCCTATTGACTTATCATGCGACCAGGCTTATTCCACCATCGTAAGATCAGCGAGGAAATTTATACGAAAAGCCCAAGAAATCGAAGCTAAAGGCAAAATCTGGGAGAGCTTACTACATGGCCCGGTCCCAATGGATCTCCCTAGACTGATCTTTACAGCTAATTTTAGAATTTTAAACGGACATGACTATCTTCAGGGACATCTTCATTGAATAGGAGTAAAGGAAAATCCTGACTGTCCACTGGAGAGATTCTGAATTTTAGACACTTGACAGTTTGTGCTACTTTAGCCAACACAAATCTAAATGTTTTATCTCCTGACAACTATTATTCAAAGGCTAGTTTATAGGTTGCACGAAGGGAAATGGCAAATACGACCTAGTCCCTGACGTAATTTAAAAAATGCTGATATGCCCAATTTCATCCCCCTATGTTTTCTGTAAATGGCATAAGATGATTTTCTAGTGTTTCTATGTATTTAGGAGAATTCTGTCGACCACCTAAAAAGGCCAAACCCACTTGACCGTTGAAACTGAAAGCCACCCACACCATCACAGATCCACCACCACTTTGCCTACTGAAAAAGCTCCTGGGCTCTTTTTGTAAATCATGCCAATATTTTATATTCCCGTCAAATCCATCGAGGTTCCATTTCTTTTCATCACTGGAAAGAACAGCCATCCATTTATCACCATAAGACATGTGATTACAAGCGCATCGTAATCTCTTACTAATGTGAAGCTTTGAGAGTGGTAATCTACAAGCCATTTTTGCGTGGATCATATAACCAGATTCTATAACTCTTCTATGAACAGTGTTCTTAGCGATTTGCAACCGGGAAGCCCAAATAATTTCGCGAACCGACATTTTCTGACTTGAAGCTATTCATTGTATCCGTCTATCACTGCGAATATCCATCACACGTGGTCTTCCAGAACAAGGCTTTGGCTCATATGGCGTCTTACGAGTTAATACACTATAAATCATACTTTTAGAATGATTTAAAAGTTTCGATATTTCCTTAACAGTCTTACCGAGCAATTTCAAATTCAGAATTTTACTCACTTCTTCATTAGAGAGCTGCGAAGCTTTAGGCATCTTGAAACGTAGAACAAACGACCACTTTCCTTTTCTTACACCAACGTATTTATTAGGCTCTGAATCAACGTCATGATTACAGATACCATATTTGCATAAAATTGCATTTGTCTGTAAACTTTTGGGACAGGTTATTTCTGTTTATTCTACGATTTAAAAAATAGCATTAAATATATAGGGGTAGAACTGCTGTTCTTTCAATATAATAGACATAACAAATCTATACAGTAAGTTGCATCGAAATAAATCAATATATAACAAAAAATACAGGCAAAATACAAGATTCTATAAACTTTTGGGACAGAGTATATATACATATTACATATATATATTGGTGCCACAAAATCCAGATTTAATGTGACACATATCAGTTCCCCAAGGCTGATAGGCATTTGATTGTTGGAATTGCAATTCTAGGTTGTCTTTTTCTATAGTGTAATAGTCTTTAATCAAACTATCTTTTGTATTTCATTTGTAGGATTATTGATAAGGTAATTTGATTTTAATTACTTTTATTACTTGACTTTAATTTTTAGATTAATATTTGTATATATTGAAAATAAAACACATGTTTTGATTAATTGAAATATTTAACTAAATATACATATACACACATATATATCACACACAAAAACATGTAAAAACAAAAATTTGAAAAATTACAAAAAAATATGAATTACAAATACACAAAAACAAAAATGTGTAAAAATGTAACAAGCTTATTCCTGCTTCTGCATGTAAGCTGCATCAACAAGAAAAAGCAATATAACAAAGAAAATACAAGACGAAAAGCAAGAGAAAAATGGAAAATAAAATGTATAATGGAAAGAATAACATGGTATATTGCTGATTAAGGGGAGAAATATTCCCAATGATATTCAATGGATCTGATTTCAAAAGGGCAAACAAACCTGGAAAAAAAAGCCTTTATCCCCTCCAAAACATTGATCGTGAAAAAGACAATCCTAGATTAAAACAAAGAAATATGTACAAAATAGGAATAAAATACATAAAATTGATGTACCGAAGGAACCCGTGCAAAAGAAACACATGTCAACATCTTCACGACTGTTTACAAAATGGAGCGTGGGAAAATAAAATTTAAAAGTTGTCAGATCCGTTTAGGAGGTTAACATCTAATAATGAGCATCTTTTAATGTTGCCGACAGCAAAGCAGCAAGATTGTAAAAATCATGTTAACACATTTTTACTTTTAGGCTGGTTCCTTTAGGTATGTCATCTTGATGTATTTTTATTTCTATTTTGTATATACTTTGCATATATTTCTTTGTTTTAATCTAGGATTGTCTTTATGGTGTTTTAATCTAGGATTGTCTTTATGGTGTTTTAATCTAGGATTGTCTTTTTAGATGGGAAAATGGGTTTTTTAAATGTTTATTTGTTTGCTGTTACGTAGAAAAACATCTTTTGAATATCATTGGGATATTTCTCCATCTGTAAAGCAATATAGCATGATATTCTTACCATTATTCATTTTATTTTCTATTTTTTCTTGTTTTTCGACTTGTATTTTTATTGTTATATGTATACATACAAGGTGTCCACTCAAATTGTAGCCCAATAGATAATTTCTAAACTGTTAGAGATAGGCATATTTTCCAGTTGGAAAAATACTTTAAATGACAAAGAACTATATTTATATTGTTTGAGATAATAAATGCACCGTTGAAAAAATCAGAAAGCCTATATTTTTATAAAGGTCCTGGTCCTATTAGTCATATTTAGTAAAATATTCTTGACACACTAACTTTTTTTTAAAAAAAGTGTAACGCTTCTGTGACCAAACTGACCGAGTTATGAAACTCTGAATTTCATTATTTTAAGCCAATCAATGGTTGCCTCAAGCAAGAGGTACCTGTTGATTGTGAGACCTTCCTCAAGACAGCCATTGAAATGGTCTAAAATAGTGAAATTCAAAGCTTCATAACTTAGTCGGTTTCAGTTACAGAACAATAGAACTTTTTATTTTTTTAAAATACTAGCGTGTCAAATTTATTTTATTAAATATGGCTAATAAGACTGGCGGAAGGGAAACTGTAAAATTTTGACAATGTAATCTTTTCACAAGTAAATTTATTGACTCAAACAACATAAAATACAATTCTTTATGTCATATAAAACAATTTTAAAATTGGAAGTATATGCATATCTCTAATAGTTTACTGCAGCTAATGGGCCACAATTAAAATGGAAACCCTGTATATATATTACATGTAAGCATTGTTATTGTTCATAAAGATGCCATAATGGAACAACTAACTCAGAAGTTACAGATGAATTCGATTATTAATCATTCAAAAAGAAAAGAAGTATTTCTATAAATGGAACAAAAGATACGCTAATAAATGCAAACTTCAAAGACAAGCCCATTCACAAAATTCCAAAACAAAACAGTGGAATTACAAATAGGGCAAAACAAATACAAAAATCTTTCTGTCAACTGTTTTGCTCTTTTGAAACAAAACCTATGGAAATTTTAATTAATATAAAAAAGGATTTTTAAATCATGAAAATATTTAAAAAACCCAAATAAAAGAAGCAATTTAAAAGTAATAACATCCAATGTTTAAAAAATATTTTAAGTTTAAAAATGAAATTTTAATGAATATAAAAGATAATTTATAGTTCACTTACTCTCTTCCATAATGAGCTGGCCTCCCAGGAATCTTAAGGGGTGGAGGGGGAAAATGTAAATGTATTATAATATAAAATTAAATCAAGTAGAATACATAATGCAGGTAGCATAAACCAAAACATACTTCTCGATTGCAAAGAATTCTTTTAGGAATAGGTGCTTCTTGTTGCAACTGATACACTAATTAGGAAAGAAAAACAGACGATTGATACTTTTGACTTTTCAAATTGTTAGCAAATAAAATACTCAGAAATATCAGTCATAATACATTTCTAAATGATTTATGGTGATGCAAATTTTAACAAGTCAAAGCTGGCAATCTGTACAATATTTCATTAACTGAATAACTATTAATTGAATTATATAATTTATCTATATATATATATAAAAGGCAAATACCATGACTCACCACGAAATCTCCCAAACCACGAGGCCTAGAAACTTGAAATTTGGCAGGTGGTTGCTTTTTGGGTAGTAGGTGCTCATTAAGAAAGGATTTTTCAAAATTTTAATTAAAATTTACTTTAAATTCTAGTGTTTTTCAGCAATAACTTCAGAACACATTGTCGTCACGAAAACCATTTAAACACCACCTTAAAATTTAAAAAATTAGCTTTTCAATGACACCAATTTTGTTTCCATGCGATGTTCTGTTTAATTTTAATTAATTTTCGAAAATGTTTTCAAACAAAATTTCCAAGGGAGAAACGGCGTTGTTCACGGTTCCTCAAGGTCACAAGAACTGGAAAGGGAGGGGAGGCTTTTGTGACAGGTTTATGCTATAGGAGAAAATGTTGTTCATTCATAGTTCACACCAGTGGCAGCGAGTCCGAGTTGCCCCCTACTTCTTTAGGGAAAGATTAAATTTTTTATTTCATTTTAGCTGCCCGAAACTAGGAATTACAAAAAAGTAATAGTGTTTGGGAAAACAAACTAATTTTTTAATTAAATTTTATTCTCTACCCCTATACTCCCGGTCTTTTTTTTTTAAAATATCATTAAATTTTCGCCGCCTCACTTTTTCCACCCAATCTGCACCCACTAATTCACACGGGGCATCCAGTATGTTCGGCTTCCGCAACCATATTCAGCGTTAATCATTCTAACGATGAGTGATGGATGAATTGAGTGGGAGTTATTTGAAAAGCAGTTTTTAAGTTTCGTTAGCTGTGATCAATCATACAGAATTGTATTGCTGGCATTTTAAAATTTACGTCTTATTTATTTTACTATCTGCGAAATACAATAAAAATATTCACTTTTTTTTTATCCATCTTTCCTGGGTTGTCGCGGGTGAAACCACGACGGGGAATACTATAATTAATATAAAATACAAAAATAAAAACTAATTTAATCGAGCGAACCAGCTGGTCCCAAAAGAAAACACAGTTCAGAAATTTTTGTTACTTATTTAAGAATTAAATACAATTAGAAAATTATTTTTTAGCAAATTTAATCCAAAAATTTTACACCACATCGCAATTCAGAAAAGCCTAGCAGAAAAATACATTAAAATTCCTCTTCTTCTGTAACTCTAAAAAATTATGCACAGGCATTTATAAATAATGATCATGAAATTCGTATACAGCAAAATCTTTTTGTCTTTCAAAATATTTTTCACAAGATTTCAAAATACAAAAACAGAACATTTCTAACATCTTTTTTATAAACAAAATTTTGTTTAGCTTATTTTTCAAACAAAAGTTCATACTAAGTTGCACTGAAATTTTCGAAGAGAATTTGTCACACACAAGATTTAAACACAATCTTAAAAATGTTGTTAATATGGATAAAGAAATTTCCAAGGGTCAGCATTCTGCAGCATATCACTAATGTTTGGAGTCTAAGACAGCTGATATAGTTATGCAAATAAAACACTGAAGTACAAGTTTTTTGTTTTCTGATAATTTTACTTTAAAAATTGCATGAATATGCCAAAACATCATTGAATTTTTCAATTTAAAGGTTTAATATGCAGGGATGCCACTCACAAAAAAGCAAAAAAGAGGAAATCACACGCGAATTAAAAAAAAGCAAAAATGAGGAAATTGGGCGTGAATTTAAAAAAGTTAAAGTGTGGGAATCGCACGCAAGTAAAAGAATTTGTGAAGTAAAATTTCCATTTTTCATAACATTTATGCATGAATTTCATGAATTAATATAATATATAATAAAATGAAAATTTGGTTATAATTGAAATCAATGTTATAAAATTAAAAGCTTTTTAAAAAATAAGCTGACTGCATAAAAATGAGGTTTACTCACACATACAACACACACATAGATATATATATATAATTTAAATTTGATTTTTAATTACAATTTTTACCCAATAAAGCTGTGCATGAATATTAGAAACAGAAATCCAATCCAAATCCTATATTTTTACAATTAAAAAATGTCCAACACTAGGACAGAATTTAAAATGTTTAAGTTACTAAAAAGTTAAATTACTGCATTCTTCACACAAATTAAAAATTTTTAAAAATACTAACAATATTATTAATTTTATTACAATGCTGTATTTTTACACTCAAATGCAGAAAATCTATAAAAATAAAACATTTTCATTTTTTATTTTTGATATTTGCATGCAGAAACATCTCTTTGATATATATCATATAGTTAGGATATTATTTTTTAAATTTTAACATTTCTTTTAGAATTAAGTTCAGAATGAAAGTTTTTGACAGCTTCACTTTTACTTTTATCCTCAACTTTTCTTCTTTTAGATTCATTTACATTTTCGCCACCATTAAAATTTGGTTCATGCAGTCTCTTTAAACTATGTGTTAGTTTTTTCTTATGATTTATCCTTTGCCTTTTAGTTGCATCTGCAGACATCTTTTTTTGTCAGAGCTTTTTCTTTACTGGCATTTAATTCTTTTATTCTCTCTTCTCTTAATGATTTATTTTGTTTAAGTTTATCAAAGTAAACATTCCGTGAATTTCTTACATTTCTCACCAGTTTCAGATCAACTTTTTCTTTGAGAAAATGTTTGGAAAACATACAAATTGCCGATTTTTTTTAATTTTTTTTTTGTGAGCACAGCTCATACTTAATGCACTGCATAGCATTAAATGTTGAAACATTTAACCTATTGCTTCCAGGTGTAATCACATTATTCAATATGCTAAAGCTACTTTCCACTTTGGGTTCATGGAAGCAGGTTAGCAAAGCAAATGCCATCCTTGAAAGTAGAGGATATTTCGAGGTATTCTCCACATCTCTCCACCATAAATCAACAGATTCTTCTACAATATCACTAAAACGATCATTTTGAAAATTATGCATTTCCAAATCATATGCTTCTTTTTCTGAATCTTGAACAACATTTGAAGCATAGAGTGGTAGTTCTTTCATCGATTCTAATGCAACAGAAGTCCTTCTATTGCATGGATCCAGTGAAGATACTGTCTTTAAAAAAGGGTTGGCAAAAGGCATTTTTCCACAAGCCACTTAGCACACCCAATGTATGCCTTTAATACACATATCTTAAAATTTATTATCACAATCAATTGAGATTTCGAAGCCAACTTTATAAGTTGCTTTGCAGTATCACCCACAAAGATTGAAGAAAAAGAAAGAAGAAATATCCGCGGAAATCGAGGATTGATTTTAAAAAAAAAAAAGCGGAATTTTTCAAACCGCGATTTCCGCGGAAATCGCGGATTTATAAAAAAACAAAAAAAGCGGAAATCCGCCTTTCGGCGGAAAAGTGGCATCCCTGAATATGGCCTGCAAAACAGTTTCAGTAGCATTCAATATGAAGATTTGAACTTAAATTCGATTTCCAGGAAATTCCACAGTTTAGTTATTAACGACCCATTTTGAAGCAACACGATGGCTATTTTGGATGTGATGTGATGTGACTTTCCCTGGCACAAGATCCTCGAATGGGATAAGCATGGCTATTTTGGAACGGACCTCATAATCTGGAACCATGATCAGATGACAAGGATGACACCCGAGCTGGCACGCCCTCTCCAAACTTCCATACAACACCAACTGAAGAGCGTTCAACCCACTATGGTTGATTTAACATGTAACAATCTCATATACACAGCAGATCTTCAGTGGAATAGATTTTTGAATCTGAAACTCTACAATCCTGAAGCCGAGACCTCACCACTAGGTCACCAGTAAATTGTAAAATGATTATGATACACATACACAAATATTCAATTAAAAATAAATTGTATAAAAAATGAACATCAATTGCATTATCTTACTCAAATCTTAAAAAGAAACCATCTAGCATTAACTAAACATATATTCTATATCAAGGCTTCTAAAACTGTGTGTTGTAACCCCCAAATGTTATTGTGTAGAACAAAATTGAGGTTTCAGAAAATTTTCAGTGCCACTTTTTTCAGATTTTTTTTTTCTTTGGGACAAAAATAGTTAAGAAAATTAACATAAGAAATCTTACTAAATTTGCTGAACTGCTATTTTAAACTAAATTTCTTTTTACTTTTTATCACTTGGTTCTTAATTTATTTTCCAATTTCAGAGTTATGACAAAAATTTTCAGACAAAAATAGGGTCATTTTCGCTTCTATCTGACATGAGACTTGTCAGATTGAAAAACCTAAAAATTTTAAGATGCCCTGATTTAATCAAAAGAGAACTCAAGATTAATACATTTTTTTGATAACCAATTTTCTACCAAGATGGAAACGCTCAATTTGCATACTTTAAACCTTCTGTAATTTTAAATGATTGATAGCATATTATCAGTTTTTTTAACACTTATATTAAAAAAACTTTTTAGCTTCTTGAATCATTTTTTTTTAATTAACTGCAAACACCAAAGTTGCAAGATTTGAAATTTTAAAGCCAACTATTTCATGATTCAGTCAACAAATACATAAAATATTGGCCAAATATGAAAAATTATTAATAGCAAACAATAAGTTTATTAATGAAAAATAGCCTTACAGTAAGACTTCCACAAAGATGGTATTTTGCTGGGTGGCCTGTTCCTCCATTGTCCATCAGATGAAAACACCACTGTGAATGTAAAATAAATTTAGACATATATATTTTTTTATATAAATGAAATACTAAAAACAATCAGAAAAATTTAAACAGATAAGTAAGTTAATAATATCTTGATGCACTTTTGCATTGATGTTTTTACTGCTCTTGAAAAATTTTACAAAAAAAAAGGGAAGGGAGAGTTACAAAGGTTCCAAAAAAAATATTGTTCTAACCATTGTTCAATACAGTGCATCTAAAAGAAGCAATTTCAAAGTAATAAACAGTAACTTGAATATTATGACTGCTTGTGTGATCGATATTAACTATATGGTTAAATTTAAAACAATAGAAGCTACATGAATTACTTGACAATAATCAAAAACCTAATTATTACATTTTTACTCAAATTCAGAACACTATAAATGTAGAAAACAATACTGTGGTTGCTTTATCGTTTGGGTTTTAAGATGCAATCGAACAAATTGCTTCAATACAGTTTCAAATAACTGAAAACAAATATGTATGCTTAAATCAGAATGCTAATCTACACCTTCTCAAACAAACTAATTAAACTAAATACAAATTTCTTATAAATATGCATATGAAATAAAATACTTCCATTATATCCTTAAAATTTTCCAATATAATTATATGAAAAAATTTAAACCTAAACAAGCATGCTTATACTCAAGAATACAAATTGCAAATAATTTGCTCAATTATTTCATTTAACATAAATACAAATAGTTTAATAATAAAAAATATTTGATTTAATAATAAACAGCCCTCATTTTTCATGAATATAAAAATTTATATCATTCATAAGAAGATTTGTCAATTTCAAAAAACTTGTATCTTTCTGGTTACAAGACAGAATGAATATCTCTCCCTCTCGTAGAAAGAAACGATGCATTAAAACATATCAAAGCAAAACTTGATAGTCAGTAATCAGAATATTTTTTACCAATAAGGCCTAGAATTTTACAAAATCTTCACAAAAAGAACTAGAGAGTTTTAGATTCAATGATGAGAATTTAGATAGATATTCTGAAAAGAAACACCACAAGCAACATTCCATCACAAACACCTTGTAATTTTAGAAAAAATAATCAGTTTTTTTTTTAACTAAAAAAAATGAAATTAATCTAACAAATGAATCTTAGAATCAATAGCTTTTAAAGAAAATTCTCAGACACAAGTAAAATTCAAGAATATTGATTTAAAAAAAAATCTTCTATTTATTGTGAATTTGACAGCACTTACACTTCTTGACTATCTTTAATTATTCTTTTGAAATTTCAATGCTACTGTAATACATATCAAATAACAAATGATTTATTATAATAGCAACTTTTTTTTTGCTTTGAGAAATGAAACTGAACACAGCTTATCACCATTTCTCAACAGACTTTTTATGTGCACATTTTTTTTTTTTATAACTTTCCAGGTTCCAAAACATTTTATACATTCTTCTCTAAAGATAAAATAAGTATTGGATGCACTGTAACATTATATTGCTTAAAAATAATGTGTATTTTCCGGATAAAATAGCATAAATAACACAGTTTTTTAATTTATCAAGTATTAACCATTGAATTTTTTCAATGCCCCGACTTTGTTTCAATATAAGTATTCAAAAACCAATAAAAGTAATTCAGATTATTACAAAGTTTCCGATTCGATTCGTATGGCAATGTATCTATCATATGTAAACATATTAAAAATGCATCTTAATTTCTTTTTAAGCATAAATTTACCTGAATGGGTGACTTCTGCCATGATTCGTGATTCAAATTATTTTAATTTGAGATTTTGTTAATTTGCAAACATTTAAGTTTGCAGTTATATTTTGACAAAATCTTGTTCTTCATACAAAATGATAATCTCGGGTCTCAAAACGATATTGTAAGACCGAGGAAGACTTTGACAATTAAATACACTAACGAATCAGCTTTGTTATCTCGTTAAGACTAAAATTCGTAACTCATTCATTAATGTTTTTAAAACTAGCTGTATCCATCCGGTGTATTACGTTCTGTAGTACGGCATGAACTCCATTTTCCGCCAGCTGGGTTGCCATAGAAGCAAATTGGACGCCAAAGTCAGAGAGAAAAAATATTACGTATAGACATGTATTCATTTTTAAAAGTAATACAATTTATTAATGCTAAATTGATTTGAATCGGTTTTTTTTCGTGAGTTTATGAGATAGATAAAAGTTAAATGCTTCATTAAATAAGAAAAATACAAAATCTGTAATGAACGCCAAAACCGCAATTGAGTCGTAAAAACGAAACCCTAAAAATTTGCGTCATAGATGTACCGCAGATTATTTCAAATAAGATTAAAAAACAGTATTTCCTTAAAACCATGAGGTTTAAATTTTCTTATAAAATTATTCATCTAATGGAACCATAATCAATTGGGAATGAAGTTGAATTAATTTTGTTAATTTCGGAAGCTGTTGCGCCCCCTTTAGTAAACTGACTGAAATACTATATAATTCGAAATTTTTTGGAGCGGTTTCCCCGTCATTTTAAATTTTTGTGCACAGACCACAGGAAAGGATAATTCTTGGGTGCCATGGTAAGTTCAGCTTTACTTCAACTTAGCACTGCATGATAAAATATTTTTACTTTCCAGAATGAATTTTCCAGCCGTGGAAAAAGATGGAGAACTTTAGCCGCAAGTTTCAATTTCATTTTCTTCTAAGTTCAAGAAATTCACTTTAACTTTTCCCTTTAGAAAAAATTACATAGTTCAGAATTATTTGACAAAAACTTAGGTATTAAATGAAAATATAGAGGTGTTTTTTTTTGAATAATAAGAAATAACGTTAGAAAATTACTTGTATATATTCCGTCAAAAACTATTTCAGAAATTATAAACTTGAAAAATGATAACATAGAAAGTTCTAAGCTAGTTGAAGATTTTTTTAATTAATTGGATATATATTTGCAAAAATTAAAAACGCGTATTTTGTTCTCTTAATTAACTTTAATTTCTTGTTTGGTTCAATGAAAGTTGACCAAAAATCATTTGCTTATTAATAATCCAAATTCTAACTTCGTATTGAAAATATCAATTTGTATTTAGGTTATAATATTTATCCTTCGGTCTGAGTTGCACATTTTTTGAAGTTTTGAATTTTGTTGACTTTCATTTAAAATAGTTAATTTAACAATTTTGAAAATGCAAATTGTAACCCTTGCTCTAATGCAAAGATTAAAAATTTTTGAAAGTTTTTAAATGCTTTAATTTTTTTTCAGATTTAAATTAAGCATTCTGCAAATTAATTTAGCTCGTTTCTTTTTATTCCTTTTCTTCACATCATTCGGAGAACTAGAATTTAATTTCAATTTAAAGTAATAGGATTTTTTTTTTTTGAACAATTTATGAAATGCAAGAAAGTAATCTTTAGACTGCATGTTTAGAGCAATTGTATAGCCTTGTGGATAAATATATATTAGAAGCTTATCGAGTTAGTGGAAAAATAATGAACTAAAAGGACAAAAAATATCACTATTTTAAAATGGAATGCATTCAATCGTCTTGAGCATCCACAAAATGTCAAGTAATAGGAGGAATGTTTTAAAATTTTAATTTAAGAAAATTCGGTTCACCAAGAGATAGGTTTAATTATTAATTTTGTCTTTGAGCCATATTTGAGGATTTCAAGTAAGTTATTTTCAGTTTCATAAGTTGTTTAATAACTTAAGCGATATGGTTTTCAAGTTTTCTAATTTTTCTAAATGCCTTTTACAGCAAATGAATATTTTTCTTTGAAAACTGTTACATGAATATAAAATTTTAATTGGTGAAATAACTCCTGTTTTTAAATTTACCAAAGAAAAATTGAAAAGTGATTGCCGAAGGGGAAAATGCCGCATTCTTCAATCAATTTATTATTTCTCTAACTCCTCTCAGCGATCAAAATTTTTAGCTTGATTTTTTTTTTATATTAACACGGGTTCCCAGGACGACTTAACTAACTTTTTATTATTATTATTATTAAAAATGGAAGGAATTCTTTTAAAATTGGTGTTACATCCGTTCAAGGCTCTCATCGAAACAAATCAATTCATTTTTCATCTGTTAACTGTAGCACTACTTATAATATTTAGACATAACATTAGCTTAATTTACGGTAATATCAATTCATTTCCATTTGCAAAGTATAAGATTTACCTGTCATCGACAAAAAAATGGGCTTCTTTCAGTGGAACGGGAAACATACGGTTTTATCAAGACAAATAATAAATTATCCTTCACAACATGAATACTAAAATGATTCTTTTTGACTGAAATTTCAATAGCTACTAAGAAATTGCTTAATTGCGAAACATCTTGCATCTTGGTTTTCACATTTTTAAAGTGTATAACGCTACTTAATTCTTTTCTGCTATAGATAATTAATGAAATGTCAATTTTTTTTATATAAACTAGGACTTTAGTATTAAAAAATAGATTCACGATATATTTTGCCTTTAACCTAACTAGAAATTTTAAGAGATATTTTTTTATGTTAAATCTACACCGCATATTCATCAGCTCTTTACATTCAATCCAATCTTGGGCATTTTCCAGATATGAAGTTTTCATTGAATATTTAATTCATATATTTAAAACTTTATTTCATATTTATATTCGAATGTTGATAAATTTTAAACTTTTGGAGCAACCTCTTACAGAAGATGAAATCTTCCTTACATGCGCACTTTTTGCTCCATCTGTACTTTTGTGTTTATCGATCTGAATGCAGGAAAAAAATTTCGACTGTATTTTCATAATTTTGAAGACCTTCTGAAAATATGAAAAGTTGGAAAAAAAACTTAATTCCAAGTCAAATATTTTTCAGATATTCTAATTAATTCAGGTCTGTGCATTATTTTGTTATCCCAATTTTGAAAATAATACATGATCGAATTGAAAATTAATAAAAGTTCCGAGAGAAGTTCTCAGATTCAGCTCTTCTTTAGAGAGATTACTTTTTAGTAACATACCTTTGCGACAAAATAAAAAGATTTTCAACTTATAATCATGCCATATTTCACCAAAGAAAATAGTTAAATTCCGTAATAAAACTTTTTTATTAATTGCAATTTCCTTTTTTCATTATTCATTTTGCGCGCATGAAGATTTAATAATTCCCCACTCATACATGGATATTATTTTGTAAATCAAGCTCAATCGACAACCATATGGCTTTATACAAAACTGTGTGAGTTCTTTGATGCTGTAGTTACAATGAACCATATGAAAATTTTATAAGGATTTAATCCATAGGCGGCTGGTGCACCAAAAAAGTGGGAGGTCAAAAGAGATGCGAGTGTGTGGGTGGGGCGCCTCTAAAGCTGGTTTTTTTTTTTTTTTTTTTTTTTTTTTGTAAAATTTGGCTATATTATTGGATTTTAACGTCATTATTGTTTAAATTCTTCGACCTTCTCTAAAAATTTCGGGACATGGCCTCAAAAATCGGAACGGATTACCACCGTAGACTCCCTCCTTCCAATTCAAAGTTCCATTTCAATTCTTACGAAATGATAACATGAGAAAAATATAAAACACTTACCTATTAAGTCAGTTCTTCTCTCTTTAAACTCGTGAATCTATCAATGATGTCGTCACAAAACGGCGTACTCGCAAACACAGAGAAAGAAGGTCAGTTATAAATTTATTTATTTGATATTATACAATATACATCCGTATTATAAATTCGAAGAAAAATAGCTTGCGATTTTTGTTTTTCGCAAATTGTTCTATTACCTTAGTAAAGTCAATATCTATAGTATTTTCCATCTTCAAAACAGCAAGTGCAAAAAGCCTCTCTTGACACATACTATTTCTAAGGTATGGTTTTAAAGATCCATTTTATTTTTTCCATATCAAGATCATATGTCTCAGAGACTTTTCGAATTGATGCATTTTTTATAACTCTTGCTAGCTCGTACTCCTTTTCTTCTCTCAGTATGTGTATTGGGTTTCCCTCCATCATTTTTCGATGGATCATTAATTTTGAACTTTGAAAAGTGGGGGGGGGCAAGGCCCCTTTACTTTTGAAAGTGAGGGGGCAGTTGCCCCCCTTGCCCCCCCCCGGACGAGCCGCCTATGATTTAATCTATACATAATACCAATAAAATGTGAACTTTGAGAATTTTCTTTATCTCATCTTCTAGTTTCTAAATTTTATGGTTTTTCTTAAAAGATAATTATCTGAACTATAATTTAACTATATTATAACTCTATCGGCATGACTTTAATCTGGACTGTGTGCATGACATGTAAAAAATAATATAATATGTTAAAACATCTTTCTGCTAAATGATTCAACTGAATGTTTTTTTTTGGGGGGGAAGCATACTAATATGCAATAAAAGAGACTTCACCCAGTCCAAAGATATGCGTGAAATAAATGGACAGGCTGTCACGAATAGCAACACGGATACTGAGAACCATACAAACTAGACCTTGCCACAAAAATATCATGCATGGATTTCTCGCAAGGAAGTAAGTCCCGTCACCAGCGATCGGGTCGTTAACTAGCCACGTTATCATTATTTTGTTGCCTAGAGAGCCGATAATCTGCTTACTTATACAGCAGCTTCTCATCCTAGAACTCGAGATGGCCAACAAGTGAAAAGCATACTATATAGCTTTATGAACGCATGTTTTTATAAGTTTGCGGCCATTTAATCGTATTCATGGTACTGAAATCCAAGCAAATACAGCATGTCTCCCAATACTCGTTGATATTTATAATTTAAAGTTTTGCCTTCATGTGTTTATAAATCTAGTCGTTATTGAAACTTAATCGATTTATTCCTTCTTGACCTAATGATAATTATTTGTGATACCCTACTTCACGTATATGCCCTAAATTCTTTGCTCGCTTGTGAAAGATAACTATACTTTTTCAACAATGAAAAAAAATTTGTACTGAAGTATTGATTTAAATTTATTTTATTCCTTTTACTTGGGTTGTAGCCACCTTAGAAAAAAATGTTACCTCTACATATAAACGTTCTACATTATACGTTTGAGTATTAGCCGGAAGACATGCAATAAACGCTTCTTTATTAATTGTGTTACTGTGTTATTCTGAAAAAGTAAATGATTTTTTAGAGTTTATTTATTTATTTTGTGAATAATTATTTAACCATAGTAAATGGAAAAGAATTTTGATTAAGAATTGCTAACATATTATGATTAGAATTTGAGTTGATATTGTTTCATACTCTCTTTATTTCATCGATAAATCAAGATACTTGCTGTAAACTGAATGTTCATAAAACTGGAAATACAGCAATAGGTCCACTTAAACATAAAATATAAAAAATATTGTTCTTATAAGTAAAACAACGGAAAAATTTCTAGAAAATCCAATTTTATTTTCTGCGATGCTCTTTAGGGTTTTCCCCCAAAAAAAGTTATTTAGTTTTTTATATGTACGTTTAGTAAATTTTCATATGTGAAACGTTACTTTTGCAAATTTCTTCTTTCTTTTTTTTCTTCTTAAGAGCGCAGTATTTTGAAAACTGAATGAGAAAACGATAATAATTATCCAGCGTATTCATCACTGAAAAATATTATTCATAAAATTTTATAAACAATTTATATAACAATTTTATATATAATTTCTTAATATGAATTAATTATATGATTTCTTTATTACAGGCTGACCTTAAATCTGCCGAAGTTGAAAGTAAGTTAATTTCATCTTTTACTTTTTTCAAACTCATCCTATTTTTAATTATTATTTTTCGAATTAAAAAATTCCTCTCAATACAATACAGCTAAACTTTTTTAATAAAATTGTGGATACGTAAAAATTTAAAATTGTTTGAAGCGGATAAGCTTTGAAAGTTCTGAAGTTATAATATTTTTCAAAGCATAATATATAAACTAGAATTTTTTTAAAAGTATTATAATGGAGGAAAGTATTATTACAAGAGGAAATTTGTGATATCGACTATTAGGGATGGAAGAGTAAATTTCAAAGCAATTGGTGCTCGTGTCTTCTCTCTTTCATAGATACGTCTTTTTTTATGCATTCACAGAAGCAACTTAGCCTACCTCAAATGCACAAATCTGGCCTTTTTTTCGCATATGATTTCTGAAGAAAAAAAATTGTTAAGCCCTTATTAAGAGAGCTTAACAAATTAATATAACAAATTTTAGCTTAAACTTAATCTAACAATTTTTTTTGAAAAATTCATCTGCTACATCTATAATTAATATAGATTTAGCAGATGAATTTTGGAAAACTTCAGTTTTGGCACTACCTTTCGATCATTGTCCAGATATATGGAAATGATATTTTTTAAAAATAAAAATTGCATTTGAAAGTAAAACTAGAGCTTGAATTTGAAGTTGTTTTCCTTTTAAAAAGTTCTTCTGGCTGAAATACGAGACATTTTATTACTGTAAAGATTAAGGTTTCAGAGTTAAATTTCATCGTTTAGGAGTTATTTTGGCAAGATTTGTAGCGTTATTTATGGTTTTAAAGCTGCTAACCCTTTTTTTTTTTTAATTTTTGCGATTCGAAATTTCCAAATTTTTCTATTAAGATTGCAGTAAGAAAATAATCTGCTAAAAGAACTCTGTACCATAAATATGCTTAAATCTAAAACAGTTTACTGCATTTCATCGTAAAAGGCATTTTCAAAAATCCTGTAATGAAATCCTGCATGATTAATTATGCTCATATCAGTAAATATTCTTGTTTGTTTGAAGGAAAAGATACTTCCACTGTAAATAAAGGGCAACAAACTTTTTTCATGTTCTTCCAAATACCTGCAAACGACCGATCCAAATTCAACGAAGCGTGTAAGGCAGAATATTAGGAGAAAAAAAAAAATCGCGAGCTAAAATATCATTTCTGGCGTCACCCCTTGTTTTCTAAATAAACGACAGAAAACTGAATGTTACGTGTGACGAGTCCTTGACAGCTTATTTCTTTCTGAATTCAAAATATTTAAACAAACAGCAGTTTTTTCGTGCTTTTGCTTTGAGACAGTTAACTACATTCTTGGCAAATATGTTGAAGTTTTCGGAATCTTTATTTATTATTTTTTCCTGGGTCCTTCATATTAGTGCGTGCTATTTTTAGACTCTCGTGAACCTCATCCAGATCTTGTCGTGCCTTCCTTATTAGGCGAGTGGTGATAACACCCCCGCTTCCACTACTTGGACCACGTAACCTCGGGAAGTGCCTGTTTACCCTGGGACAACGATGAATCTAAGAGGCATCCGCTTTCCTATCCTCTCTCTCCCACTCATACACTCTTCATCTCTCCACTGCATCCAATTTGATTCAGAAACGGTACCTCCTCCTCTGCCTCCTCATACCTTATCTCCTCTAGGAGTTATCGTTTCCCTCTTAGATGAACAGCTATCCTTCCGTAACATCACCAAGGGGTTGGATGTAAAGTGTTGTACTATTTTCAGTGTTATTGTAGGATGAGATATACATAAAGATGGATATATACACAAAGTTCTGAACATGCATCCTCTTAATTGTTACATTTCAATTTCTGAAATTAAGGAACTTCTTACTTAATTATGGAAAATGGCTGACTACTAAATTGAGGCTAAGCTTAACACAATTTCTAACACATGTTATTATAGCTAAAACTGTGCTTTATAAGTTAGGCATTTTACTATAAAGTAATTTATGTATGTTTAGGAACTATTAACACAAAATTCAACAGGAAAAAAATTACTTTTGATGGGTCAATTTCCTTTTTCAGGATTCATTCATTCAAATGAGCACCTTGACAAATAAGTTCAGGTATACTGGGACCTCTGGTGGCAAGTGTACAAAATACATATAACATTTTCTATACATCTATACAGATGGCGCTAAAATCGTCATAGGTTCAAGGTACACTTATGTCCAAGGTACACCACCTTCCCCTACATAATTAGTTAATAACTGGTATTGAAATCAACAAATTCCTTATACCTTACTTCTTCTAGGATTTATTCTTTCCCTCTAAAATGAAAAAAAAATCCTTCAGTAGCATCAACAAGTGGTTGGATGTAAAGTACAGCACATTTCCAATATTTGTATAAAGATAAGGTCATCAAAGTTCTAAAAAGCTATCAATTGGATGTAAAAAGGAGTCAACCATGATGTAAGAAACTTCTTAGTATCGGAAAAGGAATTGTGACTATGGAATGGATGTACGTTGAAAACTTCACATCAACACTTGACATTAAAGTGCATAAAATAGTCTTTATTCGCCACAAATTATCTGGCTACTATCAGACCCTGATATCTGCTACAAGGAGCCATTAATGTGTTCTGAAATTTGCCAATTTTATTTTTACAAATTCTTTAATGAGCAAATATTGCATGGTAAAAATTATTATGATGAGAAAGTTATTCGGGAATGCTTTATAAGAATATCAACTCTAGAATCTCTGGATGTCCTTTTGATAGAAGATATTGGATTGTATATTTTTATTTATGGAATTATTATAAACTAACGGGGTATTATCAGAATGAGATCTTTTGATTTTGCAGAGAACCCTATTTTATTTCTGTTAGTATATTGCCCTATAAATGAGATCCATGCGTCTTTTATTCCTTGCATACTTTATTCGATGTAAATATTCAGAGAATATGTAATATGTATTTTAATGATAATGTAGAATTCTCTGACAAATTTGTTTAACTAACATTTAAAATTAATTACTCGTATTACTTGCATATTTTTGTTATTTTCATCTCTTATTTAAATAAACATATTTAAAATATATTTAATAATGATAAATAACTTACCAAATATTTTCGTTGCTCTTAGATCATGGTAATAAACACACGATTCTACTATTCATGTGACTAATAATTAATGAAATAAAATTTTAGATTGTTATATTTTTACTGTAATGTAAAAATAGAAATTTATTTAGTTTACACTGTTATATTCCTACTATAAATATAAGGTGGAAATTGTATAATAAAAGAGAATGGGTAATCTGCATTTAAGAAGGTTGTCAAATAGCACATATTTAACAAACTTTGCTCTGATCCAAGTGACAAAACACTATCATTTATTTAAATAGGGTATAATTTTAATAATAATGAAGTCATTAATATTTATACGTTTGTTATTTTTGAACCAATCGAGAAAAGTGTTTATGAAGGAAATGCTACAAACTGGGCAGTTTTATTAGTAAAAAATAGTGTTATGTAGCAATTTCTCAAAAGCTGGAAACCATTGAAAAGGGGGATATAAATAGATTTTTCGTGAAAAAAGTTTATCATGTCTTCTACTTTAAAGTAATTCGAAAGTCCTTGTCTCCAAGCTATAATTTTACCATTAAGCTAACCTTATGAAATATATGTAGACTTTAAGAGATATTCTATTGATCGAATGCTTTATAGGAAAAGGTTATTAACTTATCAAAGTTGGTAACGGTAATTTTCTTAAATGAAGCTTGAATGATTTGATTCTATGTAAGACTGAGATTCTATGTTTGATTAATCCTCAATTAGTTAAAAAAAACAAGCATAACGTGACTTTCACTTTGTAAAAGCGGCCACCTGATGGCTTGTAAATTAGCGTAACTTAATGGTTACTAAGTGACCATACCAGTTTTTTAAAAATAAAGCCTGAAAATAACTTAATCTATCACCAGGTTAAAAATCAATACATATTGTCAAACTGTTTCTTTAAAAACAGTTATAAAATTTTGGAGGGAAAAAAACTCTCCAAATACTAAAGCGAACTGTGAAATTCTGATAACAAAATTGAAATATGATGGATTTTAACACCACATAAGCGCGTTTCTCGTTACTTTTTAGATTACACATCTTAATTTTTAAAATTATTTATAGAAGAAGAGATAAATCTTATAATTTTGTATTAACTTCCAAGAAAAACATGAAAACTAGGTCATCTCCCTTACGATGTATCACGTACTTGGGTTTTTCTTGGAAGCTTCATGCACTTAAAATTTTTATGGATGGATGACTCGGAACGCACGAAACGTTCACCTAGTCAGCAAGAAACGGAAATGACGTCATTAGACTTATTAAGTTAAAGTGAATAACTTTCAAACATTATTTTGGAAGGAAGGGGGGAAAGAGGTGGTTATTTAAAGGAATTTTTCATTCAGAATTTTCTGAGGTAGCATACATAGTATGACAATATTTAAGAGAAGAATGAATAGAAGTGTAAAAATATTTAAAAGTACATGTTGCCAGCTTGAATTGCCAAGAAAGGTAAATTCATTTGTATGCTGTTATGAGAGAATGAAGATAGTTATTTTTTATTATTTCCTCATTAAAAAAGTTACAACAAGTGATGGATATTAGGATCTGTCTCATCTGGATTATTGTAAAAGAATAGTCTCTTCTTCAGAACTTCTTGGAGTCTATCACTATTCCTTATATGCTCTTTAAACAGCGGGTATTTACAATGTAATTTAAACTTTTGGAAAATATTTTTACTTTGATTGATTGCTGTTTTTCTCTTCAAATTTTTATTTCAATTTTAAAGAAAGTCTATTATAATATTCAGTGTTCAAAGCATGGAAATTACTGTTCCTTTACGAACCAAATCTTAAACTTAACATTGTCAGCGTAACTGAACATCGATTTATCATATAATGAAATAATTGAATCGAAATATGTGTTTACGCCAAACTGGATTGATTTTCTGGCAGTAGAAATACTCCTACGATGTAATTTAAGATATAACATTCGATTTAATTTGTTGGATTAACGTCACAATTTGAAGTTGAACTGTAAAGCCTTAGAACGGGTATTGTAGTTGTGAAACACAATTGAAAACAAGTTTGATATTCGAGAAAATACTCCACCATTAATACTTACACATTAATAAAACTTGAAGTACACTAGAAAGATGCCATTTCATGAGCATTCACATTAAAATATTTGATTTCATTCGTTCAGGGTGTCGGATTGACATCCCGTTTTGAAACAGTGCGATATCTGACAACAGCACTCACTCTATAAAATACTATGCAAATTGGTTAAAACAATTATTGAATCGTTTATTTTTAAATCTTATTGACCACTGCATTGAATTATTGTCTGATATTTTTTTTTAACCTACAGGGGCTCGAGAACACTTCGAAATCTATGATTTCGAAGGAGAGGGTAAGATCGATGCAAGAGATCTCGGAGATCTTCTAAGATCTTTGGATTGTAAACCTACCCTTGCAACTGTGGAAAAGAATGGAGGAACTAAAAAGAAAGGTTAGCGAAGAAAATTTTATCTACATACTATATTTATAGGATATATTTTTAATAATATATATTTCATTGCAAAAATGTGAATATAGTATTTAAATATTAGACTTCTTTATGATTTTTTCGTATCACAATTGCATTATTTACAAAAAAAACTTGAGAAAATTAATTTTCTAACTGTATAATTATATAAGATTCTGTACAATAGTTTCACTAAATCAAAACTTATGGAAACAATCTAATATTTCAGGTGAAAAAAAGTTCACCTTTGAAGAATTCTTACCAATCTACAGTCAAATTAGGAAAGAAAAAGAAGTCGGTACATTAGAAGACTTTATGGAAGGTTTGAAGGTATACGACAAAGCCGAAAATGGAACCATGCTGGCAGCAGAATTAGCCCACGTTTTGCTTTCCCTAGGTAAGTTTCTCCGGCATGTTTTTTTAAACTTCCATGTTTTAGAGAAATTTTCAAGTATAACCGATAGTAGTCAGTAGCTATTTCGATTGAGAATACAATAGATCTGATTCGAAAATTAAATTTTAGTCTTCCAACACAGTAAACAGTAGCATGCCACAAGGAAGCCATCTTAGTGTCTTAAATAGTAGCCACTTTAAAATTGCTTGATCGTTATAAGTTTTGATTGCAGGAGACTGAAATCATTTGGTGTAAAATGCGAAAGAGTATGTCTATAATGTGGTTAATTTTCTGCCCTTAATAATTTTTTAAGTTACTTGCTATCACATTAATTCCGATAGTTTGGCTTTAAAATAAATGTAAATTTTTTGCCTTCTTGATTGATTTGCTGTATTTGTAGAAAAGTTCTGCCTAATTCTATCGTGACTAGACCTGAAAAATTACCTTTCAATAGGGCACGATTAAATCGTGGAAAGTTTTCTGTTTCATACGGCCGATTCAATATGCAGAAATCTCATTCTCAGCCAGTCCCCTACTTTTCCCTTTGTGATTGCTTTTGAGTTCAGACTTTCTTAGGAAGGTCTCTTTCGGTTGATGAATATATTTAATCAGATATCAATTTCAAAGTACCTCTTTGTTTATATATAGAGATGTGACTGCAAGAGGCAGGAAAGTTTAATATAAATTTTCAGAATGATCATAATTGATTCGAGCATTGTTTAAAACGAGCTTAATTCTGCTGGCATATTTACATAGAAAACCCCACTCCTTATACTGAGGGGCCAATTGTATTACTTCTTTTTTATATATTTTAGATCAAATGCTTGTTGGCATGATACAGTGCTATTTCGGTGTGTAATCAATTATTTCAGTAGCATTATATCTAGTTTCTTTTGCATTCCTTTCTCTGAGAATATTAGCTTTTTCATATGTTTCGGATAATTTTTAATAATTTTATGGAATCATTTTTCTGAATGATATTTTCCAAACTCTTCTATATATGACGAACAAAACCGTTTCCTATATGCTTGCATTTGAATTCATCTTGTTAATGACGTGCGTTTTACTTCAGTTACTGTTATCAAATGAGGAAATTGTCGAAGTAATTTCCTGCTAACTGATACTCTGAGTATTCGGATGTTACTTTGTCGTCTAACATCCACATTAAAAGAACATAAGATGAAAAAAATCATTAAGGATATGTGTATGTTATAGGAGTGAAAATAAATATTCATATCTAAATAAATACTCAATATCAAAATACTGAAATACAATATCATTTCTGTAATGACTGTTTTTTCACATTCTTACTACATTATTTTTAATTCTTTAGTACCTGATAAATTTCTATAAGTGGTTCTATGTCATGAACAGTGGCGGCGATTGGGTGGAAAAAGTGAGGGGGCTTAAGATTTACAGACATCTAAAAGACCCGAGGTTATAGGGGGGTAGACAACAAAATTTATAAATTTGGTTAAGAAATTAGCTAGTTTCCGTGAACACTATTGCTTTTTTGTAATTCATAGTTTTAGGCAGCCAAAATGAAATAAAAATTTAAATTTTCCCTAAAAAAGTAAGGGGTCGACTGTCCCCCTCGCCCTCTCGACTCGCCGCCACTGGTCATGAACTGAATTGCTGTAATTGTATATACTGTACAACTATGAAAATTCAATGTGACTCACTGATTAAAATTTTTCAAAAACATTTATGTGAACCAATAAATATTTTTAAAAAACATGCGCGTTTATTATCTGAATACTCAAAATAAACTGTCAATAAACCAAGAAAATCTTCTAGATTCATTGTAATTTTTAGCACATACATAAAGTAATTTGTTATTATTTTTTCAATTTCACAGCGGTGATTTTGTTTTTCTTGTAGGTGAACGGCTAAATGATGCTGAATGTGAAGACATCTTGAGATCTTGCGGTGGAACAGAAGACGATGATGGATTCCTTAAATATGAGCGTAAGTTTTCATGATGTACTTGATTATGTTGAAAAACTTGTCCGCAAACAACAGACATGAATTTCAAATTTACCTTGTGATTTTGTTTTTTTGCAAAGATATGCTAGATTTTGAAGCATTTTAAAGATTTTTCATGGAAATTCATTGTTCTTTAAATGAAATCTCGCTATATGATAAGTAGCAGTGAAAATTTAGTGGAAGGGTTTCTGTCGTAAAACAACTGTGCATATTGTAATCGTTAGGGCCGACCCGAGGGGGTTACGAACGGTGCGAGCGCACAAGATCCCACGTTTCTAAAGGTGCCGCGTCGCTTACTGGTTTTGCAAAACGAAAATTGATTGCCTCGATTTATTGAACGAAATTAAAATTTGTCGTCGAATTTTGCCTTCCAGGTCACAATATTACAAATAATACAATATTTATTTAAAAATAATTCATTTGAATCGTATTCAAAATTTTGCTTCTGTTTTAAAATTATATTGACCTTATCAATTACCGTCGCATCTGAAGAAAGATCTTTCTCAAGATTAAAAATATTAAAAAATTTCTTGAAATCTAGCATTAGTGAAGAATGATTGATCTCCTTAACCATTTCATTTATCGAATCCGAATTAACCAAAAAACTAAATTGTGATGATATTATCAACGAATCTAGAATAGAATATATAAGAAAACGAAACAAACATCCATATTGTAAATTTATTCTAGTAAATCGCATATCAAATTGTATTTATGAACCAATTATTTTTGTTATTTGATTTTTTAACGAATTGTGCGTGATTGGAATATTAACTTTCTAAAAATAATTTAATTATATCTCATTTTCATGTAAAAATAATTTAATTATTTATCGTTTTCATGTATTCCTTTAGTTTTTAATATATCGAATTGTGCAATGTAATAAATAGCGAAAAGCAATAAATTATCTTGTACGAAATTTTTTTCAAGGCCCCGCAAGTCAACTTTGTACCAGGCCCCGCTTTTGTTTGAACCGGCACTGGTAATCATATTGTAGTTTTTCCATTTAAGATTTCGTTTATATAATTGTAGTATTACTAAATCTACTCGTTCCAAAATTTTTACTTTTAAATGCAATTTAAAAAAAAATCGCTCAAAATTATTGCTCCAAATAACGGAGCGAGAATGAAACATACAGAAAAATCGCTTCCCCCATTTTTTTTCTTTAAATATTTATTCCTCGTTATCCTCTAAAATGTAATCTGATGATTCTTCTTACTTCGTGATTAAAGATTATTTATCATCGAGAACGTTAAGTTCCGTTACTTCGTAACTTTTATTTTAAAGTTCTTGAAAAGCGCGCTGCACTTTGGTCCAGAGTCCACTTCAATTTCTTATAATCTAAATTCCTCTTTCACTTACGTTTACATTTTGGATGTCAAATATAACATTCAAGATGCACATTTTATTTAGCAGATTTTTGATTAATCAAAATAATTAATGACTGACAAAATTGAAAATTGTATTTATATTCTTATCACTTGTCATTTAAACATCATATGATTGGTATCGATATTTCATCTAAATTATGGGGGGTGTCATTTTAAAGCATAGATCGAATGTAAAGAAATGAATAGAATGAGAAAGTATATAATAGACAGTGTTTCATTAAAAATCTGTAACAATAAAGTTATTTCAGTTATAAACTAGTTTCTCTAAAATTATTTATATAACAACTGAAAAAAAACTTCTGAAGTTTCTATATTGGGTACTGAAGCTAAATCGCAGCAAACCTGAAGAATCCCCTTCAGTGGTATAGAAAGGACGTCTCTATTTTGAAGGGTAGATGAAATATCACTTTCATCAATCTGAGATTGTTATAGGGGGAAAAATGTCAGTAATTGCTTAGTCCTGCCTTGCCGAAACTGTTGGTTGCATTAATGAGTTGCATTAACTACAATGAAAGATGAACGATCCTTATAAAATCTTTCAAGATATACACGTGATTAACAGTGGAGATGACTCATTGAAACCTTCGATGTAGTGATTCGCTCCATACAATGGCATCCCTTTTCATATTCCGTACATTTCATGTACTAATATGGTGTGTTTAAAAGAACAACATTTTTTATATATTATCTAAATTGCGGTAGTCTCATCAGGTCATTATTATACGTGTCTTTTGTAAACTGAGCAGGTAGCAAATAATTAGGTAACACTTCATTTACATTATCAAATCTTAGAGCCTTATATTACTTTATATGAAGCAGCTACAAAGATTTTTAAAGGGAAAAAAAGTAGTCTCAACATTTGTGTTAGATGGACAAGTGATTATGCTCATTTGTTTCCGTAAGTCCATGTAGAATATCGTATGCAATGATATTTCGTCATTTTTTAATATTCGTATAATAAGCGTAAATGGAAAAAGAAGGACCGAAAAAGGTGGAATTCTATGAGAATGACTTTCTGATGACGATAGGAAAAAATAAGAAGGAAAAATTGGTTTCAGAAAGTTTCGAGGACGTTTTGCGAAAGATGTTCATTGATCGAAAGACGCGACCTTTCGGAGTTTAATATTTTTGAAAGGCATCCAAGGTTTTAATCTTTGAGGGGTTTTGGATAAAGACTGCCCTAACTAAAAATATCTGAGCGGAAGAAGCATTTCTTCACAAACCATCTCTGCATTTTAAGTATGCAACATTTTACTTGCTTCAGAGGCTATTTTAATCGAAGCGGGGGAGTTGAAGATGAATCAGCAGAAAACACTTCCCGATTGCTCAGACTGCCGTTGACAGAAAACAGGCGAGAAAAATTTATTAACTTTTTTAACTTTTACCCCATTTTTGAGTAGCTCGGTTATTTATGCGTTGGAAGATGTACAAAGTAGGTATGTGTATGGAGAAGGAATCGTGATCTCTCTTCGAAGAAGGGAAGGAAGAAAATATATTTTTTTAAAAATAGCGATGAGTTATATTTCCTATTGGTTCTCGGACTTATGAAATGGGTTGTGAATAGCAAGTGATACATATTTTCGCAGACGTTCTTTTCTTGAAAAAGATCTGTCAGAAAGGAAGCACCGAAGGTGATTCATAGCGTAAAGATGCATGATATTTTGGCTGTCTTTCCTGAGACGAAAAATTGATTTTCGTTACGATTAAGATCTTTTCTTGAAATTGATCATTACCATGGATCTGGTTCGAATAAATTTTAATTTCTTGTTCAGCAATCATTGAAATGCAAAAAAGAACTTTTAATTTAAATTAAAAATTTGTGAAATATAGTCAAATTACGATATTACTTAATAAATTTATAATAATTGTGCCATAAGATAGGTATTTTAATCATCGGTATGTTGTATGTAAGATACAAATCCAGTTTTAAAATCTTTCATGACTCACAAGCAGAGTCCCTCTAGAAAATGAAGACAAACCGCAGATCTTTCGTTAAAGACAACGAAAAGTAAGCTGAATAAGACAAGCATGTCAGGGATTGTTCTCTATTGATTATTCAACATTTCTGCGAAATGTAAAATGAGTGAAATTTTTCTTTTTTATTCATTTTTTGTAGTTTTGTTAGTAGCATATAGCATATAGTTAGAGATTTTTTGATAGATTTATTAACGATTCATCGGTCACTAGAATTCTAAAAAACTTGATGCCAGTTGTTATGATTTGTTTATTAAAGTGAATTGTGTTTAAAAAAGAAAACTATTATGTCTATAAATAATCAATACTCAATATTTGTTTTCCAATTTTCAGTTCTATGTTATAACTATTCTCAAGAAAATAGGATTTCCGAGTCACTTCAAAATTTCTGAAATGGAATTATAAATAATATAAAAGTTAAAACTTAGAGCCTTGAAGAAAAAGCCACTCGCAGGGACAAACTGTTTTAGATCTTATATTCAAATGAATACACAAATTATTAAAAATTAATTCGCATAGGTTAATATAGTTCTGCTGAAAAAACTACTTTAAGTAGTATGCCTAAACGCCTTAAATATTAAAATAAAAAACAGAGATATCTTACGAAAAGTGGTTTAACTCAAAATTACGCTTAATGTATGTATATACGTTTTTTTAATAATGATAAGTATTTTTTATTTGAAATTAAATTATGAAACAGCATTTACAAAACCTCATGTTAAAGGATTCATTTTCAACTAAGAATGTTTCTGTTATAGCTAGAAATGAATTTTTATTTAAATTCAATGGTTCAATTTTATTTACTTGCCATCCAAAGAAATTGTTATTCAAACCTATTTAAGCAAATACGTTGTTAGTTTTTAAACAAATATATGGAAGGATTCAACAAATATTCCTATATTGTTAAATGAATAATTTTTTTTCATCAGATGCACCTCTAGTAACAAAAAAAAAGTCCTTGGGGATGGGGGAAAATTTTTTGTTTGTTTTGAAAGCAGAAACTTTGCATTAATATTTATAATTATTAAAATTCCTAAATGGGTTTAATTCAAATAGGATTTTTTTGCATCTGAAATATGCTTCTCGGTCCTTTTTTCTAAAACGAATATGTAACACTTTCGAAATTTTATGGAATTTGTTTTTTTACATATAACATTTCTTGGGATGAAAAAAACCAATAGAAAGACTTTCAGAGTAAATATGCATACGGATTTAAAAATAAAAAAGCAGCTTTCTATGGTGTGAATTTTTAGAAAGTATTTACATATCAGACCACTGCAACTGTGAATCAAGTAAACTATCCATGCAATCATCTGCCATATTTTTTCAATTTTCAAAATCCTCGTGCAGCTGGGATAACAAAGCAGCTTGCTGGGGAACTCACGGCATCATCTGAAACTAATTTACACTACCCACAACCGGATATTTAGAAAGAAGGTTATAAGCTGGGAGGAAATGTGTGATGCTAGGTAAACATAGACAAGAAGGCACCTCATGCATACGAAAAAATTAATAAATAAACTTTCAAGAGGATTTTAATAAAAGGATCAAGCATATGTATGGCATGTCGGAAATTTAAATCCGTCCCCTGTGACATTAAGTATTAAAAAAAGATTGACATAAAGAAGGTCTCAGACACTGCACAACTTTTTTTAATGGAGAGAGAAAGTTTCTTATAATCGGAAATCTTTCGAGGTTAGTTTTTCAGGAAAAAATGGCATTTACCTTTTTTCTCTTCATTGACTCTTTCATGGGGAAATATTTAGTACTTACATATAATGTAATGTCAAATTATGCGTAAAATATAGTCTTTTAAAGTTTAAAAGTTTATTAGACGTCTGTCGACTTTGAGATCATATTTATTGTTTGAGCTGTTAGTCAAAGAAGATGCGCAGTAGCTTGTAGCAGTGAGGTTGCGAGAAAGTAACCAGTAAGGAGAATGCGATGAACGTCTAATTATAAAAAATATAAATTTAGAGCATTATTGTTAGCTTTGCATTGAATCAGATTACAACAATATGCTAAATTAAAAAAAAACTGAAATTTTAGATTAAAGGGTTGAGTAAAATTCATTAAAAATACATAAGCAACACGCTTGTGAATATCATATAATTCAGTATATTATAAAAATATTTCAAACGATATAATCGCCTGAGAGAGAATAACTGTTAAATACAATCGTAATTACGACAATGACGTATTATTTGTCTTTAGGAAAAACATTTTTTATACGACCTTTCTTGAATACCTAATTTCTAATTTGAAGTTATAATTTAGATAGACAATTTATAAAAAATTATAGTGTTAATTTGGTAACTCTCGGAAAGCATTTTTATGACTTGTGCCATAAGATTTTTTCAAGCTAGAAAATAGAACTTACAGTAAATAAAATGTTTGCCAATTAATTATTTACTCTTATCGTAACTTGATGAGATAAGCATCTCTAATTGGTCTAACATATAGCATCTATTTTTGAACAGTTCTTTCAGTGTTTGTTTATCAGTTCTATCTTGTCTCCCAAGAAAGAAGACATAAAAAAGTCATTAACATTTTTTAATCCATAACATCATTAATACGTTATCTTAAGTCTTTGACAATAAACAGCAACTTTGTTTAGATTAAATCTAATTAGATTAAACTTCGCAGTAATTAGATTACGTCTTCAATTAGATAAAAAATTTAAATAGTTGCTCATAAAATGAGTTTTTAATGAGCTGCTGATCAATAGAGGAACTTCACTTTTTTTCTTCAACACAGGCTGATCTATATCAGGGATTCTCAAACATTTTTCCCTCGCGTACACCTTGATTAGTCTTTTTATTTTCGCATTCCCCCTACTGTCATACTCCCCACCCCAATCATCAGTCTATGCAAAGAAGTTTATAACAATAATGTTAAGAGCTTGTGTAAGCTTAAGAGTCAAATGACGCGAATAATGTCATTTGCAGGAAAATTGTTTATAAAAATTTCACATTAACTTATAAGGTTAGCTAAACATTACACTTCGTAATAATCAACTACTCAAGTGTAAGAAAATTTCAATGCGATCTTTGAGCTTGTTTCATGGAGCTGAGTTTTATAAAATTGGGTTCAAATGAAGAAAGATATAATCTCATGTCTGGAGCTGCGTCAAGCTTATTTCGATATTTATTCTTAATATATTGTTACAGTCATGGAAAGTCGCTTCCCAGCAATGCAGGTCTTATGGTTGGGAAGAGGGTTTTACAAGGTGAAGCATGGAGTGACCTCAGCGACTCTCGTGGCGGGCATGACCTTGGCGACAAACTTGGCGACCATTTTGGCGACTTGGCGACAAATTTGGCGATCTTGGCGACAAATAGATTATTCTCGAAAATGCAACCCTTTTCTCGATATTTCTATTAGGGGCCGAGATCTAGGATTTTCATGAAAATTCTATGTGACGTCACGGCCTAACGGGGAGAGTATATAAGACCGCGTTTGGACGACAGCAGCGTCTTGATCGACTGGTGACTTCACTGTGAAGCGCGAACGTCTTCGGAGTTCTATCTGCTGTGTGAGCTAATCAGCTGAGCTGTTATTGTCGTGACTAGTTATTGGCTGACTGTTTGTGCTGTTAGATATTTGCTGACTGAACTGTCATTACCTGTGAATTGTTGTCTATTTACATTGGTAATCTGTGCAAGGACTATTGTTTCCTTTACCTGTGTTACGTGTTTTCCGGCATATTTGTAAATAAAGCTTCATTCTCCATTATTCTGCGTGTTGGACTGTTTACACCATACACCCACGGTAAGATTTTGTGTAGCAATATGTATAAGAATAGAATGCTCTTTCCACAAGTTCTGTATTCGTGAAAGGTATTGAATATTTTATTGCTTTAACACCGAGTTCTTGGTACTCTTCTTTCACTGCTACCCAGAAGTCAATCAAATTTCTTTTTTTGAATTCAGATTCTAATGAAGAATCAGTGGAAAGTTCAATTAATTTGTCTTTTTCAGAAATTGTTAATTCGTCAGCTTTTTGAAAAAATGCTTCGTTGAATGGATTTAAAATCCACATATCTACATCACTGCGCTTCAGAAAATATTGTCTGAATGACAACTTAAGTTCTTTTTAGTTTTTACTTGTTTTGTTAATTTAAGTTCGTTCTCAGATAAAAAGCTGTGAAGTGTCTCAAAAACTTCATACCGGTTTTTTTCATATAGGATTCCCAAAAATTCATCTTCTTAATCATAGACTCGATTTTGTCAGTTACCTTAAAAATGTTCATGGAATGGTTCTGCAACCCTAAATTAAATTTATTTATTTCTGAAAAAATGTCAGATAAGTACGCAAGCTGCTGCAACCATTCATTTTCAAAAAAACTTTGAGCTCAATGAAAAGGGTGGTCTTCAAAAAACATAAGAACTTCACGTCTCAGTTTAAACATTCTTGTGAGTACATTTCCTCGCGAAAACCATCTCACTTCTGTGTGCAAAAGTAACTTAGTATGTAGGCTGCCCATGTCTCCACACAAAGATTTGAACAATCGGGTGTTAGTTGAATTAGCGAAACTTTGTCTCTGGATGCAGCAATGGCTCCAAGCTACACGAGTAGCGACTATTCCATCATCTGTGCAAACACCACAGCACTTAGCCCAATCTATTTCGTTTCCACAGAAATAACCCTAAATGGCATTAAATATGTCCTCGCCAGTATATCTTTTATGAGAGGATAACACAATAAGAGGTTTTCTTCAAGTTCGTTAACATTCAAATATCTGGCAATAACAAGCAAAATTGACAGATCGAAAACATCAGTGCTTTCATCCACCTGTATTGAAAAGAAGGGGCTCTTCTTTATTCTTTCATTTATAGTAGCTTCTATTATATGTCAACAGACATGTCTTTAATTCTCCGAGAAACTTTGCTGTTAGACAAAGGAATATTTTTGATTTTTTGACATGGTCTTCACCGAACATGCATTCAACAGCATTCTTGATACACGGAAATACCAAATTTTCAGCGATAGTATGATTTTTTCCACTTTCAGCAATATGATAACTTATTCTGTATGATGCCTCAATCGAATCTTAATTTGCTTTGTTTGTAGATATCAAATAAGAATTTAAATTAGGGCTGTTGGATAGTCGTTGGAAAAAACTAATGTTTCTTTCCTTATTAGTTGGATGTTTTGTTTCTAAATGGCGCATTAGTAAAGATGGTTTCATGCTGCCATTTGACAATATCTCTCCGCAAACAACGCAGAGTGGTTTTAGTCAATCTTCATCACCCGTGACGGAAAATCCATATTTTAAGTATTCGTTAGAATATTTTCTCTTCTTCGGAGGCGCACTGATGTTTTGAGTTTGCACTTCATAATTATCATCTTGTTGATCCACAGTTATCTCCATAGCTGCTGAATCGGTGGTTCGAATTTCAGTTCTAGATGCCGATCTCTTAAAGAGTTCCAGTTTTCAACCACTTGTCCATTTTGAGAAATATAACAATATCGAATTGAAGTCACTCTAAAGATAAGCACTTCAATTGAGCACTCATAGCCTACAAACACAAGTTTTGTGCCAAAAAACAAACCAAACCAATCAAATTGAGCACCCATAAAACAGAAAGCTTGATTTATATGAACAGTCGTTATTCATTATGCATCCCAATCGAGCAATTAATGATGTCTGCGCTTAATCACGCTTTTAATAAAAACGTCAAAACAAGAATCTTTGAGAGGATTCCGGATTATTCTCAATAAGCCAAAACTAGAAGAACAAAAATAAACCAGCGGAGTGGTCTTCCCTAAACTTTCTCGTATGCTTCCACAAAAAGGTGTTCTTTCCCCTCTCCCCGCGTGTATAAAAAAAAAATTCGAACCTATTGTAATCCAGAATCCAATGACTATCAGAGGGTTTTTCATTGTAGATTAAAGTGAATATTAAATATTTTGGTAAAGAATCAAATTCAAAGATATGCGTACCGATTAAAACGCATCTAATCACACACTTCCACTCTTGCCGGCTAAGTGACGTAATCCTTAGGCGTACACAGAAATTGCTACCAGTACGCATGCGTATGGAGAATCTGATTAGAAAAATTAATTATGCAATTTGAACGCCTTTTTTTAACCGACTGAAGCGACATTTATGCGCAGATCTATAATTAATGTTAGTAACCGTCATACCAATTTTCATTTATCTAAGCAAAAGGGTTTAGGATATATAATTTTTACAAGTATGCGATTATACAGTCCGACAGACCATCAACTTTTCGATGGATTTGGTCCAAAATTTGATACGGACCTACATTGATGATGATAAAACTGTGTACCAAATATTATTCATGTAGATATTCAAGTTTTTGAGTTATAGTGTTCACATGACCGCGGACAGACAGACTTCCCGTAGACGGATTTTGTCCAAAATTTGATAGAAACCTACAAAGTATGTGCAAAGATCACATAACAAATTTCATCCCCGTTGCTCTAATAGTTTTCGAGTTATCGTGTTCACAGACAGACATAATTCCAAAATTTCGTGTTTTTCGGACTCAGGGAGGTCTAAAACGTGGAGATTCTTCAAAATCTCGAGTTCGAATTTTTTGACGATTACAATACTTTCTCTTTGTATACTTCGTATACGAGAAAGTAAAAAAAATGCTGAAAGATTATATTAATAAAAGAATCAAAACAGTATCTCCATGTGTATGCTAATTTGTAGGCGTAGTCAGAAAGTCTGGATTTTTCCCTCTTTGGCACGTAGCCAAACCACGTGACCGCGTTACTTCAATCTCTGGCTTTTTATATACTACGTTACTTCAAATGTCATAAACAGAGATCTCAAAATTATTCTTTAACATTTTAATTTTTTCCAGCTGTTTTTTAAGTTTACTCATATTGTAATTTTAGGAATCGAATATTTAGTTGAATTTGAAAACTAATAAATTCAGTTTTTTTTAATTTTATTTTATTTATTTTCTGCTGCTTCTGAGATAGAACTGAAATCAAATTTTATGTTCTCCCACATCACTATTTATTAGTTACTGCTCTGTACATAAGGGAAAAGTTGCAAATAATTTTTGCACATGTTGGAAACATTAAGGAAAAGAGATTTAGGGATTTTATTGTATAGCTTAAATACTTTATATTTGATTTCACTCTTGATACCACAGATTATTAGAATGGTTCTATAAACTATTCAAAATTGGGAGGACATATTCAAAATAACCAATTCTTCTCTCTATTAGATGCTTACTGAAATCATCATTTCTATGTATGTTAAAGAAGTTAAATAAAGTACATCAAAATCTTACGTACTAAAAATCCGTTCTGTATAAAGAATATCAAATAACTTGATATTTTTTCATGTTTGCATGCTAGTGTTAAGTAAATTAATTAAATAGATAATTGAATTTTTCAGTTATTGCAGCTATCAACCTCATTCCATGTAAAAAATGGAAGATACTATATCAGCTACAACACAATTTTGTTCTCTTTTACAAATAATTTTATTTAAACAATATGTTTATAAATGAAGAAATTTGTAGAATCAATTCTCAAATAGATGCTACTAAGTAGTTTCTTCGTTGCGCAAATAATGATTAATTGCATTACAAGACTAGCAATTTACAGGGCAACTTATAATGGAATATTCTTATAGTCTGTATGCTTTAATTCACACAATAATTTTATAAAATGTCAAAATACATGTAAAATATAGTTTTAGTCCTGTATACTTAAACTTTTTCCACTCACAATCTCATCTTAATCAGAAAAATTTTGTCGTGACTTCAAAAATTTAAAAGTAAATTTAAAATTCGAGCATAAAATATAATGATAAGTTAGAATACTGGCATGAAAAAAAGTTATGCAAGAAATTCTATTGAAATCTTTCACTTTATAATAGTTTATTTTATACAATTTTTTATTCAGATTCTGAAAAAATAAACACTGTGAAACCCTTACATTTCTTTGTACTGCTCCAATTTGGGTCGCGATGACAAGTTCTTGACTTTGAGGCCGGTGGGTATCAGGTTTGAAACCCAATTCCACCTAAGGTCCACTATGCATGTGAGCCTGGTGCCCGTCAAATTTAACGTTGATTTTCGAAACCCAATTCCACCAAAAGTTCACTGTTTATGTGCGCCTGGTACCCATTCAATCTGACGTCGAGTTTCATACATCCATCCGCTGGTGTGGCTTGAAAGTTTGAAAAGGAGGGTGCCGGCTCAGGCGTCGTCCTCGTCATCTAACCACAGTTCAAAATTAGGAGGTCCGTCCTAAAGTAGCCCTGCGTTACTTCAAAACGGGATGTTAATATAACTTAAACCACTTAAGGTTGCAACCTACATTTTAGAAATTCTGATCCATTTTAATCCTATTTTATGCTATATACATTTTTAACTCTATAAGATAAATAATAGTAATTTTGAAAGAAAAAAAACCCAAATAAAATTATCTCTCTTTTTATCCTAAATACACAGTGAATTTTAAAACAAAGAGATGAATATTAATACACATATTTTCGAACTCAGCTTGAAATTTTGAACAAAAATATCTTGATAAACTTTGAAAAACCTTAATAATATATCGCTGCACCTCAAATTCAATCAAGCGGTATGTTTTAAGTTTAAAAATAATACTTCTTAAGGGAAATAAAAGAATTGGGCATTGTTTGCGATTTCCATAAATGCCGATTTAGTATTAATATGCTTAACAGTAATTTAATATTAATATTCTTAATTAAACGTTTTTTGTATCTCTTTCGTAACTAAATGAAATATCGCATTGAATGACACTTTCCTTTAATTGTGGCACGACGTTACTTGTTTCAAATTGTTCGATACGATTAATCCTTAACTGTTTTAATTTCAAAATACTTCTTGGAGTGTGAAAAAATAAGTGCAGCTTTAATGTTATTATGGATTTACCTATATGAATTAAACTGTATGAACTAGAAAATTGACATAAGATGTCCTTAGATATACGTTGAACAATTTTTCCAACACATAAAATTTCTACATATTACTGGCAAAAGAAAATTATAAAAATATATCACTTTATATTCTTTCATATTTTGTAATAAAGGCTAGTTTTGGATGTAAAAAATATTAATGAACATTTTCTTTTTCTTGCAGCCTTTGCAAAGGCCGTCATGGCAGGACCTTTCCCTGAAGAAGTGAAGTAATGGATCATATTTTTTTGGTAATCAAATACATCATTTTTACAACCAAGAATCAACACAAATCACAAATTCCTAAAATATCTGCAATTATATTAAACTACTAATTTAGATCTTTATTTCAAATGTCAATACTGATGTGCAAATTACTGAACTTTTTTTTTTCACAAACTGTACTTACTTTTGTAATCATCTAATGTCCTGTACTTAATATGTACTCAATAAAAATATATTTAATCTTATGCTTTCCATATATCATTTATGTCAAAACTTTTCATGACACATAAAAAGTTTTGATTCTTAACAGAATTTGAAGTAAAAAAAAACCGAGTTTTTAACAATATAATAATTAATTTCCCTGTAATTTTCACTATTAATTCTACATAAATTCTCCAGGTCACTAGATTCCCCAAATATATGTAGTTCCTTAATTGGGGAACAGATTAAAAAATAATGAAGCAATTCAAGTTTTAATTATATCCCAGTACGTATCTCCAGCAAAACTGAAATTTAGAAAAACCTTTGAACCAATGATCACATATAGAAAACTATTTAAACTAATGGAGCTGCAATTATATCATTTTATTGTAAATGTACCAGTAACAGATTTTCTGAATTTCAAACTAAAGCGATCTAAATATTGGGGGAATAGCGAGTAAATACCGGAAAAACAGTCAAAACCTGGGATTGTCCCGACAAATTTAGAACATACGCTTATTTTACCATTGTCATAAATGATACCACGAGATATACATGATAGAAATGGAATTTAACATTATTTAAAGAAATTACGATACTGAGCTGCCATTATTTACTAACGGGGCCATATTTTGTGTATAGTAAACATTGTGAAAGTGTAGAAGCTAATTTTTTAAAACTATATCTAATCAAGCCATTTTTAATATTTTGTTGGGAGTTCTTTATTAAAAATAAAAAAATGGAGCTCTCCAGGATATTCAGGGACATTTTTTTCAAACCAAAATCCGAGCGTCTGGTCATTTGAGTTTAAGACCCAAAAATCCTGAGACTCTGTATTTGATGCACATTAAATCTATCAGCATGGATTGGTATGGAGAGTTGACTGCCGGTTCACTAGTCGTCCTCGACATCTGACCACGGTTCAAAATTACAAGATCCGTCCTTAATTACCCGAAGTGGTTTCAAAACGGCATGTTAATTCAACAAATCAATTAGGTTCCTCAGAAACAGTAATACAAATATGTTTCTAATCATCTTGATGTAAATATCTTCACAGAAATTATTTCCTAAAATTATACAATATTATTTTTAACATATTAGAATTCTTCATTTGCATATTTATTATTTTTCTGCATAATATCTGTCTGAGGTCACAAAAAGTTCTTCAAACTAAAATGCAGTTTCGAAAAAATACGATTTAGGAAGACGTGGCTTACAGAGTTAGGATCTACCAATAGGCAGTGGCGTGGAGAGGGTAAGTGGCGACAAGGGCATAATATGATCGCCTCCAGTGGCAAGTGTAAATGGCGCCCGGGTCATAGTATTATTATTCGCCATCGTATTTGACTTTAAAAGTGATCTAAACGCACTAACGTTTTCTTTCGATGGACACTTGCGATAATTGTAAACAACCTGCATTTAGTCTATTTAAAGAGATAGCACATGAAAATTATCCTCTCCTTAAATCAAAAATTCTTCATTACTTGCAAGATTTATGTCAGAAAACACGAATATTTAATCGAATGTATCCAGAACTTTTATCAATGTCCGCAGATTAGTCATATTTGAAAATTCAATCCAGTCCGAATCTGAAAATTCACTTTTCGTTTCAATCAACCCGTAGTCCGAAATATTTGAGTTTGATTAAGTTGGTTTATTTTGTCTTCTATATAAATTCCTTCATGAAAGCATTTATAAGAGCATGAAACTAAAAATTGATAAGATATCTCAATCTTAGAGCAAATGGTTTAAACTGGGGGTCGCGAGAAATTTTGGAGGGGGTCGCCAAATTCAAAGAAATTTATTTGACAATAAAAAATATAAGGCTTTTTTTACAAAAATTATCAGGTACCAGTATAACAGTGAAATGAGATAATATTATTTATAAAAATAGAACTATTTTTGCGAAAACTAATGTCTGTGTTCTTTGGCAACCTGCAAACATAGTCATAAAAGATGATTCTCAACTTGAAATGCCCTCTACCTGCTTTCTTGTGGGATTCATTTGCAACTTGGGTCGGTCTAACATTTAATAGTAGCCATTTTTGCTACAGCTTTTTCAATCTAGGTGTGTCCCGCGCCTTGCTATTTAATCTTTATACTGTGGTCACAGCGGTCGGTGGCGAGTGTTTGTAGAGAGAGGACGCCTCTTGCGCGCTCTTCATTTATTTACATTCTCTACTGAATTCTTTCTGCCTTTCTCTACTGAAACGCTTCTCAGATCTAAATAATTTTAACACCAGCGTGTGCGTCCAGAACTGTTCTTCAGTTTCATATATAAATTCTACAAGAAATTTTCATACTTATGGACTCAATGAAGAATTTCTGCAAAAATTTCACCATGGATTTCAATTTCAACATGTTGGCAGTTTAAATTCCCACAGATAGCCAGGTTAAGTGCCTCCCTATTCATTCCTATCCTCAAGTGTGTGTTATGCAGAGCAATTTAATGTTTTATTTTTATTTTTCTTTGCAATAGTTGATTTTTTATTAATTTTTTAAATTTTGATGTCTCTTCAGGCTGGACTTCCTGGTTTCTTTCTCCCATCGTGTTTACATCCCAATTTCTTCTTCAATTCTTTTTTAAATCTTAATATAAATAAAAGTCATTGTGGGTATGTGTGTATGTGGGTATGTATGTGGCTATGTTCCACATCTCCTCCTAAAACAATGGACGGTTTTCAACCAAATTTTGTACACTTATTATTTAAGACAAGGGGAAGACACTTATGAACTTTTCGAAGTCCAAAAGTTAATTAAACAGGCAGTTAATTAGAAATTAACCGAAACCGTTTTTCCGCCGTAACTTCGGAGCAAATTGTCCGACAAAAAATATTTTTATGCCATCTTAAAGTTCAAATTTTTACCTTTTCAATGCTATCAATTTTATTTCTGTGACATTTTCCCTTCGATTGTTATTAATTTTTAAAAGTTCAGACAACAATTAAATAATTAACAAAGCCCATTGACTCAGCGATTCTCGATGAAGATTATTTTATTTTTCAATCAACTGTCACGTGATCCTTCAGGAGTGCGAAAACATGTGGAATAAATTATTTTTAAAATCAACTATCACGTAATCCTTCTTTCCGCTGTAACTTCGGAACACATTGTCTGATAAAAATTATTTTTATACCATCTTAAAGTCCAAAATTTTACCTTTTCAGTGATACCAATTTTATTTCTGTGACACGTTTCCTTCAATTTTTATTAATTTTTTAAAGTTTAATAACTTTTAATTTATTTTTTTCAGACGATTTTGAAATAACGCAAATTTATAGCTACTCCGTTGCTAGGCAACGGTTAGACTTTGAACTAATTTACCTTTATTTTAAAAAAATTGCTTATTTTTATAAATATCTATAATATAAAGCAGAAAATACATGTATTTGTCTGTCTGTCTGTCGGTCGGTCGGTCACAAGAACTCCTCCTAAACGGTGAACGGTAGCGACATGAAATTTACACACGACATTCTAGAGCATATTTCTAGGTCAAAGATGCAATTTTTAACTTTCAGAGTTAATTAGTTCTTAAGGTATTTAATTAAATAACGAAAATTAGCCTCTTTTAAGCCTAATGCTTAGACGTTTTTTGCCAATAACTTCTGATACATTTATTAGACAACAATTATTTTTATGCCAAATTAAAGAGCAGAAAATTATCTTTCTAAAGATAATAATTTCTTTGCGATGAAGTGTTTTCTCTGATTGTTATAAAGGTTTAAAAAAATATTTTTAACGCAATTTCTAACAATACTTTTTATTATTATAGAAATAAATTCAAGCCAAATTACTGTTTCGCGCGCGGGCTTTTGCCAGAGTTAAAGATAATATAAGAAAATATTACTTTGTTTGACCATAAACAACAAAGAAGACTTTACACTTCCGTTTTCCAGTTGTCGTAGGATTTACAGGTTTTAATACGGTTACACAGTGATCCAATGAAGTTAGTGAATTAATCTCTCGATGTTTTAATTTTCACAGTGAGGTATTAAAGAATATCCATCTGTAGATACGGTAATGGGCAATAACAAGTAAAATCATATCCTGAAGAGTTCTTAAACTCCTTAGAATTGTCAGGGGTAGCTTCCGACAAGCTGAGATTAAACGTCGGTGTGCCTGAACTATTGATACTTAACCTGGATGTACCGAGACTGCGCAATGTCGCACGGTTACAAATTACATACCTAGGTGAAAACGTCGTGCCAGCTACTGTTATGACTGGCATAGCGAGAGGAGAGAGTTTTTTAATTCCACTCATTCCGATAATACCGCAGAATTTACCATCCCAGTTCAAAAGGTAACATTTCCCTTTAAAATTAGCATATTCCAGGCTCAGGGCCAGACACTCAAAGGAGCAGGCGTACGTTTGGAAAAACCATATTTTTCGCATGGGCAACTATATGTGGAATGTTCACGTGTGTCCAGCCCACAAAAACTCTACATCCATGCAGAAAATGGAAAACAAAAAAACGTCGTATACAAAAGTGTGTTAGCATAGATAAACAAATTACCTAACTATATCAGCAGACACTCCTGTTAGTCGTCCAATTATGTATTATCAATCGTCAAAACTTCTAATTTCCCCTTTCAAAATGCAACGAAATATTTACATTCGTGAATTAAAAAAAATAATAATCCAAATTCTTCGTGCACGAAGTCGCGGGTAACAGCTAGTGGAATAATAAATGAAATTACTCAACTCTACGCTTGATTTTTATTTTTCGAGTTTGCAGTCTATTTAATTTTAGTGATTTATACTTTTCCATATCAGATTTTATTCAAGAAGCTGTCGATAAATTGACGCCGGGACAGAAATCTATTGATAGATATAATATAGCTGCAAGAGCTTTTAGATTAAAATTTAGAAACTAAAGTTAATTATAACTAAAGAAAAATATGCGACGATATAGTATTTTGTTTTATGTATTCTTTTAAATGGTAGAAGTGGATTACATATAGCATGATGATTGATACACAGATTATAAGGGCCTGATGATACCATTGAGTACAATGATGTAATTTACAGTAACGGAGAATATATGAGGAATAGAGAATGGTTGTTGAATTAGTAATTTTGGCACTGATTAATGAAAGTTTAGGTCAGATAAATAAAAAAATATATATGTTGCAAGTAACATCATATCCTGTAGAGTTCTTGAACTCCTTAGAATTGTCAGGGGTACCTTCCAACAAGCTGAGATTGAAAGTCGGTGTGCCAGTGCTATTGATACGTAACCTCGATGTACCGAGACTGCGTACGGTTACAAATTGCACACCTAGGTCCAAACGTCGTGAGAGTGTTTTAATTTCACGCATTCCGATAATACCGAAGGATTTACTATCCAAGTTCAAAAGGTAGGCTCAGGGCCAGACACTCAAAGGGGCAGGCGTACATTTGGAAAACCATATTTTTCCCATGGGCAACATATGTGGCGTGTTCACGTGTGTCCAGACCACAAAACCTCTACATCCGTGCAAAAAACGTAAAACAAAAAACGTAGTATACAAAAGTGTGTAGCATAGATAAACAAATTACCTAACTATAACAGCAAACACTCCTGGCAGTCGTCCAATAATGTATTATCAACCCTCAAAACTTTTAATTTTCCCTTTCAACATGTAACGAAACATTTACATTCGTGAATTTAAAAAATTTAATACTTCAAATTCTTCGCGCACGAAGTCGCGGGTTACAGCTAGTTCTTAATAATTTTAATAATCTATACTAGATACGTATCTAATTATTTCCCCTTAATTATTTTTTCATCAATATAAATATTTAAGAAGTTTTATACATTCTTAGCTAGCTCACTCGCTCTATAAACACTCCATTTTTCGAAACGCCTTTTTTCAAAAACTCATATCTTTTTAACATTTTAATTTTTCCCAATTCTAAATTCACATCCTTTTCATTCAACCGATTATCTTTAATTTGAGACCAATTTCAAAATTCTCATTTAACTCCTTCTATTTTTAATATTTTTTTCAAAATTCACTCAAATGAAGCCCCTCGGAAATTCTTACCCGCCTCCGCTCGTAAACACGATATCTGTTGGAGGAAAGAAGGAATTCTTACAACTTGTCGGGCTACTCTAGAAGAAGCTGGCTCTATGTTAATTTCGGATTCTAAACCAACTTGCAGCCGAACATGTAGACAGCAAAGAAGAACATCTTTCTTTGTTGAGAGCTTAACTTCGTCAAAATCCTTGGGGTTTTCATTAAAAATCGGACAGTGGTTTACAGAACGAAGAACAAAGTTCGAAAGTGACATTTTGTTGATTCAATGAAAATCTGTGTTAATCCAAAACACACAGTGACGAAACTAGGCATTTTGGCGCCCGGGGCAAAATCTGCTATTAGCGCCCCCTACACCTACCCCTAACACCAACAAATAACACATAGATTAGTTTGCTTAAAGTCTTAATTAAAATCTACCGTTCTATCCTGAAAAATGACTAACACTAATTAATATATTTGTAAGTATTTAATAAAGAAAAAAAACATGCGTAGAAAATAATTTTGTTTGACCTAATACAAATACGCTAAGTTCAAGTTTTACATAGTGTACATTATGAAAAACATGTGCAATAATAAAACAATGATTATATCCTAACTAAGTGTTCCACTTGAAAAATTAATGTTACAAACAATTTTTTCAGATGGATAGGTTAGTTTACTCTGTTAACCATTAAACATTCAAATTACTTTAGTTTAATTTTCCTCTTCTTTGCTGTAAAAGTTTTTATCATATCATCGTAGGAAACGTTTGATGCCTTCTCATGTTCAATATAAATCACTGACAGATTAGAAAGGCGGTCTTGCTTGTTTAGTTTCTTAAATAGTTTTTTATGATTTTAAGTTTGCTAAAACTTCTCTCATTCGATGCGACAGAAACTGGTACAGTCAAGTAGATTCTTAGGGCCGTGGTCAAATTTGAATAGTTTTCATGAAGACCAGTTGTATATAAATAATTTTAAAAGTCAAGGGCAGTAGAATTTAGCTTACTCTTTTTTTATTCATTTCCAGCTCAATTGTCGCTACCTATCACAGAATACTTAAAACTCTCTATTTCAACAGATAGTTCATCCTTGTCCAGATTGTCTCGGTACAAATTTGTCAAAGTATTAGCCTTCTCTCTTAAAATTTTGTTATCAAGAGTCATCAGTTGTTTAGAGACAAGAATTCCAAAAATTTCATTCACCTTTTGCATTGATTGGAATCTTCTCTCTAACTGAGCTTCTATTCTATCATTCACTTGCAGTAAGGCAAGTTTGAATTTTTTTTGTTGAGAAATTTCGGAGCTTTCACCTTCACATTTTTCGTCAAAAAATCTTTTCTTCTTCCTCTTCCTTAAAAGACGGGTCAAGACAAGATTGTTTTGCTTCTTCAAGGACTTTATTCACAATTGTACCTCTATAATCTTTTATTTGTGCAGTCAGTCCTTTTAAGAGATTGCAGGCAACATCAATGGCTATATCCTCTTTTTGAAGCATTTTACTGACGATGCCTATTTTTTTATGTTTTCTACCAGAAGCAAGTAAAAGCTACACATTCAAAGGTCTAAATACTTTTCAAAAGTGAAACAGACACAGACTTCGTTTCAGGGCTTGATACTGCATCTAATGCCAGGTGATTGCCTCTACAATCTTGTCCAAGTGTTTGTGGACAACAGTTACAGCTTCTCTACGAGATGACCACCGAGTGTCACTTTCTTTTTTCAGTGCCAGTGGTGAATACTTTAATAAAACACCCCATCTATTAGTGGAAGCGCTAAAATATATGTAAAGGCAATTAACAGTTCCGAAGTAACCTACCATTACTCCGACCAAATTCAGTGTATGAGTAGCGCACGGTACAAATTTGGCCAAAGGGTTACTTTCTGAAATATGTGCCCGTACTCCCTGATATTTATCAGCCATATTTTCGCCGTTATCGTATGATTGCCCTCAGAAGTTCTTAACGTCTAATCCTTCGGGTTCAATTTTTTCAAAATTTCCACAGAGAGTCTTCCTCTCTTTTTACACATAATGGTGGTGAGGAGGGGAAAATCCTAATTCACATAAATATGATGCTGAAAATTGCAGTAAAAAGTTTTAAACTTTTTTAGATATTGACACATATCCTTCTTTTATGGAAAACCAAAAAAGGTTCCAAGAAACATTTCCTTGTATTTAATCAGAAGGAGAAAAGGCAACCAGAAAGGTTAGCTGTTTGCAATGAAAACTGTCTTTGAACTGGAAAACTGATAATAAAAATAGTAAATATATTTATTTTTATATCTGGACACATATTTCTCTGGAATTCCACAAGGTTCACCCGAAAATCTTCTAGGGCGCACTTTTGAGAACCACTGCTTTAATGTGTGCCTAATGTAGACAAAATTAGAAAGGACAACCACTTGTCCAGTGACAGTTTTGAAAAACTGATACTTAACAACGAAAACGAGCAGATTAATACTACTTACCTTCATTGGTATTTTCTTTTAGCCACGATGACAAAAATGAGGAGAGATGACTTTGTTTTTCTCCCTCTTTTAACTTTTTTACGGTTTTCAGAGCCCGACAATTTTCTGGGCATCTTTCGTTGAGTAGCAGAGTGAGGTTACGTTACGGAATTGTCTCCTACCTTCCGTTTCAATATCCAAAGACTGCCCCTTTTGGACGATTTTACTCAGTAAAGGGTTGATAGGGGTGTAATATGAGCCCATTTCTGGAGTCGGGACAGGCGCATATGCGGAAGGAAGCTGTAGTGTGATGCGTTCCCACATTCCTACGCGAATCCATCAGTCACACCCTTCAGCCCCCTGCGTCTCGTTGCACCGGCGTTGCTTGGGTTTTTATCAACAGACACATCTTAATTTTACGTAATTATTTAATAACATTACAACTGGTTTTGATGCAGGGCTAGAATTTAAACAGAAAATTAAAAAGTAAAGCATATATATATATTTTCTCCTGAATTTTTCACCTCCCTGGTTTGGCGCCCAGAGCCCAGGTGCTGATTTGCTATCGCCACTGAGAACACACTGTCGGAAATACAGTCAAATATTGCGAAATAAAATACCAGTGAGCAAGTTAAAGATACTGCGCATGCGTAGCAAGGATCAGGCGTTCTACTGAAATTAGGAAAGTTGACACGTGTCCGTCTCGTCTTTTCCTGCCAGACGGAGTGGGGCGGGGAGGAGTGTGCTGCTGTAGTATAGAGGTGGGCAGATAGGGGGATCACAATGTGATCAGCTAATACTTATTGCGAGTCACCAAGCGAATTAAAAGACATAGATCGAAAGCCTACAAATCTGCTTATTGCACTGAATTTGCGCCCCATTTCTAGCCCCAGAGGAGGCATCTCTGCCCTCTCCAAGGGTAGAGATGGCTGGAATTTTGGGTTTGAACATAAGATTTCATCACAGGTGGCATCTCCTAACGCAAAAATATGACCGTTTTAAATTTTGAGGCAATACTTCTCACAGAAGATATTATTTGATTTGAAAAAAAAAATTATATCTGTAATGTCCATGTGGATTGGCCACTTTTGCCGGGTATTACATTTCGCTTCAAAAAAAAAGTTGAAAAACGAGGCATCCTAGTGCCCACTCCCGCCGCAACGAAAAGAGAGTGATCATAGGAGCAATCGAACCTGGCTTAGGACTGAACAATGTCATCACTTTTTACCTTTTATTCTGCCCAAGAATCGGAAACACGTGGACCTCCAGGTAGCAAAGGGAATTGTTGGATTCTTATCCACTAGATTCACCAATCACTTTTCTAACAGATCTTTGAAGGAAATTTTCAAAACCAGAAAAAAAATTGCAATATATTTCTTTTTAGAAAAATTATTAATATTTTATGCCTTTTTTACATAAAAGTTGGTTGAAAACATTTTTAAAAAAGGATAAAAAAATGTTAATGAATTTTGCAAAATCCGTCAGCGGCGCGGGACCTTGTGCGGTCGCATCGTCCGCACCCCCCTCGGGCCGACTCTGTGGGGACCTCACTTATATCTTCACCCATCTAATTCTCTCTCTACCGGTTAAACTCCCATTTCTCTAGCTCATTCCTTTCTTGTTCTTTTTAAGTGTTTTCATTACTCCGAAATTCATCTAAAATTCTTTTTTCCATGGTCGGCCATTTTCCGCCTTGATTTGCACACATTGTTGTTGTTTAACTCGGACACCGAGGCTCCACAATGAGCCAAAACTCTTACATCTAAGTACAGACTAGGCTCTTCATCCTCATTGGGCGAATCTCCGTTGCCACCCACACCTCTTGTATGTTAGAAAACTTCTTCAGAAAAACTGCATCCACCTTAGATAAGTGGACTCTGTGTGGTCTAAAGACCAACTCAATTTTAAATCTGGCAACTGAATTTTACTTCTCTGTTCTCTCATTCTTTATTAGGCTGTTGGCAACTCGTTTGAGTTGATTCCACCCCCTTTTCCACTTGTTTTTTAACTTACCTGTCCCATAGGTTTTTCATGACCAGGTGGGGGTAGCAACGCTCAATAACTCTTTTATTTTATTTTTTTAGCCCAGGGGCTTTTTTTTCTTGTATGCAGGTTCTCCTTAAGGTACATTGACCCTGTACATAATTCCAGTATAATTTTTTTTCTCTTTCTCCAGTTTTTTTACATTCTAATTTCTTTTGATGTTACTGCCAAAGGAAAAGCCGCCAGTCCCCTAATTAGCCCCTTTTTTAGTTACTTTTCCCCCAATTTTTAATACAGGTGTCTTCTTCAACGTACCACAATATTGCAAAATTTGAAATCGGATAAATTAATTGTTATTGAGTTATTGAGAAAATTGTGATTTTCTTTCACCTGTGTCGCTCACTTTGATGTTTGCCGCCAATGTTAATCCTACGGAACCTTCCAAGACCAATATCATTGGTTTTAATTACTCAATGTTTTCCAAACTTGGTATGACTCTTTACACTTCAGGCACCTCCATTCTCTGTTACTTTCATGTTGCTACCCCCTTTCCTCCCTCTCTTCCCCTTCTTACCTGTCCCATAGACTTTTCATTACTATAGGCTCTAAATGGGCAGGTTCTGTCTTCCTTTTCTATTAGGTATCCACTTTTGCTCTTTTCTCATTCCTGCTATATACTTTTGATTCCTCCAGCTCATAAGCAACCGTAGTTGCTCCCTCCTCTTTTTGTTGTATTGCTACAACATTTTATAAAATATCTAAATCTATTATATTTTTTAACTTTTATTTTTATTTCAAATATCTAGCAAAATACATATCTTTTATTTAATTTGAAAAAGAAAGTTAATAAATCTTGTATTGAGGGAAGCCATTTTCTCTCCCTTTTCTACAAAACGGCCATCTTGGTGTCACTTGTTTTTAGAAACAGAGGAATGTGTTTAAACTCAAGAACAAGTCCATTCTCAGAATTCTGTCTACAGGGGTGAATGAACTGCCGAATGGTAGAAATCTTGGAATCTTTTGCGCCCTTTGGCGATAAATAATAACTATATTGGCGGTGAAATCTGATCGCCAACAACGCCTATAAATGCAAACTCTCGCCAATATTCGAGGCTTTTTTGGATTGGATCTGACATCAAAAAGACGGCTCAAAAGGACAGTCGATGTCTGCAATAAAGAAGTGAACCGAACTGCGGTGAATAGAAACCAACCAGGTCAGCACCCACGCAGGCGGCATCCATGGACATTTAGGAGAGGTCACTGATCTTCATCTCGACCCCTCCATGCAGTATTCTTCCCCAGCGGGAAAATCCCGTTACACGCGATAGCATAACAGAGGCTAATTGATGTTACCCCTCGCTCCTGACCTGGGGTGCGCTTATCTCTCTGCCATCTACAGCGATCGCTTTGTCCCTCCAACAAAGATGAATCCACTGGCACGCGACCAAAAGAGGAAGAAAAGTTTAACGGATCAGATTCCCAGGCGTCAAAATGATTGACTCTCTCTATTAGACATGGGTCCCGAAGCCTAGAGCGTATCTTCCCTCACTTTCGCGACAAGCCCTTACATAAATAAAGAAGAACGACAACGCAACCCAACGGGACTGCTGCAGATTTCCTTTTCCAAAGGGTTATCCTCTCTCATTTCTTTTGGACTCCTCGGCCTACTTCCAATGAATGTGCTATATCTGTGGAACTCATTTCTTTTGGACTCCTCGGCCTACCTCTAAAGAATGTGCTTTATCTGTGGAACTCATTTCTTTCGGACCCCTCGGCCTACTTCTAAAGAATGTGCTTTATCTGTGGAACTCATTTCTCTTGGACTCTTCGGACAACCTGTGATTAAAGCGGCGTTCTGTCTGTGTCAACTTAAGGCCTGTCAAACAGCTGCTGCATAAAAGATAAGTACATTTCTGTTTTGTGTTTAAATGATTTATTTGGAATTTTCCCATGAGCGTTGAGTTTTTAGTGACGTAAAGAGCACTTAATTAAGTTTCTTATGTAGCTTTCACTTACTAGTTCATAATGTGCAATTACTTACATATATTTATATGCTGTTAGGGGATTATGGTCTGCATTATAGTGCATTAGTGTTTAGACATAAAATCTGGAACGAAATCAATAATCCTCAGCGCTGTGCGATTTATAAATGTTAATTTGCTTTTCATAATGTTCTTATAATAAATGTTTTTCTTATGTAATCAAATCTGTCGAAGTCACTTATTGAGCATTAAGGAGTTGATATGAGGTAACTGGATATTTTATATTGAACCTGTGTTTAGATGTCTTGGAAAAAAATCAAATTTAATTATCTCAGTGAGATAAGCTAAAGTTATCAACACAACATTTTTCCTATTAATATTAAAATTATTAGCCCCCCCTTTGGAGCTTTTTCTCAGTATCCAAAGGAGCTAGAGTTCTCATTCTTGGACATAGGTTTTTGTAATTGGTTAGCTATCTTATCTCCCAGGTTTTTTTAAATCCTCGCTCTGCATGGCATGTGCGGGATGGGGGAAGGGGGTAACTGCCCTGGCTGTCCCTGTTTCTACTGCTGTGTTTCATTTATCAACATATTCCTAACCATCAAAATTTACTTCTATAATCTCAGCACCAAATTTCAGGAACATTTTATCCCTGGCCGTCTCTCCTTCTCTTTACTTCTCTGTATTCCTACCAGAATTGATCTTGCGATCTCCATTTATCTTTTTCGTAGACAATTTCTCAGCGAATTATGGTTGTTGAAAACTCTCTGAGCTCCCACACTACATCGAATGATGTCGAGAATTTTCCGAATGATGTGGATAATCTGTCAGCAATCGAAATCATTCAAGTACTGAGAAATTTGCTCCAGGAAAAATACATCTCAGCTGCCAGAAGAATTTTTGGAGAAAAACTTCTCCACGCTCTGGAATCCTCTTTGCCAGAGAAGCGAGCTACTGAGAATAATCAAAGTAGTGCATCCACGGAAGATAAGCATCCAGAAACATACGCGGAAGAAGTTAAGAAAGGACCCCATACGGTACTGCTTTATCCGCCACAAAATACAGATGAACAAGGTGCGGAACGAAACAAAGCATTTTCCGTCAAGCATCTCCTTGAAAGCTCCATCCATCCTCTTAAAGATAAAATTAAAATTAAAGACGTAAGAAAAATTAGAAATCAAGGCCTCGCCGTTGATTGCGAAGATGATTGTGATGTTCAGAAAATTCTCTCCAGCATCCAAAATCAAGAAGAGCTGAAAAAGAACATCACGCATGTACAGCCGAAAGGAAAACTCCCGAAGGTGATCTTCTATAACATTCCTAATGACATCAAAGAACCTGAAATGACAGAGGTAATTAGATTACGCTTAGGTGTAACCGATGAAACTATCAAAGTCAAGTTCAAGCTCAAGGGGAGAAGGGAAGGCACCTCCCACTGGGTAGTTGAAACTTCCCCTTCCACATTCTATCTTCTCACGAAGAATAAAAAAATTCTTCTGAACTGGACAGCCTATTCAGTTCGAGAATTTATAGGAGTTAGGCGCTGTTTCAAGAGCCAGAACTTTGGACATACACAAAATAATTGCAACAACATTCCCTTCTGCGCTTCCTGTTCAGGAAGATATGACTCTAGGCATTGCATTAGCGATCATATTAAATGCATCAACTGCTCTCTCTCAAACAATTACAAAAAGACCAATTATGACCCTAGGCATACAGCAGCAGATGAAAATTTTCCATGCTTCATAAAGGAAGTAGAAGCCTATAGGAGTAGTACCACTTTTTAATGAACCACATTCCTTTCGATTCTTCACTCCATTGGCCTCTCTACGAAAAGGTAAAAAACACCTTCTGGTAATCCAGATAAATCTTCAAAGAGCCAAGACAGCCACAACAATGTTTTTAATAGCAGCACAACAGCATCAGCCGGATTTATTCATCGTTCAAGAGCCTCACGTCAAAGATGGGAAAATAGCTGGCATTCCCAAGTGCTGGAAAAGTTGGCTTTCAAAAAGCGGGAAAGCCGGCATTATAGCTCTTCCAACATTCTCCACCCCAGTTGTGTTGACAGCAAAGGAAAACACTATGGCTATTACAATAACGAAAAACTCAAAAGCTTTCACAATCATTTCATCGTATTCGTCTCCATATGCTAACTTCAGAGAAATCTTGGAAGAACAGACCGATCTAACAACAGATATCAATGGTGAAGAATACTTGATTGGTGGAGATTTCAATGCGCACAGTCAACGATGGGGTTATAGAGACGAAGACTCAAGAGGAAAGCAACTTCAGGAGTTTATTGCAGAAAAACACATCTTCCTTCTCAACAGCAGTGATTCCCCTCCGACTTATGAACACAACAATAGACAAGGCTGGCCCGACTTAACGATGGTCTCCAGCCACTCCTTAGCAGCAATCTGCGAATGGGATGTACTTGAGGAAGAAACCTATAATGATCACAAATTTGTAAAAATATGCATCAACTCAAATATTTCTTCCCTTTCTTTTGCAAGATTCAAAACGGCTCACGGAGGCCACTGTAAATTCGTAAACCTCTTCAAGTCTAAAGTCCAGGCTCTACGAAACCCTATTTCCAATAGTTGTAATGAAGAAGAGTTCAATGAAACAACCAGAACCATTCAACTTGAAATCTACAAACCTTGCAAACAAGTTTATAAAATTAAACGTAACCCCCTGATTCAAAACGTAACTTGGTGGAATAGAGATCTTCAAATAAAGAAGCAAGAATTAAAAGCCCTAGCGAGACGTCTCCAAAAGAGTAGAGGTGAAGATAGAATCCACTACAAAATTGTTCTGTCAAAAAAAAGAGCTCTGTTAAAGAAAGCAGTCAAAAGAGCCCAACGTGGATCTTGGAGACTGCTATGCACCCAGACACAAACTCCCTACGGAACTCCATACCGGTCAGCATTAAAAGCCTACAAACCACCCTCGGACACCTTTCAAATAATGGAAAACAGTGAGAGAGGAACTCCCACAGAATCCGGACTAAAAATTCTACAAAAACTGTACCCAAAAATTGCACCAAGAGCAGCACAGATACAACCTCATCAAACCCTCCTTGAAGAAGAAAAGTTCTCTCAACAAGAAATAGATGACATCCTCAAGAACATTCCTAACGGTAAAGCTCCTGGATACAATGCCATTGATAATATCATTGTAAAAGTAATTTTTAACTCCTTCCCCTGTCTTTTGTTAGACTTTTTCAATAAGTGTTTAGAACTTAAATGTTTCCCGGATCCTCTGAAAATTGGACTTGTTATCCTGTTTCACAAAACGGGCAAAGAGGAACAGAATATTAAATTTTACAGACCAATATATTTGCTCCCCACACTTGGCAAATTGCTAGAGAAACTCCTTCGTCAAAGATTTAACTTCCAATAATACGAAAGAAACTTTGGTGGCGAAGATTTAAACAATTAAAAATATTGGCAAAGCCGAAAAATGATGTAGTTGCATTTTTTTTTGCAATCTAACACCATGCATGTTTTTTTAGACGACTGAAATTATGGCAAGCGGCATTCCACCATGGTATATATTCTTTATTATCTAGAATTCTACTTGTGGTATGAATATTAATGTTCCTGGAAATTTGGCTTGTAATCGTAGTAGGCTGGTTTCTTGAGTTAAGAGGCTGTCCATAAATGATGTCACGCTTGGAGGGGGGAGGGGGTTCGTGAAATTGTGACAGTTTGTGACAAGGGGGAGGGAAGGGGTAACAAGAGGTGTGACATCACACATTTTGGTTAAAATAAAAACATATTTTTTTAAACATAAAATTCTGGTAATTTCAAAATAACTTCAAAATTTAATCTGCTGATTTTAAATTTTGAAGTTATTTTGAAATTACCAGAATTTGAGGGTATTTTTGAATCGAGGCTAAAACAACAACTTTCATGTGATTTTTTTCACTTATATTTCTTTCTTTTCGAAAAAGGCATTCAGGGTAGGTTCCGAGAATATAGTAGCAGCAGAAATTCTTCACCATTAGAAGAAAACCTCCCCCTGTCACACCCTTGAAATGTCCAACAAAAGATACGTCGCCCCCACATGGGTGAGTGGTAGAACTAGTAGTGGCACAAACAGGTTGATCATAATGAGGAGTTTTTTTAAAATTCAATCTGTTTAATTTTGTGTTCATAAAGCAAAGATAACATTTATAGCAAAATATATCAAACTCTATTTCAAATTCCAAAATACTACTGCTTACAATTCCTCTTTTATATTAATATTTTATTACAATTGTATATTAATTAGCTTTTTTGTTATAAACCTTAATCTTATTTCTTAAAAATTACACATATAATCACTATTATTATGCTCACAAATGTCATTAAAACATATCAAAGTTTAAAAATAAAATTGGAAATATATGATCTATAACGTAGTGCTTTGTTTCTGCACTGCAAGTATACCCAGATAGCACGTAAGTTTGCAGCAAGTTTGATTTTGACTTGATATTACCTTGTCACAGCAAATTTGACGCGTCAAACTTGAAGCGAACTTGTAAAAAAGTGTGACATCATTTATGGACGGCCCCTAAATATTTCTATTCATTTTTTGATGATTGGATTCCATTTGATAGTTTTGATAAGTATATATGTATGCATTCTGGAGGTTTGACCAAGAAGTGACAATGGGAATGTGATCGCTTTCAAATGAGCAATCAAAGCCATACCCATATAGCAAAGAAAGCTTGTCTAAAAGGTTTTGGAAAACTTGTCGTCAGTAAGGTTAACGGTTGTCACAAAGGTTTCCATGACAAGGGTTGAACCTTTCGGCAAGGTAGCGGAAAGGTTCGCTAGTCAACAAGAAACAAGGTTTTCTGTAAGATTTCTTCAAGCATTTATTACAAGCTTGTTTCATGCCTTTCAAAAGGTTGTTAAGAACCCTCCTTCGGCGGACAAAATAGAACCCCCTTCCGAAGCCGTACTTCTACAGAGGGGTCTAACCCCCTTTTCCCCCTTCTTCTGACGTCATCTTAGAGTTATCTGGAGTGTCAATTAATTAAGAATCTTAATTAATCAAAGCTTAATTATTAATTTCACATTTAACTAATTTTTAATTGAACTTGTACGATTTCGTTGTAGATTGTGACAAAACTCCAAATTCCTTCGAGCCGGGGATCAAACCAGCGTTCATACAGTTGGAAGGCAAACGCAATAACCACTATACCGGACGAGGCTACACACGATGGGACAAGCGGGTTCATAAAAAACTTTCCAACGTCAATTTTGCGGGAATGGTTTCCGAAACGGTTTCCGCGGACAGCCTATGGAAAGTGAAATGGCAACCTTTTTTGCTATTTAGGTAACAATCAATCTCATTAAAAAGGGAAGCAGAGTATAAAGTAAGATCGAGGATAGAGTATGTACTAGCTTTAATGATATGAGTTGGGGTAGAGGTGTTAATGAATAGTAAAGTTCGAATTGTTTAGCCAGTCAACAAAATCCTCGCTAAGTGACGATTCAGAATCCCTCCCCCCCCCCTCAAAGAGGGTGGTGGAGGTTGAAATCTCCAAAAATAAACGTCGGAGTGTTTATGCTATTGAGGAAAATTTTAATGGGGTTGATGTTAAATCCATGTTGTGCGTAAATATTTATGATAATGAAACTTTGGTTCTTATAATGGACTTCAACAGCCAGAATTTCCAGATTTTGGAACATTCTCTGTACTATAAAGAACTCTTCTAGACAGATTTTTCGGGATACCAACCTAGTAACCCGCAGCCAAGTCTATTGCTTCGATGGGTACGGAAAAAGATTTTGTTTGGATTCGAAAAATTGTCTTTTGCTTTCCGGAATGTTTCCTGGAAAATCCAGAAGCAGGAAGTGGAAAAGGGAGGTTGGTGAAGCCAAATTTGTTTGTTTTTAAGACTACGGCAATTCCATTGCACGAAAGACATGAAATTTGGATTAGAAAAAAAATTAAGAAAAGGGAAATCTATTTCCTCACACAAAAACGATGATAAAAAAAACCATGAGAGCAAACAACTGAAGAAAGAAACAAGCGATTAAGAAATGCAAAAATGTCGGTGAACAAGTGAAAAATTGGAAAAAAAGAAAAAACACATCCAAAATTGTGGATTGAAAACAAAAAAAACGAACAACCAACAAAAGACATTAGCCCAGAGGCATGTCTTCTGTATCCTTTGAACCCCCGGCATCCCAAGAAGTGATGGAGCCAAACATATGGCTCAAATCACTAAAGAGTTTCTTTTTACGAACTGGAGAAGAACTCGAGTCGACACACTGAGAGATGATTTTACAGAGGTTTTGGCAAATAGAGTCCATAGATTTTTGGAGAATATCCGCAAAGATTGTCATCTGCCTTTCGAACCTGTCATTTATTGCTTTAAGAAGAGTCTCACATTTAGCATTTATAATATCTTCAAGATTTGTAACTGCTGGCATTGTTTTCACAGTTTCGGCGTATTTAGCATTTTTTGCTGAAAAGTATGCCTAGCTTCACCAGTGGTGATGTGGTTGCGGCATTTTAATTCCAATGCTTTTTGTTCGTTTACATAAAATGGTCAAGATCTGGATTTAGCATTGTGTGAACTATTACAGTTAATACATTTCTCAGGTTGTTGGCAAGGGCCGATGTGAACTAACCCACAAAGATAACATATGTCCTTGTCGCATATGCGTGATGGATGCGTAAATGAGAAACATTTATTACACTGCCTGGGTCAATCTCTAGATTGTTGTAGGTGTTGATGGATAAACCAAATTTTTATTGCTTCTGGTACTGTTGTACCAAGAATGATAACCAGAACTGGTGATATTTCTTTAGATGAAGTTAGTTTTATGAACCGTCGCATTTCAACTAATATGCAGTCAATTTTTGTCTTCGATTTTCACAGCCAATTCCTCCAGGGGGGAGGGTAGATGTAGGTATATCAAAAATAAGAAATCGAGAGCATACATTTTCCCAAATTATATTGGTAACAAAATTTATACCCATAAACTTTTCCAAAGTGAGCAATTGCACAGAGCATACCCATATAGCAAAGAAAGCTTGTCTGAAAGGCTTTGGAAACCTTGTCGTCGGCAAGGGTTGTCACAAAGGTTTCCATGACAAGGGTTGAACCCTTCGGCAAGGTAAGCGGAAAGGTTCGCTAGTCAACAAGAAACAAGGTTTTCTATAAGGTTTTTAGTAAGATTTCCCCAAGCTTTTATTACAAGCTTGTTTTAGGCTTTCCTCAAGCTTGTTTCAGGCCTTTCAAAAGGTTGTTAAGAGCCCTCCTTCGGCGGACAAAATAGAGCTCCCCTTCCCCCTCCGAAGCCGTAATCTTACAGAAGGGTTCAACCCCCTCTTCAAAGTCAAACAGAGGGATCCAACCCCCCTTTTTTATCCCCCTTCTTCTGACGTCATCTGGAATGTCAATTAATTGGAAATCTAAATTATTAATTTCAATTAATTTGATTAATCTATTTTTTAATTGAACTTACTTGTACGATTAGATTGTAGATTGTGACAAAACTTCAAATTTCTCCCAGCCGCGGATCGAACTCGCGTTCCTAGAGGTGGAAGGCAAACGCAATAACCAGTATACCGGAAGGGGCTACACACGATAGGACAGGTGGTTAATAAAAAGCTTTCTTACGTCAATTTTGCGGGATTTGTTTCCGTAACAGTTTGCGCGGAAATGCTTTCGCAGTCTTGTTGTTCAAACCTTGTCGGTGAGGTAGTTCATAAAAAGCTTTCCTATGTAAACCTTGCGGCAATTGTTTCCGAAACGGTTTGCGCGGAAATGCTTTCGCGGACTTGTCGTTCAAACCTTATCGGTAAGGTAGTTCATAAAAAGCTTTCCTATGTAAACCTTGCGGCAATGGTTTCCTAAACGGTTTTCGCGGAAATGCTTTCGCGGACAGCCTATGGAAAGTGAAATGGCAACCTTTCAGCAACCTTCTTTGCTGTCTGGGTATTGGTTCTTTTGTTGTAAATTGAATCTTACCCTGTCGGGTATTTTTCAATTTGTTCGTGGCGATAGATTGAATTTTTTATAAAGTCTTGGACCAAAAATGGGTTTGTCTGAGGCATCTTTTTGGTTTTTTCTGCATTAGCAATAATGATACTAATTTCTTCATATTGTTGGTTACCCAGACGCATAACAAGTTCGTTAAGATATTGGCACTTTTAAAGAACATATTGTTCGAAGCTGAACCCATACTGATTTGTTGGGAAGAGTTCAAAGTTGAGACATAATCCGAAGTCAAAATGGTAAAGTCTGAATACGTTTTGATTTTAAGCACATATAACACGGGAAACAGATAAACTTACCTGTTTAACAAAAAAAAAAAAAAAAACCCCCCCCAAAAAAAAAAAAAAAAAAAACACCCGAGATGCAGGCACAAAAAAATTTTGAAGTCAAAAAGAGCACGAAAACCACGCCACGTCCTTCTCACAACTAATCGAAAAATGGCAGATCCACTTCCACTCCGTGGTTCAAAGTTTTTGCAGTCAACACTCGCCAAACCGGTTCTACGTTATCAGTCGCATTTTTAAAAAGGTTCATGTCCGGTCTTCTCGGCGCCGCACAGTGTGTTATTTTCGTAATCTAGAGGGACAAAAGTCAATTTTCTTACTTTTCTACGCAGATGAAATTTTTGTTTATTTGCAAAGGGAATAAACCATATTTTCTGGAACTAATGTTTATATTTCAAGAAACCACGCCAAACAATAGAAAAATGAGTCGGATAGACCGACTACCTGCGCTCTGCCTGTTAAGTGTTCTAAGAGTTCGTTTCAATCATTGGAGATTGCTGTATGAATACGCTGCGTTTCTGTGTGCTAGTGTGCTGATATTATTTTCTTAGAAGTATCAAGGTTAGTTTACACAAGATTTTACTTTAATATATGTTTTTATTTAAACATGAGAACCATAAGAATTGATCGTACTTTTTCCGAGTGAGAAAAACGTATAAGTCACTTTGAACTTGAGTTTTAGTATATTATATCGCATTATACCAGTGTGTAATTGTGTTTTCCTGAAAGAATTATTTGTAAACTATTGGATATATTTAAATTATCTTGCGGATATTTGCGGAACACATACATATTTTCCTTCATTACAGATGTTTTTTGATGTTTACTCAAATTTTGCGCCGAAATTTTTTCGACGTTTGGTTTGCTAATGCAGAAGAATCAAGAACGGGTGCTTTGCTAAGTTATATATTACAAGAATTTGGTGTCCCGTCTCTTTCAGAAGACAGTTTAAAAAGATTAAAAGTTAAAATCAGAAGTTTAAGCCAAAAATTGAACAAAAATGATTGAAGTCGAGCAAAAAAGGGACGAATTCCTAAAAACGAATTCTTTGTGGTTAGATGAATATATATCATTACCTGATATTGCCACAGCGAGTATAGAAACTATTTTACATCCTAGATTAAGTAAAAGAGCTGGTAGACCACAAAAAGCTTCGAAAGTTGCAGTACCAAAACAAAAAGACGGAGAATTAAACACATCTTGAATCAGAGGGGTTATGGGATTTGAAGCAACAAAGGCGGTAATCCCCAATTAAACACATCCTGGAAACATCCAGTCAGGAAGAGATATCGATGGCTGCTGAAGTACAGCTTCGCAGAAAAGACAAAAGAGATTCAGCAGCAATTGTAAAAGAACTCTGCGATGTTTCTAGCAGAAGTGAAACAACAATAAAAAAAAGCGAGGAAGCGTTTTTCAAGCCCAAAGCAAAGTAGTCTTTCTGAAGACCAAGCTCCAGCATTGATGGTCAACGGAAATTTGTTAACACATCAATATAAAGTAATACGGCAGAAAACAACCAAATACATAAGAGCATGTATCCTGCATATCATAAAATTAAAGCGGCAAAACAGTTGTGCTATCCGAGTGACGTCAATGTAACAGAAACCTTCGCAGAAATAAAATTTCAATCCCTAATGGACCACAATATTATACGATTGTGCAAAATGCAAGAAGATGTCTTGAAATCTATAAGAAACTTGAGAACTCTGGACATAATTGTGAAGTGGGATTGTGATGGGGAGGAACAAAGTAGATACAATTAGAAATTTTCAAGTGAAAATTGCTCTGATGAAAGTTTATTTAGTATATCAATGGTGCCTATCCAGATATACTCAGTGAATGACCAAAAAATTAAAAAGATTGTATGGCAAAACCCTTCCCCATCTTTTACAAGATATTGTCGTCCCATCAAGTTTATGTTTTCTAAAGAAACTTTGAATGTTATTAAGACAGAAGACAAGAGGATCAAGGAGCAAGTAATATCATTGCTACCTACTAAAATTAGTATAAATGATATGGAAGTATCGGTTAAACCAACGTTGATATTCTGCATGATCGATGGCAAAATTTGTAATGCCGTAGCTGGATGTGAATCAACACAGACTTGTTACTTGTGTGGTGTCAAGCATTGTGAGATGAATGATGAAATGATCATCATTCAAAAAACTTTAAACAGGGATCTTCTTTCCTTGGACCTGTCACCTCTCCACTCAAGAGTGAGTTAGGTTTGTTAGTAGACATGTCTAAACAACAAACTGGAAATACTAATGATGGTAATACAGCTCGTAAGTTTTTTTGCAATGCTGAAAAGTCAGCTGAAATAACAGGTATCAACGTTAAGCTTATAAAGCGCTTCTATGTCGTATTAGAGTACATAAATAGCGGTTTCTTTATTAAAAGTGAAAATTTTTACGAGTACCTAAAAGAAACCAGATAACTATATATTAGAGAGTACTCATGGTACTCAATGCCCGTAAGCGTGCATAAAATTCTATTTCACGGCAAGGATATTATAGATTCGTGTATTCTTCCTATAGGTCAACTTTCGGAAGAAGCTCAAGAGGCTAGAAATAAGAACAACAGGAAATTTAGAGAACTATTCACCAGGAAAACATCAAGGATTGATACGAAAAAAGGTTTAATTAACATATTACTATTAACTTCAGATCCATTTATAGCCAACTTACGTTCTTGTCCAAAAACCAAACGTGGAAAAATCAGTAATGAAGTACGTGACCTTTTGGAGATAAGAGCTCCAGGACGCAATCTTATCAGAATCTTCTGATACAGAAGAATCTGAAAGTGATCTCGAAGAATCTGATTTAGATTCCGAATAATCACCTAATTAATATTATATAATATTTCTCATATCTGCCTTTCTATTTGTTTTGTAATTAAAAATTTAAATATTTATAATTTTTTATGGTTTACTTTATTTCATTGCGCATTGAACCTCAATTATGTTGTATTGTTATTATTTATAGTTATATTATGTTAAAATATATGTCTAAAACCTTTATCGTGCTTTTATATTTCACACAAAACCCTTAATCGTTTCTTTAACCCACTGAATTTGGAATAAATAAATTTGTCCCTCTAGATTACGAAAATAACACACTGTGCGCCGTCCCCCATTCGCTCCTACCTGTACATTTCTTGCCATGACGTAAGCGATCTAGCCGATGGGTTGCCATTGCCATTGGAACTAATCCGCTTGATTCCTCAGGTAAACATATTGGCGACGAAATCGCGTGTGTTCCAACTTCTAGATACCAACCAAATTATTTTCGCATATGAATTCTCACTGCCTGTCCATTCTTCATATGATTAAGCTGTCTTTTAGTTTGAAATTTTCAATCCCAATTCGATTCTTTTTTGGCTAATATAAACAAATAACTTCCGTAACTGTGCAATTTTTCTTTTATCACAGTAAGTTGTAAGAAAGTAGAAATATAATTATATGATATTGAAAACTGACTTAACTAAATCAGAAATTACACTTCCTGATTATTGTAATTCTTTAGTACATTGGTTTCCAAATCAGATAATACACCTCACTATCCTTCAAAAGTACAGAAAGCTTCAATAAGTAATCTTTCGAACTCAAGATTTATATGATCGACTAAGGGGCTCTGCCCCCTGCTCGCCAACCCCCAGGAGGATTGCGTTGCAATCCTCCGGGGCTTGATACGCAAACCCTGCTCGCTACAATAAAGACACTGTGTGTCCTAGGACAGTTGTTGTAAAATCTTTATATATATATATATATATTGCACCCCCTGCTCGTCAGCCTCCAAGAATCATGTTGCGATTCTTTTGGGATCACTTCGCTCGCCATACACTTATGTGTTTCTGCTAGTATTAGAAAATTATAAGTACATTAATTACTAAAAGTAAATTTAAATTAATTGAAATTTCATGAACTTCTAAAATTAATTTTTCATCAGTTTCTACAATTAAAATCTTCTGGTAGTACAGATATATATGTATATGTAAATGTTAGAAAGAAATTATTTATAATTCAAAGATGATTAAAAATCAAAATTATTTTCATCAATCAGAAATCATTTAAAACTTCTTGGCATATACATTCGATTATTTCTTCAACAGTTTATTTCAACATAACTTCCAACAAAATTTTAAGCTTAAAACTGATAAGATAGCCTTTTTCCAAATCTTCAACATTTTTTTAAAAAACATTGCCTTTTCCACCAAAATTCCAAATATGCCCTATATACAATGAAATGTAGTTCAAAAAAGCTTCCCCACATGTATACATGCTTATTCCAATAATTATTTAATCTAAAAAGATATAGTGTTTTTCTCAGTGTAGTCATTTGTTTTAAATCTCAGAAAATTCTAGTTGTCGTAGAACGATGTAACCAATCTTGTAATGGACCACATTATATTCGAACCATGCTAATGGATCAGTCGCGGAACTACGGAGCGTGTTGGACCTAGCATTCTTTGACATGTTTGGATCGAGAGGCTTGTGGGGTTCGAGTGACCTTGGTTTCCGGTTTAGGTAGGTGCCGCACGATGGGAAATAAATTCTCCGAACCGAGTGCCGCACGAGAAATCGCTGTGGTAGAACTGAAGTGAGGTGGAGCTTGACGTCACTTTCGGGTATATAAGCTTGTGGAAGAGTGAGGGAAGTCAGTACCAAGCACCCGAAAACAGACCAGTTAAAATCGTAATCGAAGATCTCCCACCCGATCACAATAAAGATATCATCGCACAGGAACTGGAAAGCAAAAACCTTAAAATAATCAGAATCAACCAACTCAGAAACTTTCGTCTTAAAACCCTCCTCCCAATTTTTCTTGTAGAATTAGCAAAAACACCCAATGTTAATGACATATTCAAGATAGATAGAATCAGCAACTTTAAAATTAAAATCGAGCAATACATGAAAAAGCAGCGCGCAACTATGTGTTATAACTGCTCTGATTTTTTCCATAGCGCAAGAAATTGTAAATGTAAACCCCGCTGTATTAAATACAACGGGACCCACGAAACTCGTATGTGCAGTATCAAAACTAAAATTGAAAACCCAGTTTGTATCAATTGCAAAGAAAACGGACATCTAGCCTCGTGGAAAGGATGCCCCAAATATCCAATAATCAGAAATAATTCTCCCCCCACCTATGCTCAGAAACTAAAATTGAACCTCCAAAAACCTAAGAATTCTCCCACTCTACCCATTAACAAACCTATCCCACAGATCGACACTGACACTTATGACAAATTTGAAAAGAACATGAACGCCCTTAAAATCATAAATGACGCCTTTAATAAATTTCCTAATCTCATTGAAATCAGTGAAAAAATTAAGATTGCAAAAACTGACTTTGAAATAGTCAGTCTTCTGCTGAAAATCTTCAAAAACTAGTCCCGCCCAGTGCAGTTCACCACCTCGCCCTCTACATCTCTACTCTTCTCTGATTGGTTTTCCGACTAGCCTCATATACTGGCTCCTCCCCTCAACTTCTCAGTCTCTCACGACCTCTGCCTCGTCCAGTCGAGCTCTCGACATCATGAGTTTAACATCATCTTCGTAACATCTACAGGCACAACGGCAATTTACTGACCGTCAGGGATGATATTCTATCAGGATTGGAGGTAGCCCCCCTGCGGGGGGCGGGTACTCCCTGGAAGACGTTGATTAATTGGGAAGTCAGTACCAGTTCCAGGATCAGTCTCTTCCCCAGTCAGTGTCTTCTTGAGTGGTTCGAGTGGGTGTGCATCGTTGGACAGCAGAGTCCGGTCGAACTCGGATGTATTAGGATTGTCCAGTGTTCCCAGCGTGTCTGTTCCGGGGTGTGCCGACTGACAGCCAAGTGTCTGCTGTCTCATTCAACCACTTCTGTGAGATGATTTCATGATGTTTTTCTTAGTTTTATATGATTTGTGTTTCTTCTATGATTGTACTCATGTGTTCCTTTCTTGAGTCCTAGTGACCACCGTATTTAGGCCTAACCTGTAGACTGACCCCGTTGCTGATGTGTTCAGGAGAATCGCTGCTTGGTATCCAGTATTGGAATTGAGTCAAGAATGAGAGCGAGATTAACTCTGATTGTGAAGTGCATTGTTTTGCCTCGCCATGAACAAGAGTCTGCATATCTTCACGGAGGTGTTCTTCTGCAAATGTCATAGATGTTATTTGTCGAACTCCCAGGTATTGAACAAGAAGACGGTGTAATGTCGGGACTACATTGAATGTGTGTCATCGTTTTCCTCATGCTTATAGCAGATCATTTTCCTAATATTTTGTGTGTTTAATAAACTTGTGTTTTGAAGTAATCCTTGTCTCTCACTCTCTAAGATATCCTGAACCTAAGTCGTGACCAGTAAGGACACGTCACAATCTTGCAATCTTTTAGCTAAAAAAAGGACAGTTTAAAGAAAATGACTAGAAACATGTTCATATTAACTATTTAAAATTAAAACCCATAATAATTATTTACTTTTAGCCTTTTATAATTGATAAAATAGTTTTTTTTTTAAAAATTCCTAAATTCTTGCATTTTACAACAAAATTTTAAACATTACCACTTTTCCCATTAAAAATTACACAGAAAAGCTTCCCCACTTGTATACATGCTTATTCCAATAATTATTTAGTCAAGAAAGATATAGTGTTTTTCTCAGTGTAGTAATTTGTGTTTTAAAATCTCAGAAAATTCTAGTTGTCGTAGAATGATGTAACCCATCTTGCAACCTTTTACCTAAAAAGGGACAGTTTAAAGAAAATAGTGGCTTGAAACATGTTCAGATTAACTATTCAAAATTAAAACCCATAATTATTTACCCTTAGCATTTTGAAATTGATTAGATAGCCTTTTTCAAAATTTTCAAACATTGTTTTTTCCAGCAAAATCTTAAGCATGCACTTTTTTAAACGAAATGTTGCTCCCGCACATATTTAATTCAAACGATCTAACTCAAAAAATTGCATTGTTTCCGACTTCAAACCAATTCAAGAGTTCCACCGATTCAAAGGTAAACAATTCTCCAAACTTGCGAGTATCAAATTCGACCCGATAAGAGTTTTATATATATAGATATAAAAGCCAGGGATTCCTTTGCACGCTGCTCTCTTCTAAGCAAATTGTATTCAACAGTTTGCAAAAAAAAACTCAATTTAAATCAATAAATTCCAAAAAAAAAAAGTAACGAATTTTCCGCATAAGCAATTAGCTCAACCTATTAGCGGAATGTTCAGCATCAGGGTTGAGATTGGTAAACAAACTGATCGTTGCCAATGGGGAGAAAGAAATAAAGGTTCTTTTTGCACCAAGCATAAGCATTTTATATAATGTAGATGAGACACATATTAATGGATTTTTTATACCAGGTAAAAATTTATATAGTTTGGATTTACTTGAAACAATTTTGTTTGCGTCACCCGTGCCAAATTTATAAAACTGATTTTAAGAGCAGATGTTCTACAGCACCATGAAGTTTAAATGTGATTCACTTGAGGAACTCAAGGAAAATTTTTATGCAACAGAAATTATTTAATTGAGAGTGATTATAAGAACACTGGGAATTCATGTGAAATTCACAGATAAACCCTACACACTTATTGGCATGAGGATTGGTTTACATATTTACCTTTAAACATTCATTTTGATAATCTGTAATGTAAACTTACCTTTCCCCTTATTTTATGAATGCAGAGTTCAATGCTGCACCTATGCAGATTATGTATGCAATTAATTTTGGCAGCACACATTTTTGCAAACATTTCATGCAAAACTTATCAAACTAGACTCTAAAATGAATGTGGCACTGAAATTTTAACTTTTGTTATTTACTTGCAATACTTAATGACTGTTTTATTCCACTTGAAAGCAGAAGTTCAGTTAATTTCATTCACTCAATTTAATACAACTGTATTTTGAGTAATTCTGAGATAATAATTCTTTGTAAATGAAAATACTTATGATTCAACAACTGATATACATAGGGTTTCCATACGCCCCGTATATATGGGACTGTCACCGTATTTCGCTACTCAGTCCTGTATTACTATTTGTCCCGTTTTTTCATTAAACTCTGTGCGAGACAGCAGGAAGAAATAGAAAGTACTATTGTATATTTACAAATAAGAAACATCAATATTGGCAAGACTGAGAATCTAATCAAGCAGTTTGTATATCTAAAAGATTATTCAGAGAAAAATAATATGAACCAAAACTGTGAGACAATTATGAAATTGAGTATCAAAGAGAATTGGCTGAAATTTTTTGCAGATACAAAGTATACTGATCAGAAGTTTATGTCTGATAAAGCTATGTGAATACCTATTTGCTATTCGAGCCCACAATGGAAATGTGGAGAGAATATTTTCCCTAATGACAACCCAATGGTTGGACGAAAGAAATAGGTTGTCAGTGGAGACAATTGAAGTAATTTTGATTTGTCATTATAATTTCAAAATGACTTGCGCCCAAGTTTATAATTATGTGAAAGAAAATGATATAATTAACAAAGTAAAGTCAACTATAAAATATGACTGGGCTAAAAAGGATTGACTTGCATCTTTTTAATCTAATTTTTCATTTCCATTTTTAGTCTAATTTTTCATTTTATTAGATTGCTTAAACTTTATAGATTTTTTTTTATCAAAGTGAAATAAATCATTACCAACCCACCTTTTTCATGTTTTATTTATTTAGCACTTAAACATCCCATATCAATGCTTGGTAAATATGGCAACCCTAGATATATACAACTTTGCAATCTCAATTTAAAATAAAATTCTTTAATGCATTGTTATGGCTTTTAGTTTCTTCAGAAGATAAGTTGTCTATGGATGCAGTTATATTATGTAAAGAGGATTATTTTATAAGGGTCCTAGTTAAGACATTACAAATACTACATTTCAAATGAACATATGACTAACTAGTTTCTTTAAAAAATTAATCATTATACCTTTCACACAGCAACATTAACTTTACAATATGGAATATGGTAACAGTTAATAATGACTACACTACAGCACATGCAAAAATTTGATAATACAAATATTCAGTTTTATAGGTATTTTCTGATAGTGTTTAGAAAACTATGCAAATTTTAGCTCATTCCAAATCAAATATCTCTCACTTTGTCTAATAATTCTGAAACGATTTTGTACCAAGAATCATGGCATCAAATAAATCATTGCATTTTAAGGGCACTGAGGAAAGACTTTATAATATTAAGCTACAATCAGAATATGATAAACATACATAGTTCTGGCAGATAAAATAGAACTAAAAGTCAATCAGTGTTGTAACATTCACAAAAAGGGATAAACAAAGCCTTGCCTTCAGCAAATAAGATGAAACACCATTAAGCCGTAATAGATAAACCATGTTCGGATAAATTTGACTTCCAGATATTAATCCTCTTATCAGAATATTGTGCTTCTATGTTAAGGTTCAATAAAAATGGCTTTACACAGCATTCATTTATCATACAAAAATCAAATATAATCATGCATTGAAATCTCTTCAATAAACTGACAGAATAATTCCTTAAAAGATCTTAATATAGGTATGGATATTTTTTCTTGAAAAAGCCTTCATTCACACATTCTGGAAAAATTAGGAACTTTGCAAAGGTTTAGAAGAAATGTAGTATTACAGTATTCTTACATTTCTACTTTTATCAGTGACTTATGCTATGAAAAAGTGACAACTTTTTAAATAAAAAGAACATTTTAAGAGACTTGTAAAAGATCCATACGATCATCATTTGGGGGTAGAAAAACAAAAACTGCTTTGATGAATACTTTTAGTATACAAGCAAAAATACAAGAGATGAAACAAGAGACGTTTCATTAAAAATTATTGATTAACTTTCAGTCTACGGTGCCCACTTACTTTGTTCCTCTTAGGATCGCCAACTCTCTGCTGCCAAGAATGGAGAGGAGAGGGTATTTGTTTTGGTTGCGCAATGATGATTTTAAGGAGTGAGATGTGCGGAAATTGATCTGTTCATCAGTGTTTTACGCATGGCGCGATATTACGATTCGTTTTGATTGGTTTGTTCCGTTTGATTTGATTGGTCGATTCAATCGAATTTGTTTTGTCAGTTTGATTTTCATCCGATTTTATCATTCCGTTACGTGCGCTTCGTACAGCTGTTGTTGATTATGGCATTGATTCCCTTTCGAAGTATGTGGATCAGGGATTGATAGCAAGCGGATACCAGTGTAAACAGCAATTCGGCAATTAACGTGGTCGTCTAAAAGTTTTTTACGTCGACTTCCAACACTAGATGTCGCTGATCGCAACTCGGCGAAAGCGATTAGCTACGTATCTTGTTACCCTGCATTGCCTTCTCAGAGTTGAAAAAACGTTGTGCGCATGCGCTCTGACTGAATCTTGGAAAATTTTCTCTGTACATAACGTTGACGATATCATCAGAGCGCATGCGTATTACTATGTAGTTGTAATCGTATATGAGTAATTTCGTTTACGCGTGAATAGCAAAGAGGGGTGGGTGAATAAGCTCCTCTTACAAACCGTTAAACGTGTTTCCTTATCGCAAACAAAATGATAGTAGGATGCTTTACGGCAGGTTCGGCTACTTTTTTCCGTAAAAAGCCATTTTTAGAATTATATTTATCAAAATAAAAATTTGAGATCGGAAGTCTGCAACTCGAACTGTGAAATATGCATTTTGAAAATTGAGTCTAAAATTTTTTTTTTTTTTTTGCTAAAATTTATTTAATTTTCCCTTTTTTAAGTTAACAAAATACACTGCAATTCAATTATCTATTTTGAATTTTACAATAGCCGTAATTATAATCATAAGATATAATTATTAAAGTAAAAATAAGTGATTTAAAACATTTTTACATATAAATTCTCATTTTTCTTTCGTCTGGCAGTATGCTTGGACTTCAAATATTTTATATGCTTAATTTGTATGAACAATAAAATTAAAATATATACTTAACAAAAAAGAATAATATCAAGTTTCTAATGAGATTTTGTTGCTGAATTGAAGTTTTCATGACACCATGTGAAGATTTTTTTATCGTAGTTAAATTTAATTTAATTTTTTTATACATATATTATTTACTAACATAAAAAGAGTCGCAATTATGCCTTGAAAGAACCTTGCTTTACAGAAAATACTTTAAAGAAAATTGGAAGTTCAAATCAATCCACATGTTGCCGGAATATAGAATGCAGAAAACTGGAAGGCACGCACGTTTCCTAGGCATTCAATTGAAACCCAAATGACAAAGCGGCAAAGTATGAAAGAAATCGTCCATTCAATTTTATAAGAAATAAAATTAAGTGCAAATCAAAATAAAATTATTTCCTTCCTTGATGTAACATGTAGGTTCCCATTTTATTTTGTTTTTTTTACTAAAAAAGACAAAAACTTCAATATGTGTAACTTTCAATTTACTTTACGTATTTTGAATAAAAGATTTTTTACGGCATTTTTATTTTTTCAAAATAACATTTGCATTTTTGAGGAATGCACGTCTTGTAAATAATAGAGCCTTGTGATCTTTTTCTTACTTTGCCTAAACAGCATTTGTCATTCTATAGAATGGCTAGGTATTATATACAATGCCTATGGAAAGTATATAATAAATATCATATTTCATTCTTTGCCTAAAAATGACCGGCATTCTATAGAATGCCGGCGTTTCATACATTGTCAGTAAAACATATAAGAAATAGAAGAGTGTCGTTTTCACACACATTCTGGATTAGCATTCATAATATATATAAAGAAACCCAATTCCACTGAAGATCCGTCGTGTATGGGGCCTGTTGCACGCTAAATCATACGTAGTGGTCAAACATCCTCCTGTTGGTGTGGCGTGGAAGTTTGGAGAGGGGGTACCAGCTCAGGTGTCGTTCTCGTCATCTGACCGTGGTTCAAAATTACGAGGTCCGTCCCAAAATAGCCCTCGTGTTGCTTCAAAACGGGACGTTAATATAACTAAACTAAACCTATCGAATTAAATATGATGCATAGATGATAGGCCAGGAAGGAGAGACGTGAATAATCTCTGATAAGTTACAACCATGACTGTCTAAAATCCAAAATATTATTGTTTCATTTTTTCCATCTAAAACGTATTTCTGTTCTGCATACTTCTCAAAATCTTGTAATATAAATGAGAGTAAAAAAAAGGACTTAAATATGCAACAATATTTAACTCTGAAAAAAAAAATTAATTTACGACATAAAAGCAAATTAAATTCCAAATCACTTTAATGCTGTCTTTTCATTCAATTGAATTCCTTGAAAGTACAACCCGAAGCTGATAATTTTATTTTCATAGGATTCTCTAGCAACGTGACACATATCTGAATTGATATCATTAAATATTATCAATAATGAAATAAGCAGAAACAGTTAAGAAACATATTTCAATTATATAATCAAATTCAAAATTATAAAAGAAAATTACGAACTGTTTTATTGCTACAATTTTCAGTAAAAGCATTTATAAAAAATTAAAATTAATATCCTTATTCCATTCCTTACTTGCAAGCCAACTTTTTTACTGTTTCGTTTACGAAGTGTATAAGGAGAAAGTCTTGCAATCGTCAAAAAATTCGAACTCGAGATGTTGACGAATCTCCACGTTTTAGACCTCCCCGAGTCCGAAAAATACAATTTTGGTATCATGTCTGTTTGTGAACACGATAACTCAAAAACGGTTAGACCGAGAGGGATGAAATTTGGTATTTGATCTTTACACACAATTTGTAGGTTTCTATTCAAATTTTGTACAAATCCGTTCGCGGGAAGTCTGTCTGTCCGTGTTCATGTGAATACGATAAGTCTAAAACTAAAATAGCTAGATGGATGAAATTTGGTATACAGTTTTATCAACAGAAATGTAGGTCCGTAGCAAATTTTGGATCAAATCAGTCACAGGGTTGATTGCTTTGACTTTACGTTATTTATGCACCTTCTTAATTTCATTTTCATTAATGCTTGTGACCAATGAAATTTTATTTTCTGTCGGTCAAATTAACAATAAAAAATGCCAATGTTATGATTTTAAGAAAATGGAGTGAGTTCTTGCTTTCGACACTCTCTTATAATTACACATTTATAATGTGGGATCAAATATAATTTGTTTATGTGTTATGAACACAAGTGTGTGTGTTGTTGGTATGGATTAGAAATTTGAAGAGTGAGGTGACTGCTCAAGTGTCATCTCGCCACCGTTCAAAATTTCGAAGTCCCTGCCAAAATTGCCCTCCTCTAGCTACAAATCGGAACATTAATATAACATTATACAACACTACTTTAGCATATCGTAAATAAGGAAATTGGGACGCTCTAGGCAACGAAAATCGTCGAAAGTTGATTTTCCCCCCTAGTAAATATAATATTTGATGTAAAAATTCTGCATTTATAGGCAGAAAGAGCTGTTTTAATTACATAATAGCCTAAAAAATATTTATTTCTTAAGTTTTTTTTTTAATAGCAAATCGAAAACGTGTTATGATGTGATAATTGAGAAACTCATAACCACAAATCGTTACGGTACAAGAAGAAAGAATTATGAATAAAATCACTCCAAAATTAACGTAGTATGTGAATAAGTGTTCGATAATTACAGTGAATTTATTTGCATTTTATTTTAAAATACAAATTTACAAAAGTATTGAATGCCATGTAACTTGAAAATCTGAAAAATAATAATTTTTTTCATTAAAAAGAAAAAAAGTCTCATAAATATAAACTACTGCCCGGAAATCAATGAAATTCTAATAAACCAGATGAATAATTCTTGTAAATATTAGACGTAGTATAAAATTTTATAGGAATACAATTAAAAAATTTTGTGTATGCATTTCGAAATTTAGAAAGAAAAAACATGTTTTGCGAAAGAGACAAAAAACTGTTTCTTATTATCATTGGAGCTCCTGTTAATTATATTTTTTTTAAAGGTTAATTTATGAAATTTTTTCAAGCTTGTACATAGTATGCATATACGTAAACTATGAGATTAATAACTCATTTTATGAAGCTGAAATTGAAAAATAGATTTTAAGAAGATGCATATGCTTCCGGTTCCCTAATAACTATTTGGTAAACAAATAGACTAAACGTCAGTGCTTGCTAGTTATAACAGAAAATAATGCTATCATGTTGCCATTCAGTGTTTACTTCCTTAACAATTCCAATATATTTTAGATTGTGTACCCGCCCTCTTAACTTAGATGATTTTTTAATAAAATTTTCGAATTTATAGTCGACTAAAATTTTTATTAATTCACATCCGAGACACGAAATATTTGTTTAATCTTCCAACAGGTTTTTTTCGACTCTATATTGATTTTTGCGTCATTGAAAAGAAAAGTGAAAATTCTTCACTGACATAGATGATATTAAAAAATAAAATTAATGAAAATGTTAGGGCTTATCGGTGCTAATTTTTAGAAATTTTAGAAGAAAATCGATTACAGAGATGATTTAAAATAGTCTCAAGGTGTTGAAATTTTTAAAATTCACTTTAAAGTTGAAAATTTAATGAAAAAAGGACGTTTAAAATAATGTATAAGTATGGAAAATAATAAAATAACCTGTACCAAATGGGGTCATTTACCTGGCCTGGAATTAGACATAAAAAAATCTAAAATCAGACAGATAAAGAGCAAGTAAGACTTTACAGAACGAAATCCGAAGGCTCACTTAAACTAGACTGCATGTTTAAAAACAATTTATGGCTTTAAGGGTCCCAAACGGTTCTCTATGACCCCCAAAGAAAATACCCATTTGCCGTGCTCGAAATTTTGATATATCTCGCTCTACAAACCAAAACTGCACTACTATGCGTTGGTATGAAATGGAAGTTTGGAGAATTGAGTCACAGCTCAGGTGTTCTCGTCATCTGGTCAGCATTTAAAATTACGAGGTCTTTTCAAAAACCGCCCTCTTGTAGCTTAAAAACTTGACTTTAATCTAATATAATACAACGCAATAATAGAGAGTAGACACAGACTAAGTTCGAAACTCCAACATTATTACATTCAGGGCCGTCTTAACAAATCTCAGAGCCCTGGGCTGGAGTTAATTGGCGCCCCATCAGAATCGTTACTACGAATTTGAACGCCTGAGGCCTTCAGGAAAATAAAATAAAAAATACCTACCCATAAAGAAAATACTTACCAAATAAAATAATTTGAGACCAAAAAGAGAGAGAGAAAAAAGTCACTTGTTCTCTCTGATTAACGCCTTAAAGTTCATATAATATAAATTTGAACTTTTTCATATTTAAAATTATAATCGAATAATTTCTAGTTCAGATCCCGTTGGTTTGGTGCAGAAGTTTAGAGAGGGAGGTGCCAGCTCAGGTGTTGTCCTCGTTATCTGACCGCGGTTCAAAATGACCAGGTCCATCCCAAAATAACCACCATGTTGCGTCAAAAAGGGACGTTAATATAACTAAACTAAACTAAATTCTGGTACAGAACTAAAATATTAAATAAAATCAGTGTAGTAAATTTGGCGCCTTTGGATCATTGTCGCCTCTGGGCTCTAGCCTAATAAGCCCATTGGATAAGACAGCCATGATTACATTGATGTTCTTTTATCTTGTAATTTCGATTATTTCTTGTGAAAACTTCAGAAGCGATATTATCTAAATGATTTTCATTGATTCGAAATTTGCATGTAGTAACTTTTAATTATGGATGTAAAAGTTGGTTCAAAACTTTAAAATGTAATAAAATTTTGAGATTCTAGAAATAATGGAGTTAGAATTTTTTTTCTTCCTTTGATGTACTGTGTACTACTCCAAAGGTTAAAGCATAAATGAAATTTCAAGCCTGTAGATGAAAAATTAAAAAAGTTATCCCATGTGCGGCATCAGGACAATACCGAATATTTCAACTAAAAAAAGAAGAAAAATCACACAAATTTCACTTTAAAATGGTTGTCAAAGGGTAATAAAATATTATAGAAGCCTTTTAAATGGTGAAAAAGGATTAAAAAGAAGAAATTACTTGAAAAACAAAATTCACCACCGAGCTTCATTTTGGAAAGGACGATGATTTCCTCGATTTTTTTTTTTTGGAAAAACTAAAAAAACTAAAATGATTCCATGCCAAAACGAAAAATTCTTGCAACGATTATATTTCTAAGAAAATCGAGAATCAAATTAAAAAAACAGCATGCAGTTTCGTCAATTATTGAATTAATAGGAGCTGTTCAAAGTTGGTGTCCGGTATAACGGATACCAGGTCTGAAGGGGTTAAGACTTTACAGAATGAAATCCAAAGTCTCACAGAAACGAGACTCAAGTGTTCGAAAGATTCTCCCCAACTTAACCTTAACCTTCGTGAACCCTCCTTATATATAGACTGCGTATTTATATAAAACAATTTATGACTTTCAGAGTCCCAAGCGGTTCTCTACCGACCCTCAAAAAATTAAAGCCATTTGCCTACCTCGAAATTTCTATATATGTCGCGCTACAAACCGAAACTGGACCACTATTCGTTGGTGTGGAGTGGAAGTTTGGAAAATGGCGTGACAACTCATTTGTTCTCGTCATTGGTCAACATTCAAAATTACGAGGTATGTTCCAAAACTGCCTTCGTATAGCTTAAAACCTTGATGATAATCTAATATAAAACAACGCTGTAACAAAGAGTAAATTGGAAATCTAGCATTGACGTTCCTTTATCTTGAAATTTCAACTTTTTCTAGAGTCAATGCTTGTTAGTTATAGCAGAAAATAATATCCTCACGTTAGTGTGGAGTGGGAGTTTGGAGAACGGTACATTTAAAATGGAAAGATTAAAATTACGAAATCCGTTCCAAAACCGCCCTCGTGTAGCTTAAAAATGGACGTCAATCTTATATGAAACAACAGTATAACACAGAGTAAATTAGAAACTCCAGTATTATTACACTGATAATCGTTTATCTTGTAATTTCGATTATTTATGGTGACAACTTCAGAAAATATTACCTGAACGAATTTCATCGATTCATTGATGCCAAGTTTACATGCAGCAACAAAAAGTGTAAATAATATTTCGCTACTTTTTGGCTCAAAATTTTAAAATGTAATCAAATTTTGAGATTCTAAAAGTATTGCGCTGAAATTAGATAAATTCTGAAAATAATGATATTAAACAAGTAAATATAGAATTAAAATAAGCGCGATTATGATGCTTTTCATAAATATGTCATAGGTTTCCGCTTTTCTTTATAAATATATAAATAGGGAGAGTATACTTATTCTCCTACAGTTTTGGTAGATTCATTCGAGTCCACAAAAAATAAGTAAAAATTAAATATTCGCATAATTGATGTATGTTTAATTTTTAAACACAGCACGAAATGACCCATATTAAAAATGAAATGTAAATATTTTTATTTTCTAGCAAATGAAACAAAATTTCTAGAAATGTTTACTGTATTTAAAAATATGGAGAATTTAAAAAATTGTGTTTGATAATTTTAGTATGATTGTAACTGTTCTTTAAGTTCTATCAAATGTTTATTTGCATGGAGAAGAATTTTGTGTTTCTGTCGCTGTGTTTATTTGTAAGCACAATTCTTATTTCGATGACAAATATTTACTTTCTTTTTCTTTTGAGTTTAGTACCCAAGGGTAAAGTTATCGTTTGACACTTTCAATAAATAGCACGTTTTTTTTCTTTCATTATTGTATCGCAACTTTGAAAAAGGGATGTGATTATTAGTTTCAATCAAGAAAATAATTTATATAAGTAGCCACAAATGTTAGAATAACTATCAAAAATAATCTTCTATACATTATATTTAATTAAATCTTTACATCTTGTTTAAATCAAATTTATTATTGATGATAATTATAAGAGTATAGACAGCGAGATAGATGGGGTTAATCAGTGGCGGACTGGGTCTGAAAATAGTGGTTGCCAGGTGTCAGTGAGGGCCCACACATATCTATAATCGTAACATTAATTACATTAATAAATTATATGTATTTAATTTTTTATATTTAATTATATTAATTTAAATCTATAATATTTAATAATTATATATTTAATTTATTTTTTTATTATATATTTCATTTTTCCGCGTTTTTAAAATAAATCTCTTTTAACACCCTTTAATTTTCTATGTTTAAAATAACGAAACTATGTTTAAAGTTATTTGATTTTAAATTCCGTAAGTTAAATATTATATAAGAAACACGGACCTTGGGTACAGGGCTATTTTATTTATTTGCTTTAGAGAAAGAGTTCTTTTTTCTCTCCCATATTTCCTGGGGGCCCAAATTGTCTTCTGTTTAAGGGGGCCCACTTGCCATCGGGCAAGCTGGCAACCTCGCCAGTCCGCCACTGTATATAATAAGAGTGCTACAAAAGAAATCTGGTTAATCGCAGTGCAGCAGCAGAAACGAAAGAATCCCCTTCTCTACAGCAGAAAAAAAAAAAAAAAAACTGCAATAAAACTTCCACCCGTAGGGGAACCGTTTAGCTTACTTTCGACCTTGGAAAGAAGAATGCAATTACGCGGCAGCAGGGAGGGAGGGACTCTTCACGTTCTAAAGAGACCCAATCGTTGTATTCAAAGGTTTTCCGCATAGGGTTGCCGAATTACTATACACACAGGACAAAATATCGGTTTCCAAAAAAATTAGACGTTTTTTCATTAAAAAGAATCTTTAACCGTTGAGAAACTATTATTAAAACTCTTCATGCATATTTATTTTCTTCAAAAATGAACCAAATTAGCTTTTATTACTATGAAAGAGTCCAAGAGCATATCTCACCAGCACTTTGGGCGCCATCTATCTTCACCGTTACGTACTAAAAGAAATTAACGAAATTTAATGAATATTTTGGGTTTCTTGATTTTTTAAAAATATTAAGAGCATTTTGAGAATTTTGGAGTTTCACACATTGCTTATAGTGATATGTCGGACCATTTTGACAAAATTCTAGACTTCAACAATACATATTAGCGGTACTGATATGATTTTGGTGATTTATAAGCTTTAGACGACCACCTTAAAATAGGTATGTGAAGTTTTAACTACACTTTTCTCGTTTTTGAACATCTTCAGTCACTTTTAGGTTCAGAATTATGTATGTTATTCTGTGTTTCCGCTTCTCAATAAATAAGCGAAGCTACTAGTGTCCTGCTTTGCAGAAAGCGAAGCCGCTGATGTTTTTTTAAGTTAAAAAAAAAAGCCCGGTATGCGTTTGAAATGCCGAAGGCATTGCGTGCTCAATCGCTTCCTTTTCAAATGAAGCATGCGCAGTACAGCAATGAAAAGCGCACTGCGCATCCCAAACAGTGTTTGGCGCCAGCAAATTAAATTGCGCCAACAAAAATTGGCGAGAAGCAAGTGGGCACCGTAGACTGAAAGTTTACCAAATTATTTTCCATACCAAGAATGGTGAAGCCACTAATGCACAATAAAAAAAGGCAAACTGGGCGGAAGCAACAGAGGCAAAAGTTATAAATAATAGAACAAGCAGTTATGGATTAATGAGTAAGCCAGCAAAAAACAGCGAATTATGCAGTCGCCTTTTTTATCCCACTTTTAGAATGCTAAATACAAAAGTTTATTATCCTGAATGTTAGTAATAACAAACTTCTCAATGGTTCCCAAATCATTAAAGGAAAAAGATTCACTTTTCAGTTCTTTTAACCAGAGATAAGATCGACAAAAAAGCAAAAAGACTGAAATCATATGTGAGCAAAAAATTTATACCATAATTTATACGTGAAAGATGTTTTAAGAAATAAAACATCAGAACACGCAACATGATGAAAATATTACACTATGATAATTAATAACTTAATTATTTATAATTCAGTATGTATAAATAAGAAAAAAATATTAAATTATTATTAAATCATTTACATTAAAAGTTAACAAACAAGTTTAACACATCATCAGGGGCATCAGAAAATACAAAACTACACATTAAAACATATTTACCACCTGAACATCACTGAGATGCAACATTCACCCAACAGAAGTCTGAGAATTGTATTAATAGCTTTTTGATAAAAGTTAGCTCAAAAAATGAATAAAAATGAGGACAAATAATTTCTTTTGCTTCATGCAATTGTGTAAAGTGCTCTTTACACACTTAGTGCTTTTGTGTAAAGTAAGCTCTTTATAAATTATAATAATGTATCATATACTGAATTCTGTTTTATTTTTATACCTTTTTGCAAAAGTAACAGTACAATGATTTTGCACCTTATAAAGTGAGAGAGGTCGAGAAATTGTACAGTTACAATTACTGATTAATTTAACATTATTGTTATTTGAAACATTTCCTTAATTGTTAAAGAAGTGGTTTTCTTTCGTTTTTTTATTTGTGTGGCTTTTGTTGGTAACAGATCTCCATTAACACGCTTCACCCCTTGTTTTGAAGCGCTCCTATCTTTGTCAGAATTTTCTTCAATAAAGGATGTGTTTGTATCCTCTGCAAGTTTATTTTCAGTAGAGGCTAAAGTTTTTGCAGTCTTCAGTAGTATCTCTTTAAGTCTGTCTTCGCGAAAAAATTAAGCGAAGGGCTCCACCGCACCCATCTTTTGGGGTAGAAAAAATTTGCCGATGATTACAAAATTTCATATGATTGTTACAGAATTATTCTACAATTAGTTGAAAGCCGTTTCTGTATAAAAATTATACGAAGGTCAAAATAAATACGCAAAGATGGATACAATTAATAATTACGAATGTATATTTCTTTTTGGAAAAAAACGTTTAACTACTTTGAAACTCTGTGGAGATCTACAAAGTACTTTTTCCCCCAATATATTGCAGTATTTTGTTTGCATTGATACTTCATTATAATTATAAACCAAATAAATATATTAAAATACTCTTTTTGTTCGCTAGGGGGCACTGCATCTGATTCAGTCGAATCAGTGAAGAAGTGAAATTTTCAGGTTTGGTCCCTACTAGATTTCCTTTCGCCAATCTAAAATATAGAAACCCTGTTTAACCACATGGGCTCAACACTGAAAAGGGACTTGCTTTTTTTTGGGATGTGTATGCTTGAGAGTAATTGATCCTGGTTTCATTGTTGTGAAAAAGGGCTTCTGTTTGTATTTACGTGGGTCTCCACACCTCAGCCACAACCGTCAGTTGTGCCTCAGCGCGATTTTATTGGCTATTATTGAAACAATATTTGTTAGATAATTTGATATATTCCGAAATGTAATTAATAACTCGTATGCAGTTATACAATTAAGAGCTAAGGTAATTTTAGTTTTCCCTGTTGATGTGACTTTCAAATAAAAACTGAGCTAGTTCCAATCAGTTGCACTCTCATATAATGCAATAATTCATTTTAGAAAAATGTAGTATCATAATTTCTTCTATTATTATTCAGGATGTTAACAATTTTATTACTTTTTATTCAAATTCAACGAATATTACATACAAAATTATTACTTAGGTCGTTAAAAATTGTGATAGACTCTCAATCATCCAAATTAAGCGTACTCAAATAGTTTTTCCTATTTAAGAAATATTATTTTGACAATAGGATACTTATTGGAGTTATACATTTTCTGAACTTCAACCCGGGATAGGAGGAGCGATGACGTGCCGCATATGTAAGCATATGGAATCTAAATTTGATTAAATTAATCAATTGACAAGAAATTAATTTTGAAAACATCAAAACACTGTACTGTCATCGATAGTACAAAATTTTAAATCTCTTAATTCAGTCGTAGGTTAAAAGGACGAAACTAGTACGGTTAGCACAGCTGAAATAGGAATGGCAGTTCTTTGTCATCTGCATCCGTTCGGAGATAAATGCAATATAGTCCATAATATAACTTCGAATCTTCGTTTATCCAGCTATTCAGATTGACTCTTATTGTATCAACTGTTTTATTAGTTTAGTTTATTTAATATATTTGCATTCCATTTTGAAACAACAGGAGGGCCACATCGGGACGCTTCTGAACCGTGGTCAGATGACGAGGACAATACTTGGGCCGATACCTTCCTCTCCGAACTTCAGCACCACATCAATGATAGGACGTTTGACCACCGATTCTTTCATTGACCAGATTACACTAGGTCCACATATATTGCGGTTCTTAGATGGAACCAGGTTTCGAATCTGGTACCATCCGTCCCAGAAGCCAAGCCTCTACCACCAGGCCACCTCGGGTTCTGTTTTTTTAAAAGGAAGTAACAAAAAAAATTTACGAAGTAGCTTTAAAAAATTAACTTTAAAAAGTTCCTTTATCCCAACTTTTCTAACATATGAAATATTGACACTCAAATGTTACAAATGCAGATTAATCTATCGAAAATAAATCACAAAGAAAACATGTTGCTCATGCTTTTTGAACGTATCCTGATTTTTTATCAAGATTTTTGATTACTTACTTTGTTCTTTGCTTTTTTTTAATTTAGATCTATTTATATCTTTTACCTTGAATTGTTTCATTTTTGCAAAGATGAAATTTTTAAAATCTATTTTTCACTCACTCACTGGTGTGCTTAAAGTTTTAAAATTTTGCACACTTATGTGCTCTCGATGACACTGCATTGTTTTAATATTTTCAGGACTTAAATATCACTTAACTGATTAATTTAATTACATTTTTTCCATATGAATGACGCCACGTGGTGGAAAATTCCAGAAAATATTGATTTCAAGATTGCATAATATTCATAATTATGAATTATAAACTAAAGGGGAGGACCAAAGGAAGCAACAGAGGGTGAAATAATTCTGAAATTTGAAGCGAATCGAGAAGTTAGACCATTTAAACTGCATCAAAAATTAAGAATTTTTATAATCTTATGAAATTTTTTTATTAATCATCAAATCAACGCATTTTTAATTATGGAATTCTTGTAATGTTCTCATTTACTTGTTATAAAACTCCACTAGTCAATTTTATGAAGAAAAAGAAACTTACTGAATTGTGCTTAAACTTTTACATAATGTAGTTAATTTCTACTGAAAAATAACTAATCGGGAATATCGGATATCATTTCAGTCATCAGTATATAATATCAGAGTAGAAGTATCAGTACCGTCCTGCCTATAAATCCCGTATTGCTGTCTGATTTTTTTTTTTTTTAATGTAGGACTACGTTTCTCCCATTGTGGTCTCAGGAAGGAATTTGATTCACATGCCAAAACGACACAAAAAACGTTGTGTGGGAGATCCTCTATATCTCGGTAAATACATATGTTAAAACGTAACTGATGTCTTATTTTAGAGATAAAGGGTAGCAACAGAAGTTAGAAAAAAAAATTGAAAATCAGAATTGTAGTTTTGCGACTAGCGAGTCGCAAAGTTGGGCAAAAATACGCATCAAGTGGTGATGCGATCCTCTATATCTCGGTAACTACATATGTTGAAAACATAACTAATGTCTTATTTTAGATCGATGAAGAGTTTCATATAGTTAAAGATGTTCCAATTATTGTCATGGGTGACTTTAATGTAGATGTCAAAAGGAATGAGAAAGCATTCGGTTTCATGAAGAAGCATTTAGATTTGAACATGGTGCCAACAAATTATCCTAGTATTCTGGGAAATTCATATAATGATTCAACTTTTACAAGAAACATTAGTCCCGAATTATTAAATTATGCATGTTACTTTTCATATCATCGACCAATCCTAAACACAATTGTAACATATCCACGCACGATTGAAGAATTCAAAACAAAAGAATTGACATTGTAATATATTTTATGAAGAAATAAAACAATTTTCAATGTAACCTTAGTTTCATTTTATTTCGCCAATTTAACATACATTAGCATTTCAGAAAAACCAAAGAGAATTGAGAGTAACTTCGAGAAACAAGAGTATTGCGAGTAACTTCGAGAAACAAAAGACTATCGCGAGTAACAAATAGAAACCGAGAAACAAAAGAGTCACGCGAGTAAAGTAGTCCTACGCCTTTAACATCAGCGGCTGTTTGAAAAATACAGTTTCTCGTCATTTTTTTTTTTCCCGACTTGAAAACATTTCTTGTTTTTTACTTATCCGTAATCAACAATATTAAATAGAAACTTAAGTAGATTTAACTTTATTAAAAATAACTTCTGAAAAACCCTTTATCTCAAATTTTAATTCGTATGAAATGTCACTCCAGTTTTGCAAATATAGATGAATCTGTCTAAAAAAATTAGTGGAAAAATATATTGTTTATATTTTCGCCTTCATTCTGATCTTTCTCTTGAGACTTTTTTCTGTATTTATACTGGCGGGAACCTTATGTTTTAGATACTTAAGCTATGACCCGGAGAAAAAAAAACAAATAAATAACACTGTTGGCAACTTTTGAAAGAAAAAATTTAAAAAGTATTTTGATGTAATAGAGTTGGATGATGTGTGGCTAAGAATATAAAACCATGAGCTGCGTAAGTGTTTGAACTATACTTATGTTATTAAATTTATAAATTACACAGGATAGAATGGACAGGTCATATTATTTGTGTGCCAAATAAGTGCACACCTAAAAGTTCTTTATTGCAAAACCAATAGATAAGCGTCATACATCATAACTAGCCACGTGCCTTATAGATGTGAAACTTTCCTCCACCTCTCCAACATCTAAATTATTTAGGGTTGAAGTTAAAAAAATATATTCTGTATAGTCAAAATAATCTTTTTTAAAATGAGGAAAACCTATTAGAGTATGATAACTTTTGATTTTACGTTCATCGCATTGATTAATATTATAATTATTATGATTTAATATACATAACTGGATGAAACTTTGCAATATGGAAGTTACTCCAAAATGTTCATATAGAGATATGTGCTTTCGCAAAATATTACAGAAGAAAATTGTGATACTATATTAGCATGAACTTCAAATTTTAATGGAATAATTCTCTAACACATTGTCAAGTATTCTATAAGTTATATAAGTTTCGTATTATTTCATGGACAAATTTGTATATTATAAGCAAAAAAAAAAAAAAAAATGCGAAAAAATATGGGATTTTTAAAGAAAAGCCATTAGTTAGCAAGTTTATTTACCAGAATAAACTTGCTATTTTTACAAAAATCCATGTAAGCAATGTGCACAGCAAATTAAACCATTGAAGAAATTTGTAAACCATTATCAGCCTTCTTATTTTGAAAGCCTAATTTTACAATATTTTCATAGTTTTTAAACATATGCAGTTGAAAAATAACATTAAAAAATATATATATGTTATTTTTCAAGAAAATGTCTCCGAACACAGTCGGATACCTTAAATGCCCTCGTGACCGAATTTTCACAGTAAAATATGAATTAGAGTCTAATTTTTACATGGACGAAGTTTAAGGGCAGTTGGTCTAGTCTTTCCCGAGTAGCTCTAAAAAGTGTGAAAATCCGAAAGTGTCTGGATACTTTTGATCATATAAGTGTATCTTACAAATATTATCGTAAAGATAAAAGAAATTTGGGCTGTGTTAGATGTGGAGCCTTGGCATGAGAATTAAAACAAGAGAAGTTCTTCGATAATTTTAGAGGTGTGCGGAATGCAATTATATATTTTTGTTAAGCCCCCCCCCCTTCCAAGTGAGTGTTATTTTGGTTTTAAGCCAATTATTAAGCGTTTTAGTGGGTTGATTGCAGAAAAGCGAATTTGATTTTTTTTTTTTGGTTATAGATTGCTTGTTATTGCTTTTAAATAACACGAAATTCTAAACAAGGAAGGCTAATATTATTGATTTAAATTTTAATTCAGTACATTGTCATTCTAGAAGCATAAAATACTGTTATCGAAACATTATGATGGACTGAAAAACTAGCTGGAGAAAAATTTCTCGAACAATTTTCTGAGAGAACGGGAATTTGACTGACCTGCTCTCAAACGAGAGCCCGACCCTCTTGCCGTACCCTAAGGCGGAGGTCTTCTCCTCTTTTTGTAATGTGAAAGAACTGTCCTTGCAGTTTTTTTATGAGGGTAGGGAACCCTTGAGTTATTTTCAGGTGCCAGAAAGTACCATTTATTTCCTTCTTGGCAAAAAGGCTAAAAATTTGATGAAAAAGATGACGTCACAGCCTAGAAAACTTCAGCGCCATCTCTTGGGAAAAGGCATTTTTAAAATTCTACGAAACAAGCCTTAATTACTGTCATAGTTGCCTGGACTACATTATCTCTAGAATGTCTAGGTCAATTATCGGTTTTATTTTTTATTTTGAGATTTTTTTTATGTCTTATTCTCTGCTTTTTTGCACACAGCTTTTTAACTACCTCTTTTTACAGTTTCTTTTTTTGATGTAGTTTATTTGTTTTTGTTCCATTTCTTTTATTTTTTCATCTTGGTATGCCCTACAAAATGACATTAAGTTTTTAACTAATTTTTTTTCAAAATGTTCATGCAAAAAAATCTTTTTTTTTTTTTTTTTGCAAAATATGCCACAGAGGTTTTGTTTTCTGCAAAAAGGTGGTAATTAATACTTTGAATGGCACAGAATATGTTGGAATGTTCATCCTTGTAGAGCTTGCTGATATAATGTTGATTCATCAGAAGAAGATGAATCAGCTAGTTTCCTAGCCGGTGGAGTTAAGCCACGTGGTCGAGCATATCTTCCCAGAATTTTCTTTCAAAAACGGAAGATAGAAAGGTTTCTTTTCTTTGTGTAAAAGCGGAATTTTCGGAAGAAAAAGAAAATTTTTGCGGCGGGGGAACACCGGAAACCCGAAAAAAAAAAAAAAAAAAAAAAAAAGGGAAATTTCTCCAAAATAACAAAAAAGCAGAAATTCGCCAAAAAACGGAAGAATCTCATCCCAAACTAGACAGTTTAAGAATTCAAGGAACCAGAATTGGAAATTTTACATACCAGCATTTGAAACTTCTCAAGGCTTTCACTCACAGAGAACCACATAATAAACAATTATGTTTGAATGATGGTCAGTCCACCAGAGCAATAGAAAAATTGATCCTATAACAAATAGTTCATAACTTTTTCAAAAACATTTGCATTAAGCAAATATTTTTGGGAAATCCATATAAAAATTGAGCTGCACTATTTTTATATAAATCTTACTCAATACAATAAAGCAGATAACCATGGGATGTGATTTTCATGCAGCGTAAGAAAATGCTTCAGAATTCAAATTAAAAATTTCAAAACATTAGGAGAAATATAAAGATATGTGCACTAAAATAAATATATTCTCACGAGATCCAATAGCATTAAATGTTGTCAAAATACCTTATATAAAAATCAAAGAATAAATTTTATTCTTTAATTCTGATACAAGTAAACCATATGCAAGCCCCACTCCCATAAAATTTTATTAAAGATGACAGCTTTTACTTTAAATCCTGTTGTAGTGTACTTTGCCACACGCAGTTCAAATTATTCATCAGTTGTACATGTAATTGCTGATTAACAATTTCAAATTTTGCATTTATGCGTAAATCATGGTGAGTGAAATCAAAGTTAGCATTGATATTTCGAAAACTAAGCAGCAAGCAATAAGGGAAAGAAAATATACTTAAATCATATTTAGCTGAATCAAGTGAACAAGAAAAACATTTTGATCTGTGAATTCCAGACAATACAACTTAAAAAGTAAGTTTGCTGAATGAAAAATACAGTCAAGTGCAGCAATGTGAGAAAAAATACACATCTCGGGCAATCCCAAGTAATAAAATAGTAGAGTACAAAAAAAAAAAGTTTTCAAGCAAAAAAACAATTTGTTTAACATGATTTACCAGTTGTCAAGACTAATTCTTTAGCAACCATATGCAAGAAATATTTCAGAGCAAGCACAAGGAAGCCCTTAAGCCATCATTCAAACAAATCTAAAAAAAAAAAAATAGGACATAAGTAGAGATGATGATATAAGTAAAAAGTTGACAGTTTTGATGAAAATGTAAGAGAAAAAAAAAAAAAAAAAGATATTGTCAAAAATTTTAAAAAAAATTGAAAATTATAAAATTAATAAAAAAAAATAAAAGAAAAAAAAAAAAAAAGAGATCTTGTCAAAAATGTTCAAACAGATTGAAAATTCTGAAATTAATAACAACTATCTAAGGAATAAAAAAAGACAAGTTTAGTTAGGTTAGCATTCTGTTTTGAAGTTATATGAGGGTGATTTCAGGACAGACTTCATAATTTTGAATAATGGCTAGGTGACAAGAACAACACCCGAGTTGGAACTACACTCTCCAAATTTGAACATCAACCAAAAAGACACATCAGAAACAACACAAGTAAACTTATCGGAACATACAATTTCTAATAAAAAGAAACTACGAATAAAGTATTTAAGTAGAAATAAAGCAGAATGAACTAATTTTCTACCTTTATTCTGAAAATGGGCTTTTAAACATACAATAAACAAAAAAGAACATTTTATTCATATTTACCTATATTACAGGAGGAAGGGGAGGTAACAAAAGAATACAAACTAAAATTTAATAAAATATTTGATACTCTACAAGTTTTTTTCCTCTTAATTTTTCAGTCATCCTCTTCAGGTAAATATGCAGGGAAAAAATACTTAGTGGTTTGAAAAATATCCTGCAATTAAACTTGTTTTGCATCTACTAAAATTTATGAAAAATTAAAATTGGATAAAAATAAATTAAAAATGAATTTTAAAATACTCAACAACTCAATACAAGTAGATATAACCCAAAAGGCACAACTAATAATATGTTGATTCAATGAGGCATAAAATACACATTAATATATGTGAAAGAAAGGGGAACTTTAATAAGCATAAGACAAAAACTGTATGTGTGTGTGCATCAGTATTTAAATAAAATACATTTCAGATTTTTACTTTTTGCTCAAAGAATTATTTCAAGATGTACAATAATATATCAGACTCGCACATAAGAGTAGATAATATTCTTTGTTGATCAATATAATTAGTATTCAAGTTCATATTTTAAATTTTCATTTAATAATTTTGTTAAGATCCATCTAAAATTTTTAGTCTATACAATATGGATAAGAGATGTATTTATTTTCAATAAAATTTTAAATTTCAACACTGTCAAATTCTAAATTATTTTTAACTCTAAATACAACTCATCAATTTAAACTGAGTAGGCAGTCAAACTTCAAGTAACAGTACAAGATATTTTAAATCCTAAATTGATGGCTTCATTTAAATTTTCAGTCTGACAGTGACATAACAAGGATAAAATGGTGCCAGGGTCATAGCAATACTTTTTTGTGTGCCTTATTTTAGTTGGCTTTACAGAATGAATTAAGCACACTAATATTTTACCCATTCATTCCAAGACCTCTCTAATATTGCTCAATTCTTTTCTGGGTGAATACAGAGATACGAGTGGGAGGATGATTGCAAAACTCATCACTCCCATTTCAAGCAAAAACATCCTATAATCCTACCCACTAACCATAAAATAATCTCCTTGCTTTTCTAGGAATTATATTTAATGCATCTTCATGCTGGATCAACTTTGCTGTCAAACATTATCCGACAGAAATTTTGGATTATAGTAGGCAAAAAAGGTGTGTTTGAAAAACCATACATCAATGTACCAGTCTGAATCTGCCACCCTGCCAAAGACTTTTTCTAACCTCATTTATACAATTGATTCAAGCATCAAACTGAAGTGTTTATGAGGAATAGGGAAGGGGGTAGCTTGTTTTATGACTCTCCATCACTATGCCACTGCAGTCTGAAAAGTTGCGATTCAGGATATTTCATAGGAATTTCATATTGACTGGAATACAAGTGCTATACTTTGGCTCATTATATAAAATACAGATGGAAGTTGCACCTTCAGTCATTTACAGGAATATCTATTCTTCACACACACAGAAAAAAAACAGCGAATGTTACATATACATGTGTTTAAAGAAAATTCTCCTTCTAAAAACAGGAAATTTATTCAGGTGGGAAAACATATGTTAAGCAGATAAGGATTTAATTTTTACATCACAGTATTAAGGCATATACTTTTAGGTATTATTTTCTTGGCTTCATTCACAAAAATGTTTGGCGCATTACTACATTTATTTCATCTAAACATGCATTAAGTGATTACAAAAATTTAATCTTGAAATATTGAGAAATCTGTACTAAATTCTACACAAATAAGTCAAAGCAGATTTTATAATGGGAAATTTTTACAATAACAACTGTAATTGATCGGTGAGGTTAACAGCACAGAATGGAATAATGACAAATTCACATGAAGACATATTACAAATCAAATAAACTAATTTTTTCTGTTGTATGTATAACTGAAAAAAATTGTTGAAGCTCATACCTTATGAACAAAGATAAACCAACATATAGCAAATGCATCCTTTTTTCATAATAAATTATACATAAAAAAATGCCTTGATAAAATAAATAGAACACATAAGTTAGAAGACGATATTCAAATGACCAAAGCCACAATTTACTTTTCAGAAACCTGTATAAACTTTTACCATTAAATTTTTGTATGACATTTCATAATTAATATTTCAAAAGGAACCTCAAATTAGTTGTTGACTCCAAGCCAATACATCTACCTTGTCATGACATCCACTAGGGACAATTACATAACATGATATGGTAGACATAAAATTTATTTAAATAATTAAAAATATTACAATCAAATAAAAAATCTAACTACTAAAAACTAAGATGTTTAAACATAAAACCACATATCTCTTTAAAATCACAAGACTTAAATCCACATCTATAATGAATGACAGAATAAAATGCAGCATGCAAATACAGGACAAAATTCCAAAAGGAAGGGGGAAATACAGACTTCTATGGAAATAGGTATATTTTATGATTTGGAACTACAGCTGGGTTGATCTGTAGCATTAGGATCTTTTTCAGCAGAATTAGATTCTAAATGAAGTGTTTGGACATCTTCATTCAATTTTGAAAGGTGGGAACATATTGTTTTATGTGTAAACCAATGCAACTTTTGACATGTTTTATCACAATATTGAACCGATTTGCAAGCTGAACATTTCTTTTCAGCATTAGGATCTCCGCAAGTCGCACAATTAGAATAATTATCAACTCCACGCTGACCATTAACAGCTTCCCCAATAATGGAAATTGCACTCGGTTCATCTCCAATTTTAACAGGAGACAGAGTTCTCACAAGCTGCTGAAATAAACTACATTCAATATAAGGATATTCTCGGATATCTTGTCGAAGAAATTTCTCTAAATTGACAGGAAAACCATTGATGTCCCCTTTGATCAAATGTTTAATCATAGGATTTAAACATTCCTTGACTGATTTTTCACTGCTTTCATCTTTAGCTTTATGCTCAATGTAATATTTCTCACATGCGGATAAAACATATGCCAAATGGTGAAACTTTAGTGACAGTAACTCATTACTTTCATCTTTAAAATATTTTTCAGCTAAAATATTAAAAACTCTCACTACTTTTTTTGCATTTTCTAGAAGGCTAGGATTATTCTGAATATACATAGCCAATCGAACCGGATTAATATTCGTCATAATGGCCATTTTGTGAACGATAGGAGTCAATGTTAATGGTAATTTTGGTTCTTTTTCTAAACCTTGTATTTTATTAAAATACTCGATTTCCTGGATAGGTATGAAATTATTAATAATGCTTACGATATGATGATTACCAACGAATGCAGCCATCTGGGCTGCTGTCTTATTGATGGAATTGATACTTGTAGTTGAAGCTCCACGTTCCAGAAGCAGACGAACTACGTCGGCTTTTCCAGATAAGCCAGCAAATGTAAGAGCACTGTAACGTGAAACATGCTTTGTTAAATTGACATCAGCTCCACAATCTAACAATAATTTACACAATTTATAGCAGCCTTTGTATGCAGCATGTTGAAGAGGTGTCATGCCATCCGCATCAATACAATCGACATATATGTTTTCTTCTTCAGTAATTAAACGTTTAACTTCATCGTAATTTCGTTCTTGAGTATATTGAAAAAGCTCTTTTTCCTTTGCAGATAACTCATTTTGAGAAGAAGCCATAATGACTGATTGCAACTAGAGGAGATCAGTATAACGCAACAAAAGCAAAACCCAATCAATATGAATAATGTTCGTTTGTTATTTTCGCGAACACGATAGCGGTATTTGTTCCCATGCATCAGTTCATTTCAGTTCCTTTCTGTAGTTGACTGTTCAGCTGAGAACATGAGGGGAAATTTGGTATTTTTTAAGAAAACATTTATATCTTCCCAAATATTTGTGCTGAGTTTACAAAAATTCCTGCAAATATTATGCACATTAAACATTACCATTTTTGAAAGTTTCATCTTGTTATCAGTATTCTGTGAAGCGGGGTGGGCCAAAACAATTTTTGTCTTCATCAGTTTGTAGAAGGTTCCCTAATTGCCCTCAGGACCGAATCTTCAATGTAAAATGTGAGTTACAGTCTATTCTTCACAGGGTCGAAGTTTAAAGGCAGTCAGATAAACTTTTCCGGAGAAATTCTAAAAAAATTGAAAATCTGAAAGTGTCCGGATACTTTTGGGCATATAGTGTATTGCAGCAAGTTTGATTTTTAATTGTTATTACCTTGTCATGGCAAATTTGACGCGTCAAGCTTGAAGCGAACTTGTGGCAAACTAACAATGCAGAATCGCCACCCTCGCGTGCAAAACGATTTTGCCACAAGTTCGCCGTGACAACTAGCGCCACCCCTCCTTGCAATGAAAGCTTGCTGTGAGTTTGCAAAACAAGCTTGATGCAAAGATGATAGCACAAAAAGATAATTATCTTTGTCTCTGTTTCAAAAAAAAACATCCGATTTTTAATAGCATCTCCTAGACCGTCCTTCTTTTTATTAATTCAATAAATCAATGATTATCTGAGAAAAAACTAACTTTTATTTAAAAAATTTTGAAACATTTTCCATCTTTTTACTAGAACTCGCACTTTAACGAAAACTATATCGCCTTTTTCTAAATGTTGAAATTTTAACGTTTATAAACAAAATTAAACCTAAAAAACAGTCAATGTTTGTTGGAAAATAATAACTTATATTTTTAAAAGTAATTACATTTGAACCCTAATTTCATAATTTATTCCATTAGCAAAACTTAGTTATTAGGGAAAATCGCTCTCTCTTTGATTTCAAATCATGTTCCCAACACAAAATTTAAAAAAATTAATGAAATCAAGAAAAATTTAAAATAAATCGTATGCGCGATCTATTAGCACAATCTATCTTCTCCTCTCTCAGTATAACTGGCTGAGTGGTTTAGAGCGTCGCGCTAGGTCGCGAGTTCTAATCGGAGGTTGTGTTCGTACTCTGTTTTTGCTATGTTTGCAGTGAGTTTGACGTGACGTTCGGGTTTTTAAGTTAAATGAGGGTTATTTCGCGACGTCGTAATTTTGAACCAGAGTCAAATCATGATGAAGACACCTGACGCAACACTCGACTTTCCTAACTTCTACTAATAGGGGTATCGGGCTAGGTTTCGGCTTTGGGGCTGGTGGGTTCCAGGTTCGAAACCCGATTCCACTGAAAATCCTTCGTGTATTGGGCCTGTTGCACGCTAAATCATACATAGGGGGCCCAAACGTTCTCCCGTTGGTGGGGTGTGGAAGTTTGGAGAGGGGGTGCCAGCTCAGCTGTCGTCATCTGACCAAGGTTCAAAATTACGAGGTTCGCTCCAAAATAGTCCTCCTGTTGTTTCAGAAAGGGACGTTAATATAACTAAACTAAACCTAATAGGGGTATCAAGTAATTCGTGGTTCACATATAAAACATCCAAACATGCCAAAAATAAGTCTCTTAAAAATAAGCATTGAAAATCAACTAATAAGTTATTTCATAAAATGTCTATTGTACACATATTCATGTCGAATGAAATGGGAAAGTTTTTATAATATATAGTCCTGATCACTTGAATCGCCTCACCAGTAATAAAGTGTAAAATATGCTTAATTACTATAATCTTTCATAAAAATAAATTTAAGCAATATTAATGATGCTTCTGTAATGCATAACATAAATATAATATGTACAAGCAAACAGCCCTAGTAGCACAGTTTGTTGGAAAATGGTCGGCATTCATGGCAAACGGTGGGTAGTTTTGCCAACAATTAGCCAACAAAAACATAATCTCAGCTTATGCGGTTGGCAACAACAATATTGGCCCAACATAGTTTTCACGTTGGGATAAATAACAATAAGCGTACTGTGAAATACAACCGCAGCGGTAGTACTGGTAAACGTTCCGCAGACTCGCTCATGTGGTGGATGGATTTTAGCAATATCTGGTAAGTTCAGTTATTCATTTCTATAATATTTTTAATTAAATTTCATGATTAAACTTATTTTTATTTATTTCAATTAATTTTTCAAACTAAAATTATGGATTTCCTATTATAATTTCTTTTCTGATTACTGAAGAATACCGCCACTGCGTAATCGAAAATTAATCTTATTTATTCGATAATATTTTAAGGTATCTGCCTATGTTTGAAGCAAATGTTTTGAAACAAGTTACTTTAAAAACTTTTTCGCTATTGTGCAATGAAAACATAATGTTTGAAAAATTAATTGTTCTTTTCGATAAATTGTGAAATTTAACCAAAACGGCTAACACTATTTTAACATTTTAGAGAAAGTGAGCCCAAACCATTCATCTTCATTTGTTGAACTGCCATCTGAAATAAAGTTACCCTGTGATTCTATAGAAGATGTCACAAGCTTGAAGAATGGCTAATGAGTGAAGATATAATGTAAAGGCTTTGGTAAGTAATCACCAATGTGTCAAATTTTAGTACTAATAAAAATCTGTTTTCAGGGATCTTTATTATTTTATGGTGTTGAATTTTTTTTATTCTTCTACCGTCTACTATTTGATTGAAAGTTGGAGTTTAAGATAACTTAAAATAGTGTGTTTAAGTATTTTCAAGGCCCATAGCAATTAAAAACAAACATGTAAACAAATGTAAAATTTATGTAATAAGTGTGTCTTTAAGATATTTAAGCAATTAAATCTGTATTAGCAATATCTCCTTAACATATGATCTTAACTACAATGATTAAAACATTTTTATTTTTTCTATATTGCAGATGGTAAATTTAATTTAACGATTACAAAGATTATTCCAGGTTAGTATAGTTAAAGTTACATATTGGAGCTTAAAAGGTAGTGGTGGGAAAACTAGTACAAGGACAGTATAATAATCTGCTCCGATTAACCCATTAGTGCTTGATGTCCCTTATAATTTATATTTGTGAGAAAAAAACATATATCTAAAACATGTATTTCTAGATTTGCTTCCATTTGTTTCACTAAAAGCATTATTTTAAGCATTTTCTCTCGTCGTATTTATACGACACTGGGCACAAATGATTACATGGTTTCTCCCTGCCTCTCAATGTATTGATAAGCTTTCTTTTGGTTCTATATGCAAAATATTTGAGTTATTTTCATAAAAACATATTTTTTTCAAGTGTTATAATACTTATATTGTATTTAAAGTTTGTAAATTTTTGAACGCATAATTAGATAAATGTGTCGAAATTTATATTTGATCATTATTTTTACATTCATTTTAAATTAATATTTAGTCTCCATTTTTGTATCAATATAGCCTACATAAATCTAAAATATATAACTCAAACTTCACAATATTTTTTATTTGTATCTAAGCTAGTCTAAATTTTCAGTTTCAAGTCGATGTATAATAACTTTTGAGGATAATTTGTTTTTCAATTATTAAAAAAAAATATTTTATAAAGTTGTATTTATTAATTAATTTATAGTAACTGTTATTTGCTTTATTATTTTATAAGTGTTTCAATTACTCTAGCTTTAAGCTAGAGGTCTTCATTAAGCGCTTCTCTTTGATAATGTTGACAGGCAGTGCAGCACTCAAGTGGCTAAAGAGCTGCATGCAACTTGCGAGCCGCGGTTTGTCGACCATTAATCTAATGCATTGAAAAAAGTTATTGAAATAGACTAGCTAAAATATAATAAATACATGAGATATGGATAATAAATATATATATCACTTGTTAAAACCGTATACTAGGGTCAGGTGGGGTAACGTGGTCATACATCAAATAAAATGCTACAACTTTGTAATGAATATTGGTATAAATGTAATTTTTTAATTTTAGCTTTGAATATTTAAGAACTAAGTTTAAAATTCAAAATTATACTAATTGCAACACTTTAGTAGGAGAAAACACCCATTTTGTTTGTTTATGTAGCAGTTTGAAGTTGGAATAGCCAATTTAACTTCCTCTCCTACATTTTGTTTAATTAAATTTTCATTAGATTGACTCTGTAGAAAGCTTCACATATATCTTAAGAATACTTCCTCATTAACAGATAAGCCCAATTAATAACAGATATTATTTTATAGTAATTTAAGTAAGATGGGGTAAAGTGATCATAGGGATAGGCTTAGCATGCATCACTGTTTTAAAATATCTTAAGCTTAATTTATTAGATAGGTGTTAGTTAAATATTAATTTTAGATATATTACAGATCATAATTAAAGATATGAAACTGGGTAACCCCAATTTTTGTACCAAAATCATCACATAACGCATATAAGAATATACTTGTGCATCAGGCAAATGATTTCATGCTACCTTTTTATATTTTACAAAAAAGCTCATTTATATGAACAATAGACTAAAGGTAGTGCTAAAATGGACTAAAGGTAGTGCTGAAATAGACTAAAGGTAAAGGCTTTATCCAATTTTCTTTTGATTTGCAAAACCCTGTTCTTTTAATTAATGATGGGCACGAAAGTTACATGACTTATGGAATAGTAAAAAAGGCCATGCGTTAATTGCACTATAATTTTTGTATAATTGCACTCTAAAAGATTTGACATGATCTGTGCTTACAACTCTATAACCACCTGCTTCATCTATACATATAGCATATATTTAAGAACTAAGTTTAACATAAAAACAATACAGAATTCAAGAGAAAAAATAATACAAGTTCAAAAACAATAATGAAGGTTTGATGAAGAAATTAGTAATAAAACAACTACAAAAAGAAAGAGATGCAAGAAAACAGTTAAAAACATGCAAAGAAAAACTTGAGAAAAAGCAGAAAATGTCTTTTTCAGTCAAGTGAATTCACAATTGCAGATAATCAATTATCACAGTATTTCTGTGAGATCTTGGCAAAATATGATAGGGGGGGGGGGATCAATCAAAGAGCTTATTGGACAGGTTTCTGATAAAATAGGAGATTTTCCGTCAATAAAATATCTAAAACTTCAGACTATTACACCTTTTCTGAAAATCATAACATTGCTGGAACTGAAGAGTCAGATATCCTTAAAATTCTTGATATGCCAACTTTTAATCATAGGTTATTAAAAATGCATAATTTGATCAAATAAACTGATTTTCTTTGAAAGTTGAAACTATATTGAGTTTTGTTAAATATTTTAAAAAAACTTTGCGTACTTATATTAAATTTTTGTGCTTATTTTTAATTACGACCACTTTACCCCATGTACTACTCACTTTACCCCGTCATAAAGACATGGCAAACAGAAGTTGTCATAAAATTGTTAAAATCAATTATTTTTCCCCATATTTTAATGTAATGTGTTCTTCAACAATGTAATGTAAAATAACAACCAAAAATATTAAGTATTTTAACAAATTCTTATATTTATAATCCACCTAAGTTAAAAAATGTGGATTTTATGACCACTTTACCCCAACTGACCCTATTCCAGATTGTCTATGTAGAAACCATGTACTTAATTTATTTCAAAGCTGAGGTCAAATAATTTCTGGATTTTATTTGTTATTAATTTTTTCTTTCTTTAAAGCTGAAACACTAAAATGTAAATGAATTTGTAAAATCACACTAAATAAGTTATATTTTGAAATTACTCCTAGGCTTCGATCTATGTACAAATGTAGTATTATTAAAATTCCAGGGAATGTGGTTAAAACTCAGCTTTTTTATTCTGTTATCGAAAAGTAAAAGAAAACTAAAGTATTTTATTTTGGTTTGTACATGTTAATATCACAGGACAAAGGTTTTAATTGTGTGATGTTTATTTTAGAAGCTGTTCGGAGAAATACAGCTAATGCCACCGACGAAATTTATGGAGTGATGACAAATTGGTTCCGATTTTGCAAAATCGAGATGGAGGGAGATATCTCGGAATGAAAAATAGTTATAAAAATATGTAATTTTTTGAATGTTATAATTTTATCTTCCTTTTCTGACAGTTATCCTCTTGATGTTGTATTTTTTTTTTATAAAATAAGAACTATTTTACTACACTATATTTTTAAAAAAAGTGCAGATTCATAATCCAATACTTAAAAGGCATCATCCAATTTTGTTTAGCACTAAATATCAATGTATGTTTACAGTACAGTTTAAACAAAACCATTGGTAAAAATAATTTTTGTAATGTAAATGCAAGAAAATAAATTAGGATGTTTTATTTGTTTTGTAACTTTCAGTACCATTTCATTTCTTTTCAAATTGTTGATAAATTGTAATGTTAATTTTCTGATAAATAAGATGTATGTATGTATTTATTTGTTTGTGATTTTATTTCTAACTTTTCTAAAGTCAAGGTTCTTTTTATATAAAAAAAGTGCTTTTACACATCTTATAGTTTGCTGGGCATAATTAAAATTTATTTTTAAATTAATGATATGATTATGTTTATAAGTGACTCTTTAGTATCTACATTTTAATATATATATGTCCTAAACATGAAGTATGAATTTTAAATTATTAAATTTGTTCTCGAAGTATTAAGTTTAAAGCTATTGCAAATGAACATTTTTTCAATAAGTATTTTGTATATATCGAAGTAAGATGTATTTAACTATTTTATTTCTAAAATAAAACGAAAACTGTTAAAATTGAGAAATGGCATTTCTTTTTTCACATAGCTTTTCTTCCCTAACACTTTATATTCTAATTTATGTACTATGAAAAAAGTATTCATTAGGGAAAATTATAATTCTTGTTTAACAATTGGCATGGTATAGTACTGATTATCCAAATTAGTCGTGACTGAGGGAACATGATTCCATTAAAAGAAGGTGCAGCTTCCACAGAAGCAGTTAAAACTTTATGATTCAAAGATTGAAGAGGCGGAATACTGCCGCAAGGATACCTAAAATATAACATGCACACTAGAAGTAATGTTTTAACACGTGGTGTAAGACTGGGGGGGGGGGGAGGATTTTGAAATTTGTTCGTATTTTATGCTCGGATTATTTACAGAAATAGAAATGATCCAATCTTAATAATTGTGCATAATGTCACATATTATAAATTTGTTACTATAAATATCTGAAAATTTCAAACTTCATTTTGAAGCAAAACATTGTTTTGACTTTTATCATGTTAATGTATGTAATTTGAATTGTTTTGTTAAAATGCTCTATGCTACATTAAAGTGATAACAGCACTGTTTAATACAAAACGTTATGTAGAACTGATGGAATTACATCAGTCGAATATGTAATATTTTAGTCGTCTAATGATAATTTTAGTCAGCAGATTACATGTTAAGGCATGTTGATGTTTCCTGATAATGTGAAGTGGTCAGTCTATTTTTGGTTGAATTTGTTTTTAAATAACGCTAATAAAAAATATTAATGCAACTTCTATTTCCATCCTCTAAACACCAAAACTGCATAGTGTTTATTTAACCTCTACAAGTTATCCACAAAAATATAGTATTCATCTATATTTGCATACATGTACCAATTTCATAAAAAAAGGAAAAGTAATCTTCCAGTAAGCAGTTTATTAGTCATGTAAACATTGTCAAAATAGTTGCTTCCCACCAAAGTTTCCAAAATTCCAGCATTTGACAATTCCAGTTTTTGTTTTTTGTTTTTTTTTGAAATTGTAGGTGTATATAGACCTAAAAAATAAGAAAACTTTGGTTGGGCCATCATAGGTTTATATAGAAAAACTTGGTTGGGTCATCGTAGGTTCATATAGGAAAACTTGGTTGGGCCATCGTAGGTTCATATGGGAAAACTTGGTTGGGCCATCGTAGGTTCATATAGAAAACTTGGTTGGCCCAACAGTTAGCAACTCAGTTGGGCCATCGTAGGTTCATATAGAAAACTTGGTTGGCCCAACAGTTAGCAACTCAGTTGGGCCAACGTTAGGGAATGGTTGGTTGGGTAACCGTAAGATAGAGTGCCAATCCGTACTGTTGGCCAACCGTGGATGGCAACGTTGGGCCAACTGTATGCCAACGACTTGAGCTACTTGGGAGTACAAGCAAAGTATCTTATGCATATACCCCAGTTTCGTGAAATGACATAGTAACTACCGAGTCACATGAACAGCCTCACAAGTTTGAATTTAGGAAATCTAGATTTCTAAAACAGAGATTTTCTATCTAATTACTTCTTGTTACAGCTAAATAAACTAAAATTAAATTTGGCTTATTCTTTTGTGTAGGGGCGAGCTTCTCACCTTAGCAAAGAAGAAATAGAGCAAGTTAAAATTTTGAAGGCTGGTGGTTTCTTAAACCGGGAAATTGAAAAATAGTTAATCGTTAAATCAAAGATAGCAACAATCTTTTGAAGAATGGTACATCAATATATGTAAAAAAATAAAGGAGGGACTGCATTAGCCACAACAACCAAAGAAAGCTTCTTGACATTTCGGCATCCGTCTAATTCGTGTCTACTAGCCACAAAAATTGCTAAAGAAATTGGGATTAAAGCATCAATTTCAAGTGTCGGAAGGATTATTAAGAAATGTACAAATGATTAAACGATTGAAATTAAGATGGAAACCGCAGCCCAAGCCTCATCACAAGATGTAATGACTTCTCTTTGCAAAAGAGCATATACATTGAATTTCTCAGTGGAGAAACATAATTTTCACCGATGAAAAAATCTATATAGTATGAATAGACCGGACGCGTTCTTGTATTATTACCATGATTTAAGGACTGAAGAACGAATTCTAACACATCACCATTCGTGTCTTTACTCTGACATGGCATAGGGAGCAATGACTTCCAATGGTGTTCTCGATATTATCATTTTAAACGGAGAAACATATTTTTAAATAATCATTTAAAAATACAAAACCAAAGTTTCAAGCTGCATTTCATGAAAACATTTTTATTTTTTCAGCTGAATAATGCGGCAATGCATACTGCAAATGTCGTTAAACAGTGGTTTGCTCTTCAAAATATTTTAAAGGGGCCGTCGCTCTTTCCAGACGTAAATATAATGGAAAATGTCTGTGGCATCTTGTCTCATGATGTTTACCGTGATGGCAAGCAGTATGACAACCGCAATGATGTAATTCAAGCCATAAAAGCAGTATAGAAGAAAATTGTTCCATAGTAACTAAAGGCTGTGATTTCTTACAAAATAGAATTTTTAAATTAATAAAAGTACAAGTTAGCCATACAAAGTCATAAAACATTATTTTTCAGCCTTAATTTAAGGAAATAACACTGAGGTAATTCAAATGAATGGTCATTTTGTTAGTAAATTAGTATTTTTCAATGATTCCTAAGTAAGGAACATCTTTTTTTCGTAATTTTGTAATTACAAATAGAAATCCATCTAATTAACTTCTCTTTGTAGTGATAATAAATATTTGCTCTTTTTAATTATTATGGAGAGATTTCATTATGTCAGGCTATATTCAAGTGATCGGGACCGAATACATTTTCAGAGAGTTTTTTTAAACACAATACAATATTTCATATATCTCATCAAATAAAAAATCTTAGAACATTTATCGCTTTTGAAAAATGTTCGCTAATTTCTAATTGCTCATATTCACTACATTGTTAAACAATCAGCTCTTGAGTTAACCAAGAACAATATACTTTTCTCCTTTATTTAGTGTAAATTTCTTGAATATTACTTTTAAGGAAAAAAAATAAACATTTCAGTCCTTAAAATTGGAAACATACTGATAAACACAGTTCAAAAGCTATTTGGATTTATTGCATTTTTATAAATTAAATTCAAGTAACATAATGCCGCCACTTCTTTTTATTTGGATAGTTAGAAAAAATCACTTTTTCCCGCATGTATTTGTGTGATTTTCAAATAAAATTTATATAAATCTGTGATGCGTTGTTTAATTGTGATTTTTACCGACCTTAATTAGTATAATATTGTTTTCAATAGATGGCGCCACAATTTATTTAGAGTTCCTAATAATTTTTTCGTGCTGCCATCTTTTTTGAATAATTGAGAATATTTCTCTAAAATTTTTAAAATTCAGATATGTGTATATTAAATTAGTTTTAGGCTGTATATCCCGAAACTGATCTGGTTTATTGTTCCTGGAGTAAAATTTGTTGTTTAACTTTTGAGATATAAGCTATACAGTTAGAGAGTTCACAATTTACGTGATTTTGAGAATCTAGCGGGACAAAGCATTAGAAATTTTGAATGATTATGATTTATAATCAAAACTGACATTTTATCGAAGCCAATCCTAATTTATGACACCAGTAATTTGCTTTTTTCTCTTTTTAATTCTTTTTGCGAAGCAGTGTTTTATTTGGAGAACTGAAACTAAGCATTGCAGCGATTTTTGACATTTCTTATCATTTGAAAATAAAATTAGATGTTGTGTATGGGATTTGTGTGATGGATTTTTAAAAAAGATTATATATTAAATAGCGAAATCGCATTTTGAATAATTTATCTTTAAAAATACTACATAGATGTTAATGTTAAATACTTGAAAAAAATATTAAAAGTTATAAACTCAATAAACTGCCAAAAATTTGCTCGCGCTTACCCATTTAAATTTTAGATTTACTACAATCTGGGAATCATACCAATTATATACAGTAAAATTTTGGCTGAGTCATTTTGAATCATTGCAAAATATAGTTACTTTTATTGATAATGTCATGATTGCGCAGAGAAGAGATTTTTAGGAAAGCATTGAAAAATAGCAATAGAGACTTAAGATTACCTGCCTTAAAGCCCGAAACTTTCTTTTGGATTATTTCAAAAGTAAAGGAAATATTTTCCATCAGTATAAATTGAATGTTTCACGCACTTTTCCCAGTAAAAAGCTAAATATTAATTTTTTTCGGTTAAGCGATAAAAAAAATCGTATCTCAAAAGAGAAGAAATTTAGTTACAAATTATCCTCCGAAATCTCACAAATTATAAAAATTGGTGTAATTTACAAGACGATGCTTTTCTTAGTTTGAAATTACAGCGTTTTAATAAAATTTAAAATGAGACTCTCCACAGAGTGTAATTTGATAAATATATATATATATATAATAGACATATAAAAATTCTCTAAATATCGTGAAATTCTGGCTGTATCAGTTTCATAATATATCCCATAATAAACAAGAATTTTAAGAGCCTGAAGTTCTAGTTCCGAAGCTAAACCATTTACTGAAATTCTGAACAAATTTCTCAATAGAGTATTGTGTTACATAAAAATTACCGAATATATAAAAAAAATGCTCTGGTAATCATGGAGAAATACATGAGTCTTATTTCCACGTCATTTTCTATAAATAAGAAATAGAGGTAGTTTTCTATTCATATTTCTTATATTTTGACATTTTTTTATGTCTGAGAAATATTTACCCTGCAGAGTGTAACAAATGGAAAAGGGAAATTATTATATCTTTTTTTAAATATATGTTGTAAAAGTGTAAGATGACATTTTGTCTCGCTAGATTGGTAAAGTCACACACTACGGAGGTTTTGAATAGAAAATGATCAGATTTATGGAAATATTTTAGAAAGAGACGAAGATACCAATTAATATTTCACACCATACACCTTCTGCTTTGGAAAGGGGCTGTCGTTTTCATTCATCTAAGAAGGCATAGAATACTTGAAATGCTTATGGATTCTGCGTAATTTTTGTGTCAAATCATAAAGTTAATTAATGATTAAATTTTAGTTTATAAGCCTAAAAGTGCGATAATTCGATGCACGTCAATATGACGGGTACGAGACTTAAGAGGTTAAATACTTCACTGAAAAAACTCTTTTTTTTTTTCCTTTGGCATTTTTCTACATTCTTATGCATTGTTTATTTGTTTTTAGTCTTATGTCTGTGTATAGAATTAAGTAAATAAATATAAATGCAATGCATATTTTGATGTATGCTTCAAAAACATATGATCATTACTGGAAAATCTTCCATTCACATTTTTGTAATTTTTAGAAGTATTATCTCCCTCTATTTTCTTCGAAGGATAATACAATATTTACAAAAATTCGCGAGATACATTTCTGTCACATATGTATTGTATTTTGAATTTTGTGAGATATTTGTAGATCGAATGAAATATGAAACAAAGCGCTATCAAATAAAAGCTATTATTTGCTTTAAGAGTATAGTAAAAAATAAACAAATCTGTCACAAATCAGATTGTTTCTAAATCATATCAGAAATTAGAGATGAATTTTGTAATCGTGTTCTGCTTTGGAATGAATTTTCTCTCAAATATCAGCCCCCCCCCCTTTAAAGCCCACTTAAATAATCTAAATAATTTTAGAAATGTAAGATCAAGAAACCTTATTTAAATGTCCATAGAATGGCAACAAATAATTGCTGTTGCACAACAGTGTTTTCATCATTTATTCCTTTGAGTGAGAATCAAAAATTTTAACCTCTTCTAATAATTCGTAATCGCTCTGATACTCAGAAGATAACATATATTTATTCTTTTAGAGCATGTTAAATTTTATGCTCTTATTGAAATTCATATGCTATTTTTATTGTTGGGGAAACACAGTTGAGTAGCAGAGATGAATGGTAACCGAAGTGCATTATTTTTTCTACTCCCTTGTCACATTTGTCTTTAACCCTTTAACTGGTTTGCCCGTGCGTCAAATTATCGCAATTTTAAACTTAAAACTAAAACAAAGTCATTCAAAGACGTTTTAATTCGATACAAAAATTACTTGGAATCCATAAACATTTCAACTGTCCTTTAGGTTCTCAATTGAATTAAAATGACAACGCATACCAAAAATAGAAGGTGTCATCTTATTAGATAGTTGAGAAAACAAACCAGTTAAGGGGGTAAAAAATGAAATAAAGGCACTGAAATAGAGACCAAATAAATATTTGGTCTTTGCATTTCTTTCTCCCTCTCCCAAGAGTAACAACAGGGACATTTACACTCTCTTATCCTATCATTACTCTATTGAGGGCTATCATTTTATAATTCACTATTTCTTTACTACATTTTTCAATGTTAGTTTTAACAACGTATCATTTAAACTTTTATTGATGTCTTGAAGTTCGAATTTCCCATTTCATTTTGTTTTACGCGATGATGTTTATCAATTGCATTAATATTACTGCAACTTAGTAAATATTTTTTATGAACATTCGCAATGTATGTATTTTATTTGGATCCAATACTGCACTTTATGCTGTTTTTGCAAATTTAACTAAAGACTTGAAACATTTTCCATTTTTAAACTCTCCACAGAGACACCTAAATGCATGAAAACAGACGGGCAACAATGAAAAATAGATATGAAAAACCTATGTGAATGTGATCTATGTCTATGTGAACGGCCTAGGTGACAAAAATCGCGCTTTTTAAGGACGTTTTCACAATTTTTTTGTTATTCATTTCTCGTGAAAAAAGCAGTGTCGGAACGTTTCTATGTCCGATGCGCACAGGCGCATTTCCGCACATCATTAACTAGTGGAATTTGCGCACACATTGTAGGTTTACTGGATCTTAATTACCTTTGGCAGAAAAACTAGGCGAACAACTAGAGGTGCAATAGAAAATGCATAGTTGCCGTTCTGATAAGAGAGTGATTGATGGGTGAGGGTTCTTTTCTATGAGATAATCACCACTTTCCCAAGGAAAATTGATAATTACCTTTACCCGTACCCTTTAAAAATCCGAGGAACATTTTTAAAGTTTTATTTATTTTTTTTATTCTGTTCGGTGTGTCTGCTTTTTTCCTCTTTCCTTTGCTTTTATCTAAATTTTTACGTACGAGGAAGAGTATTGGAATTTTTGAAATGACGAAAAATAAGCCATCAGCTTCTTATAACGGATACCAGTATTGTAAATTTCGTAGTAACCTCGGAAATATAATCACATGGCGTTGCATCAATGAAAGATACGAAAAGTGTAAAGGAATCTTAAAAGCAAAAGTTAATTGTGTTGTTTCTGAAATCACTCATTCTTGCAAGCCGAATGAAGCGAAAATCGACTTAAAATCTTAGTTTCCATGGTACAAAGGTGAAAACTAACCAAAAATTTAACTTAATTGGTGAATAAATAGAATGATTAGCGCATTCCACAGAATTGCCATTCGATGAAGTTTCGTTTTATTGACAATTTTGTTGAATAGCCTAAGAAGAAAAATAGTTTGTTGGTCTAATATATGCTTGATTTCAATTGGGTATTTTTAAAATGGCCGAAGTAGGGAAAGGTTGCTGTGTGCGAGTCACTTAAACATTTTATTTAGTTGTATAGTGATAGAAAAATAATTTTAATAAAAAAAAGTAGTAGAACCTTTTTGAAGTTTATTTATCCTAAAAAATATAATTGACTCTTGAAGAAATACACTTTAAAGTAGAAAGGGAAATGCTTCTTAAATTTGTGTAATCGGTTCAATTAAAGAAATTGGTTTTCCAAATTGCACCACCAATTTCTTTAAGTAAAATTAAAGCAAACGTATTTTTTGATCCTCAAATTCAACCACACATTGTGTGAACCCAAGAATGACATTTTATGCACTGTATTACTTCTTTTTTTCAGTTTCCTCGCGTATGAACACGCAGCCTTAGATTTTGTTCTATTTCAACCATGTCTTTAATATCCTTTTTATTCTATCTTTTTGCTTTGACTTGTTCCATATCCAATTTATGAGGACTATCAGTTAATATAAGAAAGATGTGGGCTGATATGATTGAAAACAATTTTCGTTTTGAAGCAAATGAGAAGACGAAGTTTAGGTTTGAAAGAATTTAAGTGATCTTCAACGCTTTCATCTTGGGTAAACGTTTTCATCTTGGAAGAGAATTGTTGGTTTTTTCAGAATTAACCAGAATTTGATATTAAAATAATTTATTTGAATCTTGTTTTACTTATTTTGACCATATTGTTTACTACTTTGCTGAAAAATTAAGTTTCGTGTAATTAGTTTGCCTATTTTCAGTGTAATGGAGCAGTTAATAAGTTTCAAATATTGAATTATGGGTTAAATTAATCGGCTCAAAAAGAAATTTTTCATTTAAAAATTTCTTCTCTTTTCAATTTTAGTTAGATTACTTATTTGTACTTACTTATACGCAAGTTGCTGTTATTTTACTAGTTTCTTAAAATTATTCATTGAAACACAAACTGATTTCAAAACAATACAAACATCGCTATTGGTGGTTTTTAAGAATGAATAGAGAAATATTGTGTCTGAAGAAAACTTTTATACACATAGCATCACGTGCATGGAAAACGATAAGTTGTTTAGTATATCTTTTTAAGTGCGATTTTATTTTTGGGAAATCACGAAAGAAAATGCTTTCAATTGAAACTTAGATTGTTCTCTAGTATAATATTTGTGATTTTGCAAACCCATCCTTAATTTATTCTTAAAATTAAAAGGCAATATATTTTCAAATAATTGAAAGGCATGCTTATTTTAAAGATTTCTGCGACTATCTGGTGGAATCTAAAAGAAAATGCTGAAAACATAAGGGTTTATATAGCTTAGGACCCCATCTTGTCTAAATCAGGATCTGAGTGAAGTTGACTATTATTTTGTAAAAATTATATTAATTTTTTTGTTATTTTTCATTAGCTATGAATGATTCAGATTTTTAATTAATTTCTTATTGATTTTTAAATAATTAATTCTAACTGTAAAATTCATGATCCTGTGGAAGTAAATGGTATTTTGCAATTTGGATGCTGATAGATGGTAAAGTACAGTAATAGTGCTTTGCAACTTTGATTCATTAAAATAAAACAGAGTGAATCGAGAAATCAGTAGCACTTGATATATATTTAAAAAGAGCACTTCAAAGCCTGTTGGGCACCAATCATTATGAAAATGTAATAATCAGCGATATTACTTCGTTTAACTTTTGAAGTAGTAATCTCTGCAAATGATTAAACTTGACTTTTATCTACATTAGCAAATAATATACATTTTCTCACAATTTGTTTCTTAATAGGATTGAGGTACATACTTAAAGACAACTGTACTGTTAAAGTGAAATTAAAGTATTTTGGGAATAAGTGAAACAACGAAAATGTACTGATATTCGTTTGAGCTTGATTTTAAAATTTGTCCTGTGCATTCTCTTCCCTTCTTTTAAATAAAAGAAGCAATAAATAAAGATTAAATTTATATTAAACTGAAAATTTTAACTCTGTTTATTAGTCTGCATTATTTTTTCGTACATCGAAATTATCATTTTTACAACTTTTGCAGAGTAAATTTATAGACGAGTTCCTTTTTCAATGAATTTTGTTGAGAAGCAATTTCTTTTTCATCTTATTCATGCATTTTCAACTTATTTAACATTACGATTCAATTATATCGATTATTTATTGTTTAATTAAAATTATATCGGTACTAGTCGCTTGTTTGAAAACAACAGTTATTAAAGTCCTTAGCATTTTCCCACGGAAGTATCGTTGAAGCACGGAGCACTGACATTGATTGATTACCATATGTCAACGGATTTCAATGTGCCAAAGCCACGCCAAATCATATAGACATCGATAAAGTTTACAATAATGCAACCTTTCCAACGCTTGTGCGCAAAGGACACTACTTAATGACTTAGCGGTAATGAGAATGTGCGCAAGTTCCACAATACCGTCGGTGTTCCGGTTCGTTCCGGCTCCTGGTTGTGAACTCCAGCCTCATTCGAACCAAAGACAGTAAAGTCTTTCAGACTAGTCCATTTTAATTTTATCATGGCTGGAGTGCCTCCAGCTAGGGCTGATTTATAAATTCAGTAGAATCATATAAATTCGAGTATTTTTCTTAATATCTAACCTTAATTCGAAAAAAGATATAACGCTATCAGTAATTTGGTGTTTTACATTAAAACTGATGCTATTATTCTAACAAATCACATTATCTCTTTAGTTAAAACAAGATTGCTTTAGAAATTATTTTTAATATAGTTTGCAATTAAGGACTCTCTTTCAAAATATTTCAGAAAAGTGCTTGAAGTTTCGTTTTATTAAAAATTCTTGTAAGATGCATAGAAAAAAAACACGGAAAATGATCGTGGTACTTTAATATAAGGAGCGACTTTTAGTTTTGTATTTAAAATAAAACTTACACTGTCATGTGATTTCAAAACTGAAGAAAGTCATCTAAAATTTAATCAATTCGCAATTTGAAAAGAAATAAATTAAAAAATGGGAGTAAGCACATTATTATTAATTTTTCGTAACATATGCGCCGCAAATCGTTAAAAATAAATTTTCTGTATGTGTGAGATTTAAAAAAAATTAAGTGAAAAATAATGATAAACAATTTTGCATATTTCTTTCATTGACTCGCACATTTGAAGACATAGCTATCGTTCACCTTTATCTTATTTATTTTGACTTCAAATTGTTTTCAATTATGAATCATAAGTATTGGCATGAATAAACACGATATAACATGAAAAGTTATTTTAATGCTCTAAGACCCCTGATAAAAAGAAATGTTATGTCTAGCCTAGCGTTAGCAATACCGATACTGATTTCTTTCACTTTGAATCACTGCGGCTCTAACATATGCGTATAAAAAAGGAAGTCTTTCTGTCGTCTAGATTGTGCTTACAAAAAGGAAAAACCCTCTAGGGAGCCCCTGCCCTATTTTATATTCTTTAGAACGGAACACTAAACTAGATCCCATATACTGTTTCCTTATTTCAAGCATTAAACCGCTGGCTTCCTAATTAATAAAGGAACACAGTGAATTAACCCATAAATGTGGAGTTGGCTGATTTTCATATATCTGATAGACACTTCCTTTTTATTTAAACTAAAGAATGAAAGATAATCTTGTTATAAAATTTTGTAGAATATTTTGTGGGTAATATATGTAAACAATAAAATTTAATTGACGGGAAATGAACTATTTTCAAACTTCGTCTGAAACGGACTGAACGCTCAAGTTGTTAATGTTTTGGCGTAAGAGTATCTATACTTATAAAAGGCAATGTTTGTGTGTGTGTGTGCGTGCGTGCGTGTCTGCGTTGATGTCCAGACGAATCTATCGCACTTACAAGCTTGAAATTTGGCACACAGGTAGTCTTAATGGTGACTCAATGCATCTCGAAACCGAAATTTTAAAATTTAATCTAGAAAATTTTTTATTTAATGTTTTGTGTTGTTTTGGGTGATTTTTAGCACTCATTTCTCAATAGCATGGTTTCGGATAACTGTACGACAAAAATAGATACACCATCGGAAAGAGCACGCGATTTCCGTTCTAATGAAGTTAATTTTGAATTTCTAACGTAATTTACTGAATTTTGAAAAAATTTTGAAAAATAGTCACTTTTATGGTAATTTTTAATAAAGATTTCTTTAAATTATCGCATCTGACGTTCTAACATCTCTATAATTTTAATTTTTTTGCAGCCTACAAATGGAACTTTTATGTCAGATTTAAAACAAGAACTATTAAAATATCTTTTTTCGTTTTTTAAAAATTAATTTTTCCCTGATCGCTTCAAACAGTTTTTTCGTAGCGAGATTTAACAGCGAGAGCTTCTCCGGACAATCCCACAATGCATTGTTGCAACGTGACCTTCTTCGTGGCAGGTGACGTCATTCGCAAGGAAAAATAAGCGGGAATATCAATAATGTGTATTTTTTGTTTCGATTTTGTTTCCAAAACTTTTTCTTGCCATTGTGGGCACTTTTTTTCACCCACTTTTTTGAAGTCCTGATTCCACGGGCAACGCCGTGCGCGTACTGCTAGTCTATTATAAACAGAAACTCGGTGTGTGTGAGTTAATATACGTCGTAGAATGTCTTCGGTGAAAAATTTTCTAAACATATTGCTTTAAATGGAGGGGAAAATATATGATTTTCCTAGAAATTTACATATGTTTTAAATCGTTTTGCTGATTTGGCATTCTGTTTTGAGCTGTAGGAGGCTGACATGGTAATTTTGAACCGTGATTAGTTGGGAGTGGGATATTGCAATTAGTAAAATGTCTGCGGCGAACAAATTTCGATGGCTTTATACGGAGGAAGGGAGGGTATTGCGGTTTCCCTGAAATTTACACGATATATTTTGACTCGTATTGTTTTTCTAATTTGACGTCCCGTTTCGAAACAACACGAAAGTTTTAGGAGAAAACCATTGTAATTCTGAACCGTGGTCTGATGACAACCATAGCATTTGAGCCGACACCTCACACTCCAAATCTCCACACCACACCAACGTGAGGACGTTTGGTTCATTATAGATTTTACCCTTAAAGGTCCAGTGTTCCCTTTAAGCAACATACCCAATTTTGGCCCCTAAAATTCTTCAGAATAAGACTAAAGGCTCTAGTGCCTGTTGATGCCAATAGAATACATGCTGAAAATGTTATTAAATTCATTTACAACATAAAGAGTGCTGATAAAAATTAAAAATAAATTGATGATTTTCACCCGAGGCTGCATCTGTTTAGCTTTGCATGGACGCGTGAGAATACCATATTTTATTCTATAATTTTGAAAAAAATTCCTTGTCCATATTATTTGTTCTCAAAAATTATAGAATTTTCTCAAGGAGATTTTTTCAATTAAAGCCCAGTCTTGTCAATGGGTTCAAACTATATTTTAGCCATAAACCATACTTAAAACAAAATAGGGAGGTCGCGGTGGCCTAGTGGCAAGGTCTGGACCTCGTGACCGGATTCCACCGAAGATCCGCCGTATATGGGGCCTGCTGCGCGCCAAATCATACGCCCTCCCAGTGGTGTGGCACAGAAGCTTGGAGAAGGGGGTGCCAGCCCAGGTGTCGTCCTCGTCACCTGACCGCGGTTCAAAATTACGAGGTCCGTCCCTAAATAGCCCTCGTGTTGCTTCAAAAGGGGGACGTTAATATAGCCTAACCTAAAACAAAATAGGGTTTTTTAAAGTACTTTTCCCATGCTTTATTCAAGAAATGAAATTCAAAAAACATTTTAAAATCATTTTTTTAAAAAAATTGGGCCTTTAATGGTTGATGGAAGTAACAGACACACATAATATACTCATTGCAGCTTCTGTGGGATCGGTGATTCTTCTAATACAAAAAACTTTAAAACATTGATTACCAAGATTCTAAGCCCTTTAGTCATGAATTATAAATGCATGTACGATGTGACTTTATTCTCACCGAGACTGTAATTTTTGTCACTTTTCACATGAAAAATAAGTCATGTGAAATTTCCTGTCAAAGTCTCTCTATTTCCTATTCTATAAATAAAGAAATAGAACGGCACAATAAAGTAACGCGGTCACTAGGTACGCGGTAATGACACAGAAACAATGACAATGAAACAAAGAGAATCTATAATGACCAAGTAATTGAGTGAAGCTCTTTAATCAATCCCCTCCCTCTAATTACTACATCAGAAGCGAATGACAAAGGTAGTGGTACTTCTGTCACGGAAGGAATAAAAGCGTTTGATGGATTATCGTGAAAAATTTCTTCGTCGAGGGACACGGCATCTTGTTTGGGTGAAAGAAGTACGATATTTTACTTATTATTTTTTTCTATTCAAAACGATTTATCCATTTCTTTCAGATTCCGTTATTTCAGCTGAAAATCTCATCATATACTATTTATCACCAGTTACCACACAAAAACTTCATTAACCTTCTTCATTTACTTCTTAATTGTTTAATGCTTTAATTGCGGGCAGTGCATTTATTTCTTACATACTTGGGAGGCTGAAATAATTTATTTGGACATTTATTGTTAATTTAATTTCGTCGTTTTGCCATACGACGATCACTGTCGAATGGCAATCAAGTGTTATTTTCCACTTTGAAGACATTTCGCTGCAGGCTTTTTGAGATATGAACACAATTAGTGAACTTGTCTCTAAACCTCTTCCTCACCAGAGACGCCCCGAGTACGTGGATGAGAAGCCGCCGGATAAATGAGCAGGCTTTCGTTTCCCTGGTGGACATAGGAATGGTGTGGGGTTGAACTACCTCCGCTCCGATGACAGAACGTACCTTCCGCTGGAAGGATTGGGCATGTCTGGTGATGTCTATCAGGGCTCCAGAAATTAGAGTGAAGACACATTTCAACCCAAAAATGAGAAAAATCTAGAATTATACAAAAGTAACCGAAATTTCGATTTAACTTCGAAAATAATTGAATCGGGATTTTATACTTGCAGTGACTTATCTGCTAGACTCTATTTAAGGCATATTCTTACTAACGTTGGATGAGCTCAGACGATTAAGATAATTTGCTTTATAAAATCAATTTTAGATGAAAATTTTTACAAATAAATATTACATTTGAATTGCTTTAATAATTTACTGTCCTTCTAACTTGCTTAAAATACTTGTAATTTCAGTTGAAATTCAGTTTAATGTGACAGGGTTCAATCAACACACTGATTTCAGAAAATAATTGTTATTATGGTTGAAGAAATAAATAACTGCTGCTTGTCCTGTTAAGGCAACACTGTAAATCGAGATTTTAGAATAAATAAGTAAAAGATTTTTAACATCTGGTGACATCGGGAAGAAGTTTCTGATATCTTAAAACGACTGCAAATTACGGCGGCTAATACTTTCAGTTATTTTTCAAGTGATAGCTGTACAAAGACAATTTCAATAAATATCAGTTTTATAGAGATAATATAGTGGCAATTTCAATATAAAGATAACTTCAATAAACGTCAGATAATGTTATGGAGATAGCTAAGCACTGAGACGAAAACTTTTAAATATTTATATTTTCAGAATTTTTAATTAATTTTACGAAAGCTTAAATCAATGAGATTAATTGATGATCGCGTGATACATGTCAAGTACGCAGCATCAATTGAATTTTGGAATTCATTGTGCATCATTCAGGAGTTAGATATTAGATGTCACTTGCAGTTACGTTTATCATGTGATTGTGACGTTTCGTGAATTAATTCAGTTGAAGTGAGATTCATTATAAGTTAGAAGTAGAATTGATAAACTTCTGAAGTTTATTTTTAAAAAAAACTCAAATAGTGTAATGGAAAACATTTCTCTGTCATTTGCGTACACACTTGTCTTATGATTTTGACGCATATTTTGGAAATAAACTTTTGTTAAACTAATTAACATCAACCACATTTTCCAAACATATTTCTGGAAACTCGGAAAAAAACAAGTTTAAAGATATCATTTAATTGTTTTCCTAGGCAAAATCTGTTGCGTTTTCTGAAAAATGACTTTATTCAGTTCATTAAAAGGAAGTTAATGATGTCTGATGACTTTCTAAAGTCATTATTTTAAATAATTGTTTTTCGAACACGCACAAAGGGTTCAGTAAAAGTTTTTGCTCTTTCTGAAATATGAATATGCAATGGAAATTTTATAGTAGTGACTATTGTATTGTGCGAACTGTAGATCGAAAAAAAAGCATTTTTCTGTTTAGCAATTATTAGGTCTAAAATTACACAATTATTTTGCATAATTGTTATTGTTTTGGAAATTTATCAAACTCTGACTTTCTCTAATTCTTTTATGCTATTCGGAGCCTCATTTTTATTGCAAAAATTAGTGCGATGCTTAAATAAAAAAAAATACAATTACTTTAGAAAATAATTTATTCATAAGTAATTCGAACTTTATCTAACAGCTTACGTATATTTTTAAAAACAAATAAATTTAATCTTCTTGAAATGCAGAACATTTTCAGTTGAAAACTATAACCAACAATTAGCAACAGTGCTTTATGATAAACAATGACTGTACGAACGTCTATTATAAGGGATAGAATTATTCACTCTGATATATCCGAATATCATTTCAAAAGGCTCAAATAAATAGTTTTTTTAAAATTTTTATAAAATCTGACGTTTTGTCATTCTTCAAATGCTGTCATAAATCCAGTGGCGTTGCGAGGAGTGGGCAAGGGGGTATTGATGCCCCTGGTGTCAGTCTTTGGGGGGGGGCATGAAAGCAATCTTTATTTATTATCCCCCCATTGAATATCTTTATTCAATGGGGGGATTGGAACCATCCTTTCACTAATTACGTACACTCTGTCTTCGGGGAGAGAGAGCATAGAGGTCATTTATTAATTATTTAAGGGAATAAGAAACCGTTCTCTTTACTCAAAACGGCCTTTAACCCCCTAACTGGTTTGCCCGTACGCCGTATGTGCATCGAATTATAGCAGTTTTGAAGTTAAAAAAATAAAACAAAGTCATTCACAGACGTTATAATTCGATACAAAAATTGCGTGGAATCCATAAACATTTTAACTGTCCTTTAGGTTGTTAACGAAATTAAAATGATAATGAATTCCCAAAATAGAAGGTGTCATCTAATTAGATAGTTGAGAAAAGGGTTAATTCTGAAGGAGTCACTGGAAACGAATTTGAGCACTAAATCTGGACTCCAAATATCCTCGCAAATGTTCGAGTTGGAGGATCGAGAGAGCTACATGAGATGACCGACTTCACTCTCATGCTCTTCAATCATGACTGAACGTACTCAGCAGTATGCATAGGAGTGTTGCCGTCTTGAAAAAACTGTTGCTCTCCAGGGAATAAAGTTTGAATAAAAGAATGGACATGATCCTCCAGAATGCTCCGATAGTGATCGACTTTGATTTTCTTTTACAGAATAACACGTGGGCCATGACTGCGCAGAGATCTTTTATACCATACCAACACTTAGTCTTCTACATGCTTTACGATCCGACCGTCAAGAGACATAACCGCTAAGTCATTAAGTAGTTCCTTATACCGGATAACATGTTGCCACTGCTATGGAGTCCAGCCTTGGTCAATTCTGCACCAATGGCATTGCTTGACAGCCATCCGAAATGTCACAAACAATTCATGAATTGTCTTTCTGCCCTAAAAATTTACAGAATGGAGTTTCCTTCCGATAGTTTTGTTTCAAACAGAGTTCAGGAGATGACTGTTCATTTAGATATCTGGATCTAAGACATCCTCTTCAGATAACTATAAATGAGATATCTTATTGAGATATCAAATTCCGATACCTAGAATTTAGATATTGTCATTTCTGTTGCCGAGGCTCCAGGTAAGTGCCCTGAAACAGTTGTGTCTATTTGGAAGCCTGTCAAGTGTGACATTGCAGCGTCTCTCATAGAGCACGATGGGCACATACAACATTCGCTACTGAACTGTTCGAGAGATTCTGAATGCGTTGGACCACTCCATCGAAACTATCAACATAATTGGAACTGTTTCAAGTATTCTAAGACTTCCACATCTCTGGAAACATGTTGTACACAAAGCTGGTGACTACATCGAAGGACTGTAAATGTTTAAAGGTGTAAATGGTGCATCGGTTGCAATTATATTGCTGCCACTATTAAATTTCCAACCCTTGTAATTATCTCTCCCCTGTTTTCGCGACTGTGCAAGGAACTTGGAATATTTTTCACTGAAAAGTTCATATCAACGCAGAAATTTTTATCACATGTCAATAGTATTACACTGCTTACATTCAATCTTTTATAAAATAATCCGTAATCCAACTTTTAAGATTGTTAATTTCGTGTTTGAGAGTAAATTTAAAATATAATTTTTCAATGGAATATACGATTTTCTTGATTCATGATCTTTTGAAATATCATTTAGATAACTATTCAGTTATTAATCATGAAGAAGTTTTGAATACTATAAGAAACGAATTAAGAAGAAAAAACATCTCAGATATCTGCTTTTTTCTGTTTTATAGAGTGAAATAAATAAAAGTTATGCTCGTTTTTTGATATACAGTAAAGCACTGTTTATACGTTTTTCAAGGGGCTAAGAAAAAAACCCGTATAAATGAAGAAACGTATAAACAAAATTCACTAAAGTACGAACAATTTCGTAATAACCAACAATAAAAAGTCAGAGGTAAATTAAAATATTACAAGAAAATGAAATACAAGAGGTATAATATAATACAAAACTTTTTACTCCAGATTTAATGTACAACTAGTACTACTCTTCATGTTCATTCAGCATTTACAAAATGTATTTTGTTATTTTAGGTTGTAGAATTTTTTGGAATGCACAGAAAAACGTTTATTGTGCACAGTTAAAAGTGCTATCTTAACTTTATCATTTAAATCACTGCTAATGAGGTATTCTTGCATGGTGTTAAAACCCGCCAAAGCTTGTTGAAAACTTGGCAGAGGCTTGTCATTGCAATTATCCTCTTCTTCACTGCTAGTTTCCTCATTTGTTAGAAGAGAACATGTTGCAAGTTCTGAATCACATTGCACAAATTCTTCAAATGCAGCAGCATCACTTAAATTTGACCAGTTTTCTGGTGGAACAAAATGATCAGATTCGGCGTTTTTAATAGGATTGACATCCACTGGAGTTAAAAATCTGTCAAGGGCGAAGCAGTTTTTTTTTTATCGTTTTCTGTAAAACATTTTGCCAAGCCATCATTATGAAATTCATAGCTTGCAAGACGTCAATTTTCATATTTTTGGAGTCTTGGTGGTTTGAATCCAATCATCCACTGTTTTGCAATCAACATCTCCAGACTCTCCATTTACAAATTTGCCTGTTATGCCGTGTCTTAATTTAAATTTCTGAAGCCACCCTGAGGAAAATGATGCATCGCATTCCACATTCAGCTTCTTCGAAATTTCTTGTGCTTTCTCCATAAGCAAAGGACCACTGATGGGAATTTTTACACTACGACATTGATTAAACCACAGTAAAAGCACTTTTTCTACATCAGCGAATTTTCCGCTTTGGACTCGAAGTTTTTTGAAGCACTAAGATGCACTTTGATGACGGTTTTTTTCGATGATCTTACGCTTATAAATTAGCTTGTTTAAAGTTGAAACTAGTAAACCTAATTATTTGGCAAGATCCACTCTTTTTAAATGTTGGTTTTCACCCACTTTTTTTTTAAATGCACATTTTTTCCTTCAACGACAGAGATTTTCTATTGCGCGAAGTCATCGTGAACCGCTAGTGAACGATAAAATCGAGACACTGAAGCTGACAGGAAAAGACCCTGCTGGGCCTGGGGAGAGCACAAAAACAACCCTTACCTGTAGAAAGTGGGATGTTCACATTCCTCAGGGGTACGGCCAGGGCCGGCCCGAGGGGGGTACGAACGGTGCAACCGCACAAGGCCCCGCGCCGGATTTTTCAAAATTCATTAAAATTTTTTTTATCCTTTTTAAAAAGTTCTTTCAACCAACTTTTATCTAAAAAAGGCATAAAATATTAATAATTTTTCTAAAAAGAAATATGTTGCAATTTTTTTCTGGTTTTGAAAATTTCCTTCAAAGATCTGTTAAAAAGTAATTGGTGGATCTAGTGGATAAGAATCCAACAATTCCCTTTGTTACCTAGAGGTCCACGTGTTTCCGATTCCTGCGCAGAGCAAAAGGTAAAAAGTGATAATATTGTTCAGTCCTAAACCAGGTTCGATTGCTCCAAGCATCTCCCTTTTCGGTGCGGGGACACACCAAAGTGGAAGTCCGTCATTTGAAGATAAATTGCAGTTGATAATATTCAATACATTCCTTGTTCCCGAGACTATTACTTTCAAGGTATACAGGGGGTAATTCTTGTGTGCGGATCCACATCTTTTCCCCTAATGACCAGCAGATAGTCTTTCCCAGGGCAGCTCAAAGAAATACCTCTAGAGGAATGCTTTGTCTGCTTATCTAGTCCTAAATTGAACACATCTGTTTCCCTTGTATTCAGCAGGACTGCTAAGCGATAATAAAGCACTAAGGGCTTCTCTCTTTTCTTGTCAAAAGTGTGGTTTTCCAGCATCTATGAATTCATCGTAGGTACTTGTTAAAAGGTAGTATGTTACATCTATTCCTCAGAGTTTAATCAATAGTTGTGAATCTGAATATTGGGTTGTGTGAAACACGACAGGTAACCCAAGGAGTTTTCTCAGAAGCTTAATTTTCCATTGAAGAGTTCGTTCACATTCGGAGTATCAGCCTTACAGAAAAATAAAATATTCTGCATTTGTTCTTGGAGATAAATTTCAAGTATGCTAATTTTTGTCTCTTTTTTATAGCTATTTATTAAATTCCTTTTATATTTCTAAAAAGAAAATCTTAATATTATAACAGGTTATCAATTTATAAAACAATGTAGTTCCTCCTTTTTTTCTATTTCAGCATTTTTGCTATTTGTTATTATTGTATACATTTCGGATAAAACTTTTTTATTAAGAAACGAAAATTTGTGTTTTCTACTCTTTTACATTGGGCATTTTTCATTATAAAATGTTACATATTTGGGACCTTTTATTGTTTTGGGAACTACATATCAAAGTTATTTGGATACGTTTTAAAATATAAGAAGTATTTTGAAGATTGATTCGATTTAAATATCCTAAAACCGAAACTATCAGTAGGTTGTGTATAATTGTAAATAAGTTTGTGATTAGTCGATTATCTTTTTTTAGTTTTACCTTCTTTTTGTATAGGAAGAAATAATTGTTTGCTAATATGTAGAAATAATGAGTTCAACTTCTAAGAATTCACTTGATAATCCAAAATACAAGAAAATCCCATTTATACAATATAATATTTTATTTCAATACTGAATGCATGTGCTGACATCGTAAATCGACAGAAAAATTGAAAGGGGGCATTTTCTCTTTCAATTGACTGCAAAGTTAAAAGTCATTTTAAGTTTCTTCAGCTTTCATGTTTTGAAACTATTTTCGCAATTTATAATTTTAATTTTAGCACTGAAAGTTTTCAAACTGAACAATTTTTAATCTTTCTTCATAAAATCAGAAAGACAGGACACATTTCTACAACATGAGTTTGCAAAAAATAATGGGAGGGATTTTATCTCTTATTTAGAAAGGAATGCTTGAATTCTGGGCCAGAGCAAGGGGGTTTCGAAAGGTGCCAGCGCACAAGGCCCCACGCCGCTGTCAGATTGCTCAAAACGAAAATGAATTGCATTCATTTATTTAACGAAATCAAAATTTGGCGTTAAATTTTACCTTCCAGGTCACAATATGGCAAATATTTACAATATTTATTTAAATTGTATCCAAATTATACTTCTGTTTGTAGCGGTTACAATTCACTGCTTTCTCCTTTCTATGGTAGGTGGCGCTACTGGAGCCATCCTTTTTCCCATGATGCCTCTCTCTCATTCTAGTCTGTATACTTGTCTTGTGTTGTTGTCTGTTTTCGTTGATTTTCTTTAATGTTCTGTGCTGTGGGACGTAGCCTAATAAAAAATGGTTCCTGAAATTGAATTGATTCTTCAACAGCGGCATTCCATATAAACATGAGTCTCGTCCCTCTACATGTTCTAAAATTATATTGATCTTACCAATAACGATAGCGTCTGCAGAAAAAACTTCCTGAAGGTTAAAAATAATAAAAAATTACTTGAGATCTAGCATTAGAGGCGAACAATTAATTTGCCTGGTCATTTTATATATCGAATCCGCATTAACCAAAAATCTAAATCTTAATAGTATTATCAACGTATTTGCTATAAAACTTATAACAAAATGAAACAAAAATTACATATTGTAAACTTATTTTAGTAAGTTGAAAACCAAATTTTATATATGAAGCAATTATTTTTGTTGTTTGATTTATTAACGAATTTTTTGTGTCATTAAAATATTAACTTTATAAAAATAATTTAATAATTTATTATTTTCATGTATTTTTTTAGTCTTTGCTTAACCAAATTGTGAAATGTAATAAATAGCAAAAAGCAATAAATTATTTTGTTAGGCGAAATTTTCTCAAGACCCCGCAAGTCAACTTTGCACCGGTCCCTGCTTTTGTTCGGGCCGGCTCTGGGTACGGCTTTTGTTCAACTAAGCAGCTTTTGGTCAAGGTAGCGTGCCTTTTCTGACTGGACAATCGGCAGGTTGAAATGCGCATTTTCTCTCTTCTTCAGTTCTTGAAAATAACACATAAATAAAATTTGCGATTTCAGGAAAACGTATAAATGAAATTATTTAACGTTAATACGCATTGGATTTTGCCGGGACCATTAAAAAAACCCGTATAAATGATAAAAACGTATAAACGGTGCTCCACTGTATATATCATCAAAATGTGTGTGTGTCAGTGATTTTTATTAAATTATAGAAAGTATTGTATTGTTCTTTATGATTCTTATTGCCAGGCGAGTAAAGTCTGTAAAGTTAAAGAATTTTGGTTTACTTTAGCCTTGAGGTTTGACATTCGTCACGATGACACAAAATTTTTATGACCTCAGCCCCCCACCCAGACTCGAATCCTAGATTCGCCACTGGTGTGTGTGTGTGTGAGTTATTTCTTATCTCAAAGAGGAGACAAAATGAGAATAACATGATATATTTTATAAACCGAACAATGAAAATCATTTTTAACTCTTGTTATTAGCGAAACAACCAAGCATTTAATTATATACTTATATGTCATTCAACATTTGTTCAAAAGACTTTTGAAAGCGAAGAAAATTTGGACAGTTAAAAATTTTTTGATGAAGAACTGCGAGTTCCTTGCGCGATTTTTTACATGACGCAATGAAATAAACAACAAGCCAGATTAATGCAGTGTTTCCGGTCGGAGTGGCCTGCTGTTCGAGTCTGGGTCGGAGGAACGCGCGTTCGAGATTGGGTTCAAACGAAGGTCCTCCGACTATGTGAACCTAGTGCATGTTAAATCTGCCGTCGTGGGGGTAATGTACTGATTTTGATGTGACGTCGAAGTTTGGAGAGTAGAATATCGGCTCCTGTGTCGTCTTTGTCATCTGACCACGGTTTAAAATTGCGAGGTACATCTCAAAGCCCTTGTGCAGCTTCAAAACGGGATGTTAATGTAGAAATAAATGTCCCGTGATATAGTGTATTTCTTGCTCCCTTATATTTCCGTTAAAGATACTTCAGCAGAAAAGCACTTTGATTTTGTTCCAAATTTTGAAATATGGTACTACTTACTTAGAATTGCAATTTGTGAAGGAGCAGTCAGACTGATTTAAAAATACCATTTTAATCATACATTATCATATTTCAATCAATAATAGATAAAATATTTGAATAATTATATCTTGTAGTCTGTTTTCAAGACATTAGAATATTTTTTATTGATGAATCAGTTGGTTGGAAACGTTATGCAAAAATGGAGGCCCACCTTTCAGAAATTGAGTTAAATTATTGCTTTTTATTTTGTTAACATGGTGATGCCGTTGAAATATCGAAAATGAGGGAAACGAATGAGTAAATTTTAACAAAAATGTGATCATTTTTTTATTCATGATGATGATATTAAAGTTTTCGGTCCTAAATGGCTTATTATTAAATAAAATTAAATGAAATATTGACATTTATAAACAAGACAAGTGAAAAGAGGTATTTTTGAAATGGTGATAATAAACCATTGAATACTTAATTGTGTTACTGCCCATTCGACAGCAAATATTTTTTCTCAATCACAGTGAATTACAAAACGACTGCAGACATGTAATTAAGAAATTACGATATCCAACGTAAACACGCAACTGCTACACTATTAAAGGTAACGAAATGGGTTTTGGATAATATAAGCTATTTGTTTTTATTGCAATGTATTTAGAGCCTTTTTAGTTTTTTGCATACACGCGCAAACTGAGCATGCAACTTATTATTTTGAAGATATTTTTGTTTACTTAATTCTTCCTACAATTGCTGATCTATTAAATAAAGAGAAAATATGCCTGCTTCAACGTGGAGCTGCAGAAGTACTGAAATTGACTTCGTGTTGATAACTTAACCCAAATCGATTTGTTTTCGTTCATCCAATTGCTTAGTCTGCATACCACGGACTGGAAATGGCAGCGAACCTCAGCAGTGCTTTTTCCAATCATTTTTGTTTTCACCCTCACAATAACAAGAAATTAAAAAATAGTTGTCTACAAAAGTTCTTGGTAATTTTTGCTCGCTGTTATTGACATAAAACAACACAAGCAGAAACACGTGTTGTCAAAAGTTTTTGCTTCTACAAACATTTTCTCTGCTGCCTTATTGAGATCATAAACCACAGCTTAAGAAAGTCTGATCTAAAGAATCGAATTAACTGGAAATCTGATTGAAAATCAAATGATTAAATCAATCATTTTAATTTCTGAATCATCATTTTCTGATTTACTTTTCAAAGTAATAGAGAGGTCATGTGTTTTTCATTAGTAAGTTTTCCACAAACATTTGTGTTAAACTGCATATATTGCATTTTTAAAATTATATATTGCTTTATACGTTACGTTACGTTTTAATTATATAATACTTATTCGCATTAAATAAAGAGAAAAAGCGGTCGCTATAGTGTGGAGGTGTAGAACTGCTTAAATTGCCTTTGTGTATATGATAGTTTTAATTTGTTTTCATTCTCTAAAAATCTCAAAGTCTACATATTGTTTGTTGGAAATGGTAACATACCTTTGTAAACATAAGTGGAGTTACCCCCACCCTGGCGAAGCATCCGGGGAATCTGAATGATAGTACTCGTGACGTTAATCGAAAATTGAGTGTGGTGTAATGTCTTGGCCCTGTGTTACCGGGGCCTGATCAAAGATCAACAGACTTAAAGAAGTCACAGAATTCCAGCATTTTAAATTTAATGATAATCTTGAATAAATATCTAGTTTACAAATATATATACATTTGGTATATACATCTTTCAAGAACGAAGATAAACAAGTCCCGGATATAGATAGGGAGAGTCAATGAACAATGCGTAACTTGACTTCGTCGAAGTTACTAAAGGTGAGAATACTCGGGGGCGAGAGGAGTGATACACAGTGGGTAAGAAGAGCGTTTTTCAGTTCTTTGTTAGGCGTACTTTTGTTTTAACTCTTCTTTTCCGATGTTGATATTCATTTTCTTTTTCAATCGCGCTATTTTGTTCGAAACTTGTGTATTGTTTCTTAGCAAAAAAAAAAAAAAAACATCTCTTCCCCCATCTTTTATCTCACACCTATTCAGGTAAAATTAAAGCCGAATGGCTCATACTCAAAAGCGCGGAGGGTTTCCGTATCTGAAAGCTGACAATATTTGTCAGTGTTATTTAAGATTTCAAACGTAACTGCTTTTCTTTCAGAGATGATTCAGTAGAAATTTATAAATTCTGAACTCTCAACATTCCTATTAAGAATTATTTCATTTGAAAAGTTTTCTGTGAGACAGCTTTTATTAATTAATAAACCTTGTTTCATCTTGGGTTTGAGAAACACCTTTTAAGACATAGAGTTGGGCAAAAAGGGTCTTTATGAGCCTTTTTATAGAAGAAAAATAGTAATATCAAATATGAAATGTTTCATTTTTTATTGGGTTTCAGAAGGACTTAGAATTTACTAACCAGCAGATATCAGGGTTTCACAGATAAGATTCGAAAGCCTGTCTTCGTAGATTTTTATGAATGAAGTCAAGTTCAAAATAGACCGAATTTTACACAATCCACTAAATTTAATACAAACAAGATGTAACTATTTTGAAAAAAGTAGACATTAATTTGAGTTCTGGCTTCTTGAATATCTTTTACAATAGCGACCCTTTTTTTCCCCCGCTATTTGCTTGCTATTTTCTTCTGAAAAATTTTCCATCATCTCAAACGCCTATGCGCGCAAGAAAAGAAAATATGAAGATACAGAATGAATCAATGCTGCAAAGTAAAAAAACATATTTAATGCAAATCCATTGGTAAAATTTAGTGAAAGAATTGAAATCAACACAATTTTCTTTATTATTTTTTGATGACGATGAAGATTCTGACAGACGTATGTGAAGCCAAAGGTTTTTATGACTCTAATTTTTTTTCTCTTGTATCTTATACGAGGTGTCATGATCCAAAGTATGAGAAGCACTGATTTAAATAATTTAATCAATCAAAACTTCAATAATATCCTTATTTTTTACTGACCTTTTAAAAGCAAAGAAAACATTTTTTAATAGTAACTATCTCGCATTTATGCTGTAATAAAATTACATTTCTATTACTTATACCAATTATATATTTATAAACAATCTCATAAAGTTTATATTCGAATACACATATCATTTTATTTAATTCACAGGTCTGCCATAATAATTCACTAAGTCACGCAATATGAAAGCAGTAGTGGAAACTCAGAAGTAGTTAAACTCATGACAGTTCATTGCGAATTAGAGATTTCCAAAAATTACGATGAAGTAACGAATGAAAATTTAATATTATTTTTTATTATCTGTAAATATTTCTGTCGTGTTGTACTCTGAAGTTTATTGTTGTCAAATGAACTTTTTTGGAGATTTGGGGAGGCACGTTTTCATAAGGAACTAAATCACTGTATATTTACTGAAAGTTTCACCGATGCTGTTTATATTCGTGACTTCCTTCAAAAGCATGAATAAACAATTTTGTTCATTCCCTCTTAATTAATTTAAAATTGTTAGAAGTTCAATGCTATTTTTTAGTATCTGTAACTGTTCCTGTTGTGCAGTGCTCTGAATTTCATTATTTTCAAGTTAATTGATATGCATATTAAGGAGGGACATTTCCATTGATGGCTAAATCACAGTCTACTTACTGGAAGTTTCATTAGTTCTGTTGATATTCGTGAGTTGTCACGAAAGCATGAATAGATAATTTCGGTAAAATGGAATTATTGGGTATCTAATCAATATCAATTTCCGAGGAAATATAGAGAAAGAACGTATTTGGAGGGGCTCCTAAGAAACCCAATTATGCATCAGAATCGATTCATTTTACCAAAATCTCTAGGATATTTTCATTCCACCAATTTTAGAAAAGTTTGGCTCAAATTATTATAGAAGCACTGTATTAAATTGTCTATCATTATTTTAATTTCTAGTTAACCTTAGGATTACCACAAAACGTCGAGCACTATCAAAGTAAACAAATTGATTGGTTGTTGACAGATTAACAAGAGTTTTATGTTTTTTCCATGTTTTCGTTTTCTTTAAGCAAACTTTATAACAAACTAGATTAAAAAACAAACAAAAACAATTAATGGTACAGAATACATAATTGTTACAGTACTTTCTTAAAAAAATAACGTACCATTAGTTTCAGAATTTTGTTGTCGAAAATAAGGCAATTTTATACGTAAACATATAGCTTATTTAAAAATTCCTCAATACTGTTAAAAAAGAGAGAAAAATGTGTAAAAAATGCTAATCCATCACCACATCCGAAATAATCGCATGCCCTTCAAAAATGGAAATTAGGTCTATACAAATATTAGCATAAAATCAGCCAGGTGAATTTCAGCGAAGGGTAAACGAAGTGCAGCGAAAAGCATCGGTTTGTTTAGATAACTATGTCAATAGCTCACGCATAAATGGTCTTTGACTCTTTTCGATGGAGTTAAACATAAAAAAAACAAACTGTAGAGCAATGTTGAATAGGTTTTCCTCAGCAAGATATCAACTTGCATAACACGCTTGATATGTTTCCCCTTGTTACCAGAGCGACACGTTTCATTTGAATGCTCTGAGCGTTGGCATGATATATCGAGAGAGACTGAGATTTTTCGCTCATTTTCTTAATCTCAAGTCGCCAAATTTATTCTTTGGGGCAGCAGAATATTTCAGAACATAAAGACAAGCGACGATTGATATTGGTATATGGAATCAGAAATGACTTAAAATGAATTAAACAAAAAAGAACACCGAACAAAAAATATAAAAACCAATGCTGCATTCCCCCCTTTTTTTTGGAAAATCCAGAAATATCTGAAAAAAGAAAACCACAGCTTAGAAGTTATTCAGGCTATTAATAAATTAGTCACTGGATAAACAGTTATTACTGAAAATTAGAGGCAAAATTCTTACTGTATTTTATCTAGAAATGTAAAGATTTTTTTTATGAAATGTTTTGCAAAATGAAAAATGTTTAGTACACTTCAACACGAACACCTTTAGTTGTTGGGATAATATCGCAACATTGTTTTTCACTAGACGATGCCATTTTCCCTATACACAAAAATAAAAGCAAGTTTCCGTTTTTGCCACCCACGGCAGAAAAATTCTTCGAAATAGTGGCATACATTCAACATAAGCAAGTGAAGCAGAATTTCAATATGCAGTTTGCTTTATCATACGTAGTCTAGTTGTGTGTTGCATTTACTTTTCTCTCGTACATTTTCAGATGACGCAGGATTCCGTTTTCTTTTTTGCTACGGAAGACTCCCCTCCTTACTGTGTGTACCCCCTATGTACAGTAAGAGGATAGGGTAAAAGCAATGCAGCAGAACAAGTCTCGTATTGAATTCCTCTTCCCTTCAGTATTTCTGGCTTTCCAGCCGATCGTGGCTACGATGCAATAAATGCATGTTTAAAGTAACCAAGTGATTCGTGTTCTATCTTGCCAGCTTTCCACCTTGCTTTTGGTTCCACTGAGTTCATGCTGATTACTTAATATTTTTCTCCCTCCCGCCGATCATGTGACTTTTCGGATCTGGTGTGAAGAGTGAGCATTTGCGCTCTTAGAAGAAGAAAAATTACAAAATGAAACTTTGTACGATTGATTACACATTTACGAGCTCAAATATGTATTATTATTATATATTTGTAATGCTTGTATGGATATTGCAGTTCCTATTACGTGCATTAAAAATTCGGCTGCTTCAATAGGTTTTAGAATCAGCCACTGTTTCGAAGCAAAGTATCTATTAATCGCTTTCGTTTCCGCAGACTTCCTAAAACTATTTTTGAAGAAATTTTTAATACAAAGATTAATAGATGGATTCTTAGAAATTGGATATTTGTAACGTATAGAGACAGCAGTTAATTTATTAACACTTATACGTCACTTTCACATTACAACACTTTTTGAACTATGAGTTGTGTATCCAAATCGGATAGCAGAAGTTCGAGGCAGCAAAATTTCGAAAGAGAAAAAAAAAAGTTCGTCGCTCGCAAATACTAGTCACAGCAACAAATATAAAACGATCTTGGACGAATGAAAAAATTACTTCAGTTTGGTTAATAACAGCGTTAATTATAACTTCATTTACCGTTCCTTAATACTCGCTTCTACCTACTGCAATGGTTCTCATGACACGACTTCCGGAAAACTTCTGTAGATATTCACCGATCATGACCCCTAGAACCCAAAACCACAAATATTATTACAAATATTAATCTAAAAATTAAAATTAAAATCAAATTACCTCATCAATAATCATACATATGAAATACAAAAGATAGTTTGATTAAAGACCATTACACTATGATAAAAGACAACCTAGAATTTGAATTCCAACAATCAAATGCCTACCAGCCTTGGGAACTGATATGTCGCATTAAATCTAGATATTGTGGCGCCAACCCTAAGATAATTGTTGGATATATGAAAAAATAGGGGAATAAATCCCCCAACTCTTTCAAGATTAGAAACGAGAAAGTATATAACTTATAACATACCAATTCAATAGTTGTAATTATTGTTAGGACTTCAGCAATTTACTAAAATCTTTGTTAATTCCATAATATATGATCACATCAAAAATAAACCTAAAAGACTTTTAATTTAATGATGTTAAATATTTCTTATTAACATAAGCATACATGAAATTTATAGGATACCCATATCTCACAGCATTTTCAAGAAATGTATTAATATTAGACTGCTGTTTTAATTTGTCTGTGACTAAAATAGTGCTTCTATGAATATAATTTAAGACGATGTTTCTATATATTTGACGACAAATTTTGCTATTTCAAAAAGGCAACTTGTTTAAATTGAACTCAAAAGTGTTTCTTTTATCATAAATATCAGTGCTAAATTTATTATCAACTATTTTTATTTCAAGATCTAGAAAATCTGCAGAAACCTTCATTAGGTTTTAGTAATATCAAATATTTTGGATAAAAGTCAATTTGTGGTGTGTAGTTTTCGACTGTTGAACATATTAATAAATCATCATTATATCTATACATGATATAAGAATTATTGTAAATATTTTCTTTTTCAAAATAGTGTAAATATAAATTAGCTAGAGCATTACTAGCTGGTCCACCTTGTGGAAGTCCTTTAATTTGTTGGTAAAATTTATTATCAAAGCTAATATAATTTTCTTTTAATATAACTTCTAATAATGTTTCTTATTTTTTAATATTAATCATTTTATTTAGGCTAAAATCTTCATGAATCTGCAATAAAATTTTCATTATATCTTTAATATCTATGCTATTGAATAAACCTTGAAAATCAAAAGTTTGCACAGAATAAATATTTATATCTTTAATACTCTTTATAATTTCATAGCTATTATTAGTAATAACTGTATTATTTTGTACTTTTAATTGTTTTATAATCTCTTGGAGATATTTTTGTAAAATTTTACCTGTTTTCTTTATATAACTATGACCCTCATTCGTTACACTTCTAAATTTGATAGGAATTTTATGAAATTTTGGTGTAAGAAGAAAATGGGGATTGTTCACTTTCTCACAATAAGTATTTAATTGTTTATGAAAAGCTTTAATTCTATTATCTATTTCTCTTGTATTGAAATTAGTTTCAATATATGCCTCATTATTTAGAATATGGTCTTTAAGTACTTTACAATAATAATACTTACAAATGATAGCATAATTGTTTGGTACTTTGTCAACATAAACTATAATAACGCTTTTGCCCATGTTATTTTGTGAACACGATAACTGCTGAAGTAATTTTGATTTGATTTTAACCAGAGTGGGGTTTGTTGTAAGGATAGTGAAAATCTCGGTCGAGTTCGTAGATGGGCTATCCAGCTAAAAGGGGGTGGAAATGGTGAGTGGGAGGTTGAAATTTCCATTCCTCTTTAATTCCTTTACAATTGAAAATAGAAAGAAAATTCAAATTAGTCAAATTATCGCCTTATCATAACGAACAATTTTTGTTCTAAAACTTTTTCGATGGCTGCAATTGCTTAGAAGTTATGAACTGAAAAGTGATTTTACCTTACTTCGCTTCCTCTCCCCCAACTTAAAGTATCTTTCAACCTATTCATGTTATCCCATGTAAGAAATCTCTCATCATTTGCAGTCTCTTCCACTCTCTTTCATTCTTGCAGCTCTAATCCTTAAAAAATAGAGGGCGAAATGCTACTTTTCTTATATTTCCGGACTAAAGGAATCTACCTTTGCCTTCCGGATTGCTGACGGGGATTTTTTTTATCCTTCAAGTTTCCACTCTCCAAACTTTCATACAACACCTAGTGACACTATGAGGCCACAGACGCAAAACTGTTTTGAGCCTCCCTCCACCCAAAATTCGCCGTCGTCTTATCACTGGATATATTTTAAGAGCCCCTAGGGTCTCGATGCACGAGGCGAGCGCCCCTGGCGCCTCTGTGAAAAACCGCCACTGACAACATCATAACAAAACACCAGGAGGGTGTTTGAACTAAAAGGATTTTACTTGAACCAGGTTTGTGTATACGAAGGATCTGTGGTGGATTCGGGCCTGGAATCCGCAACCCTCCGGTCTTGAAGCCAAGATTTTGCCACTAGGCCACCGCGGACCTGAATTACGCTGAAGAAGTTTAATTAAGTATCAGTTACCTTAACAAGAACAGAAGATGATTTCTCAAAATGACAAAATTAAAAAAAAATGTTAGAATAAAGTTTACAAAACGGTACCATAAACTTAGAAAGTTTGTAGAAATAAATTTCGTAAGTGACAAAATGAGTTTAGAAAAATAATAAAGGGGTCTGCTGGTAGAGTTTCGATGTCGGAGGAAAGCCAGCTGTGGACTCAGTTCTATCAAAAAATCGATCTGTTTCATTTTAAACACATTTTCGTGAATTAAAAGCGCTCATGTTGTTGTGGTGTGGAAGCTGGGAGAGAAGTGTTGGCTCAGGTGTTGTTCTCGTCATCTGATAACGAGGTTCATGATAACGATCAATGGCGAGTGGGCTTTGAAAAAGTTCGTCATTCAGGTTCTCATTCCTTCCTTCCATTTTGAATATTTTTCTTTTACATTCTAAATTTTATTTTATGTTTTTTAATATTAATCGTTGTCATTTTTTGTGGATGCAATCACTTGATGCTGTTGCGTTCAGCACGCAAAAAGGTGTATTGTTATCGTTACTGTTTAAATCTTCTGTTTCTTATTTATACCTTTTCTTTTTTTACTTTTGTTTTATATTTATATTATCTCATGATAACGAGGTACGTCCCGAAATAACCTGGCCTAGCTTCCAAGCGAGACTCTAATCTAAACACTGAAAATAATAAAAATGAATGATGAGTAGAATCTCTTAAAAGTCTATTTAAATTACTTTCTGATTATTCTAACTAAAAATTAAAAAAATTGACTTTAAATTCTCATTTGCTGCTAAATTAGTGGAAGTTTTGCCATTAAATCTCAACTTTTTTTTATTTCTCTGAACTACCTTCGTGATCTTCGAAATTTTATGTCACAAAACACACCTGAATGCACGCGAGGTTCGCAGTAATTGCTTATTCGATATCAGTTATTTTTGACTGAATGCTTCGCATTTATGTCTTTCACAACCGCTCGCAGAAAATGCTCTTAGACGGCAATAAAGTCGCCAAACTTAGGAGTCTTTCCGGATGGACAGTTGATCGAATTACAATAAACTTGATCATTTCTGACTCTAATTCTGTGGTCAAATTCTCAAGAAGGGAAACTTATTCGGACAAAAGTTTACTCAAGAGACCACAAACACAGCAAACATATGACAATGATATTTATATTTAATTTATTTAGGCTCGAATTAGGAGAATATATTTCTGGAAAGAAGTCATGAATGCTTCGAATTTTTTAATATTTTTTGCAATTATACTTTTGCGATTTATATTATCTTCATCAGAAAGTATCAAAATTGGTAAGTATTGATGTTATATGAATATTAATTCCCAAAAAGCCTTGACGAATAAAAATTTTCAAATAGTATTTAATTTTAAATATCAAAAAACATTCTATTTTTCGTGTATACTTAGGCGAATAAAATTATTTTAAAATATGAGTTTGGAAGTAGAAAATATAACTAGCCATCAACAAATCTACTTAAAAATTATATTGTTAACTCATGTGAAATTTTTTCATTTTAGTTAGGAGAATTTTCGATTAAAATTTCATTTAAAGTAAAATTAGAATGAGACAATTGAAGAGCTGAGTGGAAGAACATGTTAAGTGACAATTAAGCGAATTGCAGGAAACGAGCTTTAAAGTTTAAAGGTTCCTTTTTTTTATTTTTTCACTCAATTTTTGCTATTCCGGCACTTTTGTGACGAGAAAGCATTCAAAATATTTTATGTTTATTGACATGGTTACAGCTTTTTTAATTATAGAGAAAATGAATAATCTTTTGCACTTAACATGTTCTTCCAAGCACGCGTCAAAAAAACTTCGTTTGCTTAGTCATGGAAGAACATGTTAAGTACATTTTACTTTCTGCACAACGCAATAGTGGTAGATTAAATACATACAAATAATAATGAATTGGAAAAATTGTATTACTATAAAGCTCTATATTCAACACAAGTTGAACGACATATATAAAGCAAATTGGATGTTGAAATAGCATACAAACACACAAGAAGATCACAAAATAATATGTAAGTTTGGGAAACAATAAAATTAAAAGTATTAATTTTTTGAAGTATTAATTCTTTGGTTGTCATAAACATTAACATCATATTTTTACAATTTCATTTAACATGGCTTTTTTCTTTTTTGTGAAAATAGAATTCTAAAATTCATTTTTCATTCACTTATTAGTGCAATTTGAAATTTTGTACACTCGTATGTTCTTGATGAGAATAAGCTATTTTAATATTTTCAGAACTTGGTTATCAATTGATTGCTTAACATAAGTAAAGTTTCGCTCAATAATTTGAGAAAAATTATTATAATATTTCATAATACCTATAACAATAAATTCTAAATAAAAGACTAAAAAGTAGAAAATAATTAAAATAAGGAAATCTGCTTTTCAGCTCAATAATAAGAGTGTAGTTTTTAAAAATAAATGTATAAAATGATTTCGTTGTTGTAGTAGTTAAGTAAGGAACAGGCCGAGTTATTAACTATTTTTTATTTGTTACGGGAGAGCGGCGGAATATACGTACATCTCGTATGAAAGTTTGAAGTCGAAAGAGAGCAGAAAAGTCATGCGTTCTCTCAGATAGGGGGTTAACATATAGACACGTGATGAAAGTGAAGGGATTAATAGCTATTTTTAGTAAATTACGTCAGTGTTTTAGGGAAAATTCTGGCGCCAAGAAGACGACGTCATGATTTTCTGTGGGCGCGTGAAAGCGATTAACATATTCTTTTAGTAATAAATATGCCAAAACGTGACATTTAATATACCTCCAGAGCGGGGAAAAAACGAAACTGGAGTTTAAGAAAAGTGATTTCGGAATACATGAATATTGTACTAAAATTTTAAAATACATAATATTAGAATTTAAAGTAAAATTAAGTGAGATTATTACATGTATATATTTTATGATATTATCTCAACTTGATTTACTTTCATAAAAATATTTCGCTTTCCACGAATTTCCATATTCAATAGATTTTGTATTGAAGAGTTTAGTGGCACCGGTGAATCTTTCTTCAAAGCAGTCTTACCACTGTCTTGGGAACATCGAAATGAATGTCTTGGGAACACGGAAATGAATGTGGTATTTAAGGTTTTAATTAAACAAACATCGTTTTTAATATTGTTATTAACATTCATTAAACAATTCAAGTTAAATAAAAATGTGTGAAAAAATGCAAAAACACAAATAGCTAAGCAAACTAAATTGTGATCAATGGAAAATTTTTAAAGTAAAAAAAAATAGTTAGTATCCTGGTACAAATTCATAAGAATAAATTTCGTTAACTGAAATAAACCATTATTCAAAAAAAAAAAAAAATTCACGAGTTTTAAAAAGTTCTGTTACTGACCGTTAATTGCTCTTTCCTTTGTTTCGCAATGCAGTTCAGCTTGATGTATAACTCGCAATGAAGCCCACATAGAAAAATTGTAAAGAATTATTGCAAAAACTTCTTTTAAAAGCAAACGATTTCTATTTTCGAATTGTCTTCTCAATATTTTCGTCTGCATTAATACTACTTCCCGCGCAGGAAACGATTATGTTTCAATGGAAGCAGATGTTATTTTATTCAAGTTTAACAAATTTCTCATGGAAGAAGATGTTAAATGCCCTTAACATGTTCTTCCATGAGAAAAAAGCAAGAGACCGTGCATTTAACATGTTCATCCACTGAAAGCTTCGTTATTTTTTTACTTTGCAGATTTAATGAACTTCCTATATTTAAATTAGACTTCAACGTGTCCTTTTGCCCAATTATCTCATTTTTTTCAAATTTGTCACTTAACATGTTCTTCCACTCAGCTCTTCAATTAAGACAAATGCTAAGAATTTCAAGTTTACTTCAGTTAATTTCATGAGGGCTTTTCTTTTTCCATGATAAGCTGTCCAGAATTTTTTTTAAAAAATATAGTTCACATCAACTATTTATCTTAAACTTTTTAATAAGTTTGAAGCTGTTTTATCGCAAGGAAACAAAATGTGCATTATAAAATATATAAATAATTAAGCAGTTCTTTGTTAATAATAACAATTTTATTCACAAAACTCTTTGAATTTAAGTATAACTAACTCTGCAATATTCTACTAATTAATTCTATAATGTTTTCAGTTCTTTGCTTCTTCAATTAAAAAATTCAGCTTAAAAAGTTTTTAGCAAAAAGATGAAAGTTCTTTTTTATATACCATCCTAATTTAGTCGACTTCTAGATTGGCTAAATTGAAGAACAAAGTTGTAGTTTTACGTTTCTTTTACAGCATAGTTATTAATTTCAAAATAAGCGATGTATGACAATAATTTATTATCATGAAAAAAATTGTCGAACAAAAGAAATGAGAGAAAGATGGAAAAATGAAACATTCAACCCCGACTTAAAAACTTTATTTAAACTGTTTATGGTATTTTTCTGTTTATCTTATGGTATTCTTTTATTATAATTTCTTGATTCTTTTCGAGACTTGATCCTTTGATCTCAAATCCACTTGCCTTATCTCAAGCTAAATGCCTAAAACTATAAAGTGGAAGTCTTAAAATGCTATCATTTGTAAAACTAAAAATACTATTATTCTTAAACACGTATTTATTCCAAAAACAATTATTATTTGCATAAATAGATTAAGAAAAATTTTTGTTTGAAATTCATTTCTTTTTTAATTTTCATTTCCATTATTTCCTTCATTTATTAGTATTTAAACTTTATGGTTTATTATTGCCATTGAAATTATATTTCATTCGAATTCAATTCAAAACTAGTTCTCTACCTAATGACAATTATTAGAACCTTCTGACATGAACTGATACCTACACCGCAGGTTTTTTTTGAACCGCAGAATCAGAAATGAAGATAAGAAAAACAGGAAGAATAATTTAAAAATTAGTTTTGAACTTACATTTGTGATTAAAATCTATTAAAAACACGATTGTTTTATTACAATTTCTCTTTTAAAAACTTTCCTATTTTAGCTTAAATATTTAATAATTAAATTATTTTATTAATTAATTATTAACTTATTAAGAAGTTTTAGAACGGCCAACAATATAACTGATAGAAACATGGAAAATATACCTATGTACTCGGGTTATAAACTTCAATTGGAAAATTTTCTCTTCTCAGTTGCTAAGCTACTATTAAATAAAAAGACTTTTTTCTTGAAAAAATAAAATCTTCGTTGACAACCAGCAGCGAAAACGCATTACATGCTCTTTCTGAAATATGAGGTCGTCGCAATTGACAGATCTATCTTAACTGCTTGCTCACAATTCAATTTCATGCTATATCTGCAGTAAAACTAATCTAGGAAGAGCTGTTTGTTAAACAAGCAATATTAATAAAATTCCTATAGTAGCAATCTAAAAGGAGATAGACTACTGAGAAAATAAATGAAGGCTAAATAAAGAATGAGACAGAAGGGAAAATAATTGAATTATCCATAAACACAACACTATTACATTAATGGTACATAAACATTTATCATTATCATTAATGTCTGTGACAACTTTCCATCAATAAACCAGTGTAAATTAAGTAAGAGAAATGGAATCAGTGGGATCCATTCGGAAAAAAGTGTTCGAATTGTTTATTTAAATAACATCCACGAAATTAATCGTTTGAACAGAATAATTGATGTAAAATAATAAAGCAGACATCATATAAACTTATTAGTCATGTAAAAAGATTTTAAGGTCTTGAAACGATCCTATGCTAAACATGATTGAGTGTTCCTCAGCAAATTATCTTGTATATCTTTTTGAGAAAAGATTTCTTTTCATGACAAAAGTTAATGATAGAAAGCAAAGTTAACGTATGACAGATAATTTTCAAGCTTTAATGGTACGAAGGGTAAACATAAATTTATTTTGAATGCAAATAACTGATGGATCTTAAAATTCTGACAATATTCGATTTTAATTATGCAGTAGGAACAAATACAAAAATATAATTTTAAACTCAAGGAACTACATTGTTAGAATTTTTATTTTAAAATTATCAATTTGTTTTTTACAGTGTTCTCCTGTTTAGTAAATGTACACCATAATACTAAGCCATTTATCACTTTTACGTATTGCGGTATAAGTAAAAGTGTGCTACACTAGTTTTCAATTAATTTTGCTTTGTGCTTGTAGTAAATTATTAAGAGACCAATAAGAGAAAAAATTTGTGGGAAATAATCAAAGAACATTTTATGCTATTTGCACAACAAATAGCATCAGACTATTATTATATCTTCAAAAGCTGCTGTTGTCATTGCATTTTCAAAATAATTGTTACTTCTTCAAAAGTCAGAACATTCTAGTCTACAGATATGCCTCTGTTGTTCCTGCATAATCCTGCAGTGTTATTATTTCATGATGCTTGCTGAAATGACACTGATTAGAATTCCCATATATTTGTTTCACCTCAATGAATTTGAATGCATCATCAGCCAATTATGAATAAAATAGTGTCCGTCATGTAACCTATACGTTTATTTCTTCGAAATCAGAAACAAACTGTGTTAAATTCAAAACTTTGGATCTCTAGATCTCGTATTTCCAAATTAGCGATTCTCCGTAGCAGATATGATTTGGCATGCCAAGCAAGTAGAAGTTTTTGAGGCAGTCAATGCATTAAGCGATTTTCGTAGTAAATAATCAATGAAAAGTTAATTATTTATAACAGGAGAAATAATTTTGAATTAAATTTTAATCTTTTGAATTATTACTCACACTGCAATTTTGGACTATTTTTATAGACTAAATGTATTGAATTTTTAACTGAACAGCATAAATGATGAGATTTTTTTGCTTACTTTGCATTGCATAAAATTTTATTTCATAATTGTAAAATGATTTCCAAACCCATATATAGAAAAATTATTTGACAAAAGGTGTGATTTCAGATAAAAAACAGAGAAGAATGTTAAACATTTTTTGTTTAAAATTTGTTTGAATAAACCAATAAGAAATGCACTCAAAACGTAACAGTATTTCACAATTTACTTTTAAATTCAGAGTCTGGACACTGGTTTAAATAATCAAATTTTTATATAATTTAATGTGTGATTTAATCAATGATTATTATTTAATTGTTCACCAAGCATATGTTCGTGGAAAAGAAATTAACATGAGAAAAATATACCACTGATAAGGAATTTAAAAATTATAATTAATAATATTAATTATAATTAATATTATTATTTATAATAATGTAGATAATGTTATCTTAAAGGATTTTAATTCTCAGAAATTGAACAAACTAAAGCATATTGGTTTTCTTAGTACGGTTAAATGTACCTTACATTCCTATTGTAGCAATAACAGAGATGATGAAATTGTGTCGACAGAAAATGTTAAGTTGAAAATATATTTTTTAATTCGGCGAAATTATCTATTGATTAACGAGAAACGTTTAGAAGACTTTCGAAACTAGGAAACGAAATTGATAAAACGCAGCTGCTCTTGGAAAAACATCAAAAGCATTGCCTTTTTTGCCAAAATGAAATAGTTTTCCAAATATCCTTTAATTTGTTAGTAGGCATATGTTTTTTATAACAGCATTATAGTTTATGGTTAGGTACTGCCACTGAAGTGGTGAAATTTTACTTTCGCATATAGTCATGGAGCATGAAGAGGATATTTTAACACGTTATGCCCTACTTTTTATAAAAATTTCACCTACTCAACTTTTACTGCAAAAAATATCGTTAAAGCTTTTGGTGCCTTATAAGTTATACAGCTCGTATATAACTTTTAAGTAATGAGTCAAAAATCTTATTTAAAATTAATTTTTTTACAAATGTGAAAGCATTCATGTTAGAACTTGGTATACTTTTTCTTATATACGAATTTTTCCGTGTTGCACTTTATTTTGTGTCACACAATTCTAAATTCGTTGAAGCATAGCACACTAATATACAGGTGAAAATGTTTGAAAAAATCATCTGCTCAGATTTAAGATATGAAATTAATTCATTTAGAAGTTATTTCGCGAATTTCCTTCTTCTCTTTTAACCTGTTAATGGCGGCATCGCGGAATATTTTATTGTGAGATAAGTTAAACAAAGGGTAATTTCCCGATTAATAGGATAAAACACGAAGAATGTCTACACTCAAATCAAGGCTGTTAAAAAGTGTTATTTTTTTTCATTTCTATTTTTACAGCTCCCATTGTTGAGCCTTTTGTTGCTCAAGCAGGAACGGAAGATGCTTGGGACAAAATTCTCGACATGGCAGGGACGCTACAAGGCCTCTTGGGAAATAGTGCTGAATTTTCATTCACGAAAAAAATGAAATATTCTAACTTAGGACAACTGCTGATGTTCTACTCTCAGAAAGGTATCAAAGTGTGCTCCAAAGCAATTTTGTATTAGAAAATGTTGATAAAATATGTGTCATTGATGCAAAAACTTAGGAAAGGAGAGAAATGGAATATTGATGCTTAATACCCATTGTGCATCTTATATTGTTCTCACTGCAGGTTGATTTAAACATAAGAGAAATAGAGTTGTCGGATAATCGCACATTTTTCTTAGTGAATAAGTTCTGGGGTGGGTTTTATAGTGCGAAAACGAGGTATGGCTATGCTGTGACAATCATAGGGTAACATAAAAACTGCAATTAAAATTTTAAAATGTTTGTCAGTTTCTCATGCTGATGGACGTAACAGGTCTCAAAAGAAGTTAAAGTAATCAGGGTACAAATAAAATGTAAGATAAAGCTGCATCTGGCGAGTGGCATTTTTTCTAAATTTTATTCATGGAAACTAGTTAAATACATGAACACCAGCGCATGTAGAGCTTCCTATTTAATTACAGTCTCTATTTCTTGAGAATGCTTTGAAATCGGATTTTTCATGACCTTCTCTCTATATTTTATGATTTTTATATGAAAATAAAGGGCTCGCATTTTTAAGAACTCGCACAAATTAAAAAGAAGTTCGTAAGTGGGAGTGGTATATATAAACATTTAAAAATTCTTATTTTAATTTGTCAATTTATTTGATATCTGAACGTGTCATATCCGCTACTAATAAATGCGTTTATTTGTTATCCATTATAAAAAATAAGTTGACTTATTTTTTAATTCACTTCACTAAACAAACCACTTCAAAAAACGTTGCTTTCTTAGTGTTATATTAGCTTTGATGTCCTTTAAAAAAGTCGACTATGATTTAAAACTACAAAATCTGATATTAAAACCCCTTTGCATAGCTCCAAATGAGAAGTTAATTTAACACTTGAAAAATGCGACCGTGTATGCTATGATCAGATAAGTTCCGTGATTTTTTCATACTGTTAGAAAAAGAGCAGACACATTTAGCTCGTAAAAATGAATAGAAATTAACAGTATCCTAAACAATTCGTTCTCTATATCGTAGAAGATGTAAGAGTTCACAAATAAGAGGTTCATAAAATTACAAGTCTACTTATGTACTTGTTTTTCACAGAAAAATAATGCAGGATGTCCGTACACATAAAGTTCGTCTTCAATTTAAAATAGTAACATCTTTTTAAGTATATACTATAAAAAGAATCTGTAAAAAGGATTAGGAAGCTTGAGGTATCTATTTTAAATTACGCATGAAATTTATGGACATTTAATACATAAAATGAATTGAATGTCCATAATGACATACATAAATGTGATGATACATAAATGTTATCTGTTCACTAATAAGTGAATGATACATAAATGTTATCTGTTTATTAATAAGTATGTATTCGCATTTCTTTTTACAGTTGAGGAGATATCAGGCATTGTGAGTGTAGTCAAGTGTTCCACATACTTAGATGATCTAGAAGTAATGAAGACCAACTTTTCAACTACGATGTCCATGATTATTTTAGAAAGAGGCTGCCCAAGACCAACACCGAATGTAGGATTCGGGATCCCTTATCTTAAAGATATGCACGATATCGTCCCTTTTATTGTGGATGTTAGAAGTGATAATAGACTTTTAGATAAATGGGATGATATTGTCATTTTGCATGATAATACTATAGGTAAGCTAGGACGATGACTTGTCAAAGTGATTTATGAATGAGTTTTGAATTTTTGTTTTGGCACAAACACTGAAACATATCTAATATTTGTATGGATTCTAATTTATTCAGTTGGCTAAAAGGTCGATTTCGTTCAGTGGTGTAACAAGGGTAAATGGCACCCGGAGCACAGTATTACTTCCCTGTCTCATCTTGTTTGGATTTAAAAAGTGAAATAAACAAAAATTTCTCAACGTGGCGTTCCTTAATCCTGGTGTCTGCGGCTTTTATACCCGGCTGCCCCCTGGCACAACGCCACTGATTTTGTTTGCTAAAAGATGGAAAATAGACTTCTTAAGAAGCAATTCAATCGATTGCTTATCGATCGAAATCGATCTTAATCGAAATATCGATTTCATCGATATTTTTACCATCACATTCTTTAAAAGTTACTTTCCACAATATTTTTTAACTATAAATTGTAAATAGCTTCTAACATTTATGCATTAGTCACGTTAGTAAAACTGCATGTAATAAAAATCTAAAATTTCGAAATACTTTTTGTTTTCATATTGTAAACCTAAAGGTCGAATGCTATAACATGAGGCCAAAATTTTTTGTATGCATGATATTTCTAAAGTGGTGCAAACGTCCATACAAATGCTGACCAGTTCTTTTTACCAATAAACATGTTTATCTAAATTTATTTTATTGAAGTTAAGTTACGCTAATTTTTTTCCTGTTTGGTCTTCTGGCTGCAGATGCGAGAGGAAAAAGTTTAAAAAGTCTTGGTCTATTCGATGACAGGTTTTAAAAAATGAAACGTTTTAATCTAACAATGAGAAAATATTTTATTTTGCCATCATTTAACCATTCCATTTTCTTTTATTTCCACCTAAAATGCGTAAATCATTGTGTTCTATAAATCATCTTCCAAAATAAGCAAGAAATAATTTTTATTTATTTCCTTTCTGAGTGATGTTTTCTCTAATTTCTCCTTTATCAAATCTATAAGTCTCTCCATCACTCTTTGAAAGAAAGTTAATATTTTTAAGAGTTCGTATATAAACAGGAAGTTTAAAAGATTTTTATTACAGGTTTTATACATTCAAAGTGTTTTTTAAATCTTTGAGCTTTTCAAAAGACCACCTGATAACAGACATTTTTCTTTATCCTCTGAATATAAATAGCAGAATATTGAAAAACTTCCATTATTCAAGGAGATTAAAAATAGATCTTCACTGCAGTTTATGAATATGAAATTCAAAAATGGTAGCTCATCTTTTTTTATGATAAAGTTGTAAAATAAATGCTTGTATAGCATGAGATTTTTATTTGTTTAAAATCTAATTGCATTTGATTTCAGCAAAATTTCTATGCATATTATATATAAAAATTTTCTTACGGCACATTCACCAAGAAACATTTTGAAAACTACACAGAAATATTTATCAAAATTTTAGGAAAATAAATATTATCATAAGGAAGTATTCAGAGTATTATTTTGTTGAATTTTGAAAAATTTGATTCAAACAATTTTTACTGGTTAAAAGGTATAGGCGTGATTTTTGATCGTCGATCCGACTTGAACCCGATGGTTCATTTAATATAATTGAATCAGTAATATTGTTTCGAAATTAATTTCCTTCAATTAAAAATATTTGAAAAGAAAGACGATTACCGCGATAATCGCTAAAACGATTTTCATTAGTGGATTATATGAGCAACAAACAAATAAAAGAATATTTGTTTAATTAATTTTGCCATTGCAATCGTTTCCTGTCTTTCAACTGTTTAAGAATGACAGCATCATTAAAAGTCAGCTGAATAAGAATGACAACATCATTAAAATTGGTTACATTACTGAACAGTTGAAAGTTTAGACACACTTTTTGCATAAAATCTTTAACCGTCTGACCTATCTATAAAATGCATTAACTTGATATTAAAAGTTTGTAATAATCTTTAATAATTTTGTAATAAGAAAATAAAATTTTAAAAATGTCACCTTCTCAGACTCTTTTTCTTGATTGAAATCACTTTTCTTAAGCATTTTTTAAGTTGCAGAATTCAAACTATTTCTCGGGCCAATTTAAACTCCAAAAATTAATTGTTACCAGCACATACCATTCACGTCTCTATTAAATGTTGAAACGTTAAAAATTGTATCCCGATATGCAAGAAATCATATTACATATCAATAATGAACATCTTCCATCATAAAAAATTTATTTTTCATTTCTTAAATCTTGTTGATGTTACGGATTTCACAGTTTTGCAGATAAAAAGAGAAGTTCGATTATTTTCAAATGGTATCCTTACAGATAATAATAACATTTACTATCAAATACGTCGAAATAGAATTGTAGTGAAATAAAACATGCTCTTTTTGAGTTTAAATATATGACTTTACATTAGAAACTTTAATATTAGAAATGTAAATTTTGGCACCAATATTTAAAACGAAAAATTAAAAAAAATTATCACGGAAAATACATGTGATTAATTTAAAATCCTAATTAGTTCAAGAAATATGCTGCAGATCATAACAATAAAGTTAAATACAAGCTATTAAGTTTATAATTTCCAGTTTCAACTGAAACATCTCTAAAAATATTAATTTTAGAAAATTTTAAAATTGTAGAAATTATTTATAAAATCATATTTATTTAATCATTATTAATCATATTTATAGAGATAAGAAAGAAATAAAAATGTCTTCTTTTTCATTTTGGGTAGCTTTATTTTTGTCTCGTAAGTAAGAAAAACAACTCTGACAAATAAAATAAATAGCAAAGAAAAATTATGCACACTTTTATTTAATTTCTTTATTTTTTAGATATAAAGACTTTCTGTATAGAATGCTTAGTCTGCAATATGTTTTAAACAACAATACGTATTAAAAAAAACTATTAAAATTTGTTCCCTAGTTGTAAATGAGATATCTAGTCTTAAAGAAGCCATAATCCTGAACGCTATTTTGTTTTGCATATTCTATAATAATTGACTAAATATTTGGCTTATACTTCGCTCTGAAAAAACCTTACATCATTGTGCAAATTAATTGGGACAAACACAAAAATGTTCACATATTTAGTTTAATTAGTATAAGTTCACTTACATGCATGGCATAGCAATTTAGTAGAAAATATGTCCTTAATGACATCCTGTACACGGCCCAGAATGGATTCCACTTAGAACATAAATTTTTGACGTCGTCATCACGAAACCAAGCTTTTTATGACATTCAGGAAAAGAAATTAACAATTTTGGATTGGCCTGGTAATTCTTCAGATGTAAATCCTATGGAAAATTTGCGGAGCATTGTGAAGAGACGTGCGAGTAAGATGGGCTGTCCAACTAAGAGAAAAATGATTGAGAATGTCATAAAAGTTTGGTTTCGTGCTGACGACGTCAAAAATTTATGTTCTAAATTAGTGGAATCCATGCCGGATCGTGTACAGGATATCATTAAAGCTAGAGGAGGACTATTTTCTACTAAATTGCTATGCCATGCATGTAAGTGAACTTATTTCTAATTAAACTACATATGTGAAAATTTTTGTGTTTGTCCCAATTAATTTTCACAGTACTGTAAGTAAACTTCTTTTTTGAAATTAAAATTTCTACTTTGAAATCTCATATCCTTACAGATCTGAATTCTTTGGAGACAATTGTCGTCATGCTGCAAACAAGGGATGTTCGAAAACGCTCAACAACTATTACAATTTATAATGTCTGTCAAGTTGGGAATTGTGAAGACATGACATTCACCATCCACGAATCATTAGCTCCGTATTCTATTTTAGAGTTTCCAAAAAATTTCTTGATCCTTTCCACAGGAAAAGCTTTCCGAAAAGTTGTCGATCAGGTGAGATAATTTGAAATTTTGTACTACCATGTCCATATTAAAAGTAATAAATATCATGAGCAAAATGGTTATTCAACACCAAGTAAATCTTTCGCAAAACTTGCGCTGTTTAACAAAGTGACGTAGATTTTTGTACTCTGAGCCATAACTGTGATATAAAAATAAAATTACCTCAAAATAGATACAAGTTCAGTCGTAAAATTTTTTTTATACGGAATAAATATTTTAACTTGAAGCAAAACGCTCTAGATTTTTTTTATATACTAGCAGTACCCGCACGGCGTTGCCCGTGGAATCGGGACTTCAACAAATTAAAAAAAAAAAAAACGCCCACAATGACACGAAAAATTTTTGAAAACAAAATCAAAACAGAAGATAGCCATTATTGATTTTCCCACTTATTTTGCTTCGCGATTATGACATTTGAGCTGTAGGAAAACAGTACAGAGTACGTTAATCCAAAACTATATTAAAAAATTGCAACGTGAAAATCATTAATAAACAGCAAGAAGCAACTTAAACAACATGTGTTTTTTAATAAACTTTAGAAATAAATCAAAAGTATAAAAAATATAAATCAGAACGCGATCCCCCCCCCCACCTAGATTTAAAAATTGTCTATCATGAGCTTGAAGTGTAAGGCGAAATTGATCAGAACGTAACAGACAGACGCGCACAAAGAAAAAATAACCAAAAGGAGAAAAAAACCATTTGCCTAAACCTGCTTAAACGGTTTAATAATTCATTCAAACTAAAGCAATAAAAGTAATTCATCATATTCCCGTACCTATCCTCATTCATGGCAGGAAGCCAAATAAAGCCGTAGCTCTAACTTTTTCCGCCAGATGGCGCACACTTGGATTGAACGGGATTTCCGTATTCCGATTCTTCTGAAAAACTTCTCTGACCATATCAACTGAAAAATTAATTAAAAATCGACTTAAATTGGTATTTTAACCGTTCTTGTTTTAAATGAAGGAGAACCGTTTTATTTATTAGCTCGAAACTTTTCAAAAAGATAAGGAAATTAGAACGTGAGATGGAGTCATTTGATTTTGAAATCTTAAAATTTAATTCGAAAACTGACTATTATTTAAAAAATTCTCAAAATTCAGGAAATTACGTTAGACTTTCAAAACAAATGTCATTAAAACGATAATTGTTTGCTCTATTTGATTGTGCATTGATTGTTTTTTTTCCGATCATTATTTCTCGTGGATCGGCCAAAAATGTGCGAAAAAGCACCCAAACCAACGCAAAACATTAAATAAAAAAGTTTCTAGATGAAATTTTAAAATTCAGGCTTCGACGTGCATTGAGTCACCGATAAGACTACCTGTGTGCCAAATTTCAAGTTTGTAAGTACGATAGATTCGTCTGGACATCGCACGCAGGCACACACGCACACGCACAAACATTGCCTTTTATAAGTATAGATAAGAGTTATTTATGACTTCAAGGTTAAATTTAAATGCATGTGTAATAATTTTTCCTTTTTTCCCGAGATCATTTTTAAAAAAGTTAAACAGTCTAACGAATTATCTTATGTTATCTTTGTCACTTATTGATAAATCAAATTATTAACTTCTATGATATATTTGAGATTAACATGGCACTTCTGAATTTATTCAAGAATTGTATTGCTATGCCATTTTATTGCAGCAATAATAATGCCCGGAGATGAAGAACCATCAAGTTTAAGCACTCCGCCAATCCACTGGAAATCGACATCGAGTTTTCTGTTATGTGAAGTACCAAATCATGGGCAGCATTTTATGTAGAAAAAAAATTTATTTTTAATATTGTATGTGATGGTTATCACTAACATAGCATTTTTTTGTACTACACAGTTTTATCAACCTTGTGCATTTAATTTTGATTCTAAACCCGCCATCGAACCTGCTCGAAGCATAAACCATAAACTTTTAAACATGGTACAAGTTCAAGAACTTTTGAAAACAAAGAAAGGCAGCATTTGGTCAAAATATACTTGCAAATAATTTATTTTAATTATATCCATAACAAAGTTTACTTCTAAGAAAAACTGTGAAGCTCATAAAAAATTGAGTAGAGCTAAATTCCAATCTCCAAGAACTCTTCATGTCTGCATTGTTAAATTCACATTTACCTTGATGAAACAACTTCCCCCCCTCTTGGTTTAAAGTTCACCAAATATTTTCATTGCGTTTGTATTGTCCACAAAAGACACCATATAATACATGATTATGTTACTCATCATGTATAAGATTTGAAGATTTCATTTTTATATTAACTTTCACCCCAGCGTAACACACAAAGAAAGATTTCACGAGGCTGTGTTGTTGCTATGTGACCTTACATGAGAAAGTTGAGAATTGCCTTTGAAAGAAAATTAACGACGCCAAAAATCTCGAAACTGAATTCTGGTTCTTGATTAACACCTGGCCATTGCTCCTTCCCGCTAGAACAACGAACTTGCACTAGGTGAAGCAAGACTTTATTGAGATGCGAGGGGCCATAAAGGGGTTCCTGGCGCAAGGACACTTTCCATTGCCTTCCAGATATGGTTTTCCTTGACACTGTTGTCCCCCCTTTCCGGTTCTACTGAAATCTCTGGAGAAATTTTCGTGACCAAGGGCATTTTGCGCATTTCGATCTTAAATCAAAAGAGTGGTTCCCAAGAAGTGTAGCAATTGCTGGAAAGTTCTAATTTTTTTTTCTGACATTGACGCACAAGGATTGCTGAGGGAATAAGAAAGTTGATAATGACAGCGTCGAGTCCAGTTATCAATTTTGTTGGAAGGCTTAAATGTATGGGAAACGTGAGAGATAGTGAAAATGATTGCTTCAGACATATCTTTATCCATTCTTCTGCAACCAAACAAGTTTATATGTTAATTTCTTTTAGTTTGCATATAAATGGTATCCCCTCCTTTTTATTTATTATTCTATGATCAGGAACTATTCAATTTCTTAGTCAGATTGTTGGGTGGTATTTTCATTTATTTTACATTTCACACGGTTACTTTTCCTACGAAACCTTCCATTTTGAAAACGAGCTATCATGAAATTTATTTGAAATCAATATTTTCAAAGTCATTTTATAACCATATTTTAAATATGATATTGTTTACATATGTGCGCTTGTTTATAGGCTGTAATGAGGGTAATTAATGGAGAGGATGAAGGTGGTAATTAATTCTCCCCAATCTTTCAAATTTGGTGTTAGCAATCATATATTTTGTATTCGCTTTTATTTATAATTTTCAAGTTTTGAAGAATTTTTCAACACTTTTCATGCCCCAAGATATGATAGAAAAGATAATCTAAAATTGTTTCATAGAAATTTGCTTAAACTGAATAGATAGATTTGAATTTATAGCTTCTTTAACCATTTTTGTGTTTCCAATGCTCATTATCCGACGAACTTCTCGCCACTACATTTTATGCTTCGTTGCCTTCGTCTTGGAATACTCAGTATGAAAAGATAAAAGTGTATGAAATTAAGATCGAAACAAGAGACAATAGTGGGGTCGATTCGTACTTATATTGTTTTCAGCGAAAATTTATTATGTTATATTTGAATATAAAAATGGACGAAATCAGTACAGTGGTTGGGGTTGAGGGTGCTCATTCTTTGGTTTTGCCAATAATTTGAAATATATAGATTTAAGTTTTGCAAATTTTTTCAATTCGCTTTTCTAGATTGACTTTAATATAGCATAAGCCATTTTTAAGATCTAAATTTGCATATATCTGTATATTGGAAAATCTGTATTCTGGACTTAAGTAAATGCTTCTTTATTTTGATTGACCAGGATGAGTTAAATGGAATTGATATAACTTTCTACAAATAGCCTTGATTTCAAATATTCAAATGAATAGAAGTGACCGAAAATTTAGTCATTAAAGAAAGATTTTCAATCCTTACAAAATAGACGCTCTTTTGATTCATGGTTTTATGAAATTGGAGAGAGCCAAAAGAGTTTCGCAAAGTTTTTAAGTGAGAATGTTGTAAACCATTTTTAATAATTGATTTTTAAGCAACCAAATGTATTCGCTATCTGAACTTGCTAAATTCATTATTAGTTTTCTGCCTAAAAGTGTAAAATTAATTAGCTGTTAATAATTAAAAAATTTGATGATTTCAGATTGTTGCAATATAACCATATGTTAAATGTTTGATTTCATTGAGCAAATACCAAGATGCACATTAAGGTTGCTGTATGATTAGAAAATATTCTAATACTGGCAGCCATTTGGAAATTTTCTTATTGTAACTCTAGGAATTTTTTTTTCTTCTTGAAATCGTCAGTTATCTTTTCAAATGACGTTTCTTATGTGCATCAACAGCTCTCAAGACAGAGTCAAAGAGAAATCAGCAGTAACTAAAGTAATCTGGAAACATCTGTTTACTCTGAAAGCACTCTCTGCGATTCCGTTTTTCGTCCGGTTTTTTTTATTGCTTCATTTTTCGTCACATATTTCTTTCGTGCCTTGATGGGTTAACAGTGAAAACTTTCCCATTCTTCATTATTATTCCCAGTAAATTTTCCCGAAATGCACATTTTTTGCTATGTAAAAATCGATGAAAATGAGCCCTTATCTTTATGGCGCTGGTTCCAGATTGTCAATTGGCTTTTTAAAATGTATGATCTCAAAAAATTGGAGCTCATAAAACTACAAGGTACTTGTGTTTCTATTTGTGCTTCGTTTTCACATTTCCTACCCGCAAAGTATTATTCAACTTACCATCCCCTATTATTCCCAGTGAACGAAATGCACAAAAATATAAAAATCGATGAAAATGAGCGCTAGTTGTATACAGGTGGTTTCAGATTGTAGATTGGTTTCCAAAAATGTATGATCTCATAAAATAGGAACTCATAAAACTGTAAGTTACTTGTGTTTCTGTTTGTGCTTCTTTTTTCCATTCCCTACCCACAAAGTATTATTCAACTTCCCATCCCCTTTGATCGATGAATCCCTCCTATCGAATTTTGGAGTTTGGTCAGCCCCTTCCCGTGCACTGACACCGATTTACTCCATAAAAAATGCAAGAGTTCCATAATTGGATAAAAAATAATGGCAACCTTACTCTGAATTTTCCCGATATATGTATACATACACATTCATTTTATTCTACTAGTGAGCATGCATACATGCATGCGTATATTAACAATATGAGGAAATTATATAATAGCAGTCTGCGCTGCAGGAACAACGAAAAAGCACTTTTACTTTCCTTTGTCGTTTTGTCTCGTTAGTGTATTACCGCTTTTCTTATTTTATGACATTTTTAGTATGCTTTTAAAGCATTTTTATGCGATGCATTTGAGCATGTGATCAATATGCCTATAATAAGGGATTCTCTCTGTAATTTGCTTTTTTTCGTACAATTTGGTCGAAGTTCCATGAATGGCCTACTGGCTAATGTTATGAAAATGACATGGATCACGTATGAAATACTGTTGGATGTTCTGTATTGAAAGTGCAAAGACGCGGCATTCACTTAAGAGAAGAAGGATCGTTAATGTATAGCATGATAATATAAATTGTGTGGAAAAATATTTTAAAAATCTTTTCAACGATTTTGTTTCGATAAAAACCAGACAAAGGCAAGTTTCTTATCTTCCCCATTGCATGTGACTGATATAGAAAAAAAAAACTTCAAATGGCATTTAAAATTTTGCAAAGTTTCTGGTTTTACCGAGTTAAATCCTCTCAAATAATTGTGGCGAAGATTTTTAGCAGAGGGTTTAGCATGCAGAAGAAAAGATATAAAAATGGGATCTTAATCAAGAATAAATATTCCACTGAATTGCTCAGTTTCACTAGCATATTATTCGACCATTTTGATAGCATGATTTTGAAACCCGCATACAAGTAGATACTTTATGTAGAACTTATCAAGTTATTCATTTTGAATTACATTTCCGACAAAAAGAATCGGGAATATTGAATATTTATTTATACCGAATAATTTTTCAAACCATTCACCATTTTCTGGAAGTTATGTTGTTACTTCTTTTAGTCAAATATTTCTTTAATCCTATGGTGAAATTTATAGATTAAAAGAAACTCCATCTATGGGGTTTAATATAACTTTTTCATATAGTTTCTGATATATTTTCAAAATATTTAGATTGAAACTTTATTTTCTTGCATCTGTTTTTCCGTTGCTGTAAGTTCTTTGAAATTCATTATTGTATGAAAGTAAGTTTATATGAATGAACTGCTTCAGAATATTATTTATTTTTATTTAATAATACAAAAATTATCTGAAATTATTGGATATTTTAAACCATAACTGATTAGTTACGGAATTTAAATGGATTACATTTAGTGATGGGCTTATATTATTAGAAATATATTCAATATTAATAACGTGAACTGATCCATAGTCAGTGACCCAGAAAGCTTCTTAAGAGGGGACAATCTATAGATGGTGTACAGTGGTGGCCAGAATTATAAGGACAACTGAAAATTGCACAGAAAAATTTATTTCTGAAGTAAATAAAGTGAAATGTATATATAAAATGCTTTTTTATCCTAGAAATCATCGTAGAAGGCAAAACATTGGAAAATGCAAAATATGAATGTTTTGCCATAATTAACAAAAAATGTCATTGCAAAAACTGGACAAAATAATAAGGACAATGCATGTTTTGGCCTGAAACACACTAATAATTAATAATCTCCCCCTTCTTTTCAATCACTTTTATCAGTCTTGACGTCATGGGGTTTGACAGTTCCTTCAGAACGTTCTTGGAAATTTTTATCCAGGCTTTTTCGATGGAGGACATGAGTTCTTGCTTGTTTTGATATTGAATACCATTTTTGTATGCTTCGTGTTGGCATGTTGTGAGTGTAAATTGCAGAGTAACGCAGATACCAGGCAGTTTAAAATACAAAAGAGCTTTAATCCAGTTTACTTAAGAAATAAAGAGACATGCTGCTGTCTTACAGCTTACACACTCACTGACAGCCATCCATTCGACTGACTGCTTGACTGCTTATTTAAAAACACAAATGAACAATATATATAGATTGTAACAACCAATCAACTTAGACTAGTGCCGTAACTTCGGCTACGTCACGAAATAAACCAATGAGATGCTTTTCATTCAGTGACTGAACAAGTTCATTTGAATCTCCAACACTTCGTGTGCCAGAATACCCCACAGATTTTCCATTGGGTTTAGATTGGGGCTTCTGGCCGGCCACTCAAGTAGTTTCACGAAATTAGAATCAAACCATGATTTCGACATGTACTGAGGCATTGTCCTGCTGGAACAAATAGTCTCCACTCGTAATTAACGGTGATTCTCGTAAAAGATTATCGGCTAATATATCAACATAACTCTCAGAATTCATTCTGCTCTGCACAAAAACTATTGGAGTAGTTCCCTCAGTTGCGAAACCTCCCCAGACCATTACTGAACCACCTCCAAATGTACGCTTTGAGAAAAATTCTTCTTTACGGGGATCATACCAGAAGTATCGAAAACCATCTGGTCCATCCAAATTAAACTTTTTCTCATCGGAAAAGATAACAGCATCCCACTTTTCCCCCCATAGTAATGCACTTTTTGGCGAACTCCACCCTCAGTCCCTTATGAACTTTTGTAAGAGGCGGTCGTGACACAAGTTTTCTATAACGAAACTTTTTTTCTTTTTGTAAAGCACGTCGAACAGTTCAAGCACTGCATCGTAAGTTTAATTTCCGTCGATGTTTGTTTTTTGGAGCAAGCTCGCCTTGTGATCATTCTTTTCTCACGCAAAGAAACCGAAGATGGCCTACCTGTATGTTTTTGCCGTCCATATTTGCCTGTGTTTTAAGGAAATTATAAACGACCGTTCTCGATCTATTCGGCTTTGTCGCAATTTGATGAGTCCTGAACTTTTATATGCTTTCCCTTTCTCAAACTCCGAAAGTTTAGTACCTAGCGGCATGACTAAAAAAATAGAATACGACGTTCCCAATCGCTTACTAAGCATTTATATCGTCTGGGAGTGCCGTGCGCAGAACAAAAAACATGCACATTTTGCTTTTTAGAACACACAAATACAATAATTAATGTCCTTATAATTTTGTCCATATCACATAGCTGTCGAAATCCAAAATATATTTTATGAATATGAATGTCCCATATATTTCCATAAAAACTAATAAAAAAATGCTTCATTTATCATTGGTTTCCAGCCATAAAATTTGCATAATTTTCCGGCCAATTGTAGCCAAGATTTGGCGATTTTTCCCTTGTCCTTTTAATTTTGACCACCACTGTAGTACATGTTTCTCTGCGTATTAGTGCTATAGAAATTCCATGGGATTAAATAAATTTCATTTAAATCCCGAGTTTCATTGGTATTTAAAACTGAATTATGTTCAAGTACATAAATTACTTTTGAATAAATACATTAGGATCATATTCAGAACTATACTGGCGTAATGATATACAGGGTAGTTTTCAAAATACTCTCAACTTAAGTTAGCTCTGATTATAATAAATATTTAATCACAAATAAACGTTAACTGTCTTTATTTCCCTATTATACTGAAAAAAATCCTAAAAAATAAGGAAATTGTTTGAATAACGCAGACATAATACGGAGATGGTCCCTCAAGCGACCAACTTTTCAAACATGGAATATTTAGCCAACTCCTATGATCAGAGACCACAATCAATACATTTGAGCACGCTAGTATAATTAGGCTGTTATTGAACAGAATATTAGCCACAAAAATATGCTATTTTAAATGGAACATTAGAAAATTATGCGATTGGAGGAAGGGAGTAGAAACATGCAGTTGAACGAAGTCAGTTCAACAATTGTCAGTACAACAATAATCTTTTTGCATTTCATTCGTCTAAAGTACCCTTTCTTATAGCTTTACAAGCACAGCATAATGAAATGGGTAATTTTTATGGTGACATTAGAAACATTATTTTTTAAAAGCTTAATAATAGCAAATTTTCGTATTTGAATTCTGCGACAAGCTGTAATGAAAGTTTCTACATATATTACTGAAGCTTGCTTTTCAAATCAGGGGAGGGGGGGGGGATATCATTTGCATAAATACGACTAATTTTTTTTTTTTGAATTCGAAAGAGTAATTTGTAGTTGAACAGACTCGTCAATAACTTCCTGTTAAACTGACGACTGATCGAAAATTAAGTTCTCTTTTAAGATGAGTGTTATATTTATTTAAAATACTTTACTTTTAAATTAATAAATTTCATGTAATTGTTAAGAGATATAATGCATTTGTTAACACTATTATTTTCCCCCTTCATTTTACTTTAAACTACATATCGCTCTAAGAATATTGATATTTTGTTGCAATGCGGCTGCTTATTATTGTTTGAAAATTATCTATTTACATTTTATTGTTATAAATTTAAAAATAATATTGAATGCATAGTTTAAATAAATTGAAAGATGAAATTTTTTCTGTGTTCGTCATTTATTTAAGTGAAAAACAAAGCCACTTTACGAAAAAATTTTTCACTGTAAAGTCATATATTCCATAATTCTGTATATAAAATAAGAATTTTATTGCGTTCTTTTAAGTACGCAAATAAATATTGTAATAGACATGTTATAAAAGTCAGTCACTTTAAATGATCATCAAGTCAAGTTGAACACCGTAAGTTTAGTTGTATTAACACCCCATTCTGATGCTATACACGAGGGTTATTTGGGGACGGAACTCATAATTTTCATCCGCAGTCTGATGATAAGGGTGACACCAAAGTCCTAGCTTCGTTCCCCAAACATCCACACGACATGTGGGATGAGCTTGACTCCGACGAATTTGATGTGTATCAGGACCTTGCAAACGAAGAATCTTCGGCGGAATCGGGCCTCGAACCCGGTAGCCAATACTCTACCACCAGATCATTGCGACTCCTTAGTATCTTATTGTTAGATGTCACAGAAAAAATGAAATGAAATTTTTAAAGCTGTTCAGCAATTTATTAAAATGTTTAAGTTCTTTTAGAACATTTCTCATTTCAATAATGTACTATTAACTAAAGCTTCACTTTTAAGGTATTTGCATTGAGGTTGTTTTGTTACAAACAACATCTTAAGTATTTCATATCACAATGAAAATATTTTATAGATGAATATCGCACCAAATAAATAATAATTTTAAATTAGGAAATATGAATTATCTGCAAAAAGTTTAGGGACTGCGGTGGGCTGGTGGCAAGGTCTCGGCATAGCGGCTGGAGGTCTCCAGGTTCAAAACCCGATTCCAACAAAAGCCCGCTGCGTATGTGGGCCTGATGAACATTAAATTTGACTTCAAAGGTCCTTCCGGTGGTGTGACACTAAGTTTGAAAAAGAGTGCCGGCGCAGGTGTCGTTCTCGTCATCCGATAGAGGTTCAAAGTTATGAGATCTGACTCCAAATACCCTTTAGTTTGTTCTTCAAACCGGGACGTAAATTTGACTAAACTAACTTAAATGCAAAAAATAAATAAACAGTGGTATGAGTAAGTTTAAAATCTTGTGATAAGTGCTTGTTTTCCTGTGCCTAGGTACTTTTAGTCAGTGAAAATATCTGAATGCCTGCTTTAGTGTTACTTTTCATTACGTTTTGTATCACATTATTTTAATGAAACAAAAAAATAGATATGTAGTTTTAAAATTAATTTTTCTCTACAAAAATTGATATTATTCTTGAGTTTCAAACAAATTTTTCATCAATTTCTAAAATTAAAATCTTCTGGAAGTACAGATATATATATAAATGTTAGAGAGAAGTTTGAATGCTATTATATTAGAAATCAAAATTATTTACAACAATCAGAAATCAGTCATTTAAAACTTCTTGGCAAACACAATTGACAATATTTTAAACAGTTTTATTTACCATAACTTCATTCATCAAAATTTTAAACATGCCCTATTTTCAATGAAATGTTGCCTAGAAAAGTTTCCCTGCATGTTACACACTCACTCCAATTTTTATTTAGCCAAGAAAGATATAACTTTTCTCTCTGGGTAATTATCTATATGTTAAACCTCAAAAAATTTATGTTGTCGATTGATGACCTATTTTACCAACTTTTACCTCAAAAAGGATAATTTAAACAGAAAAGTGGCTTGAAATATACTCAGATTAACTATTAAAAATTTGAAACCATAATAATTGTGTATTTTTAACTTTTTAAAATTGAAAAGATAGCTTTTTTTAAAGACTCTCCAAAAATGTTTTCTTTTTCCACAAAAAAGGGTGATATATCCCATTTCACAAACTTTCAGCTACAAAATGGACTTATTAGGGAGGAAAGTGGCTTAAAATTTGTGCATATTAGCTATTAAAACACGTGATAATTAATTTGTTTTAGCCTTTTAAAAAACTGTAAGATAGCCTTTTTCAAAATTGTTGCTTTAACCAACATTTTAAACATGCATTCTTTTCAATTAAATGTTGCTCAAAAAGCTTCCCCACTTGATTGCATACTTAATCCAATTATTATTTAGCCAGTAGAGATATAATTTTTTTCTCTGGATAGTCGTTTATATTTTAAACCACAGAAAATTTCAGTTGTCGACAGATGATTTAACAACCTTTTAGCTGAAAAAGGACACATTATGGAGAAAAGTGGCTTAAAATATGTTCATATTAACTATTCAAAATTAAACATTTATTCATTTGCTTGTTCGAAACTTCAAGGCTTAAACTTATTTTGTTTAAACTACTTAACTTAAAAAGAAAAAACGTGGTCTGAAAAAAAATCTCGGACTTTCCACAGATGTAAACAAACGATACTTGCGAGGTGTTGCCAAAATACGATTAACAAATTCGGCCCGATTTTGCGTCCTCATAAGCATTTTATATATCTAATTTAATCAATTAATGGTGGCAATAATTTTGCCACACTTCCAATAATGGAATAATTTTTTTCATGAGTTTGTCTTTCAATAGAAAAGTAGAAAATTAATGAAATGATGGCGATTACTTGAAGCTTTTCGAAATTTTCCATCTTTGAATTGAAATTAAAGCGAAAAGATCTGAGTTTTACTGAGATCTCAACATCTTATGTGAGAAACATAGACATGTGAGAAATTTTTTTCATCTAAGAATTTGTTAATATAAAAATAATTTATGAGGCTTTCTCCTTGAAAGATATTTAGATTCGGTTCATTTCTACCTATTTTAAACAACATGTCATCATTAAAACTATCTAGTGCAAGGTCTCCTATTTTTAAGTAAGATATAAGAAATTGAATTTTTGAATAATACCCCCTAATAACAGGAAATTGGCTTTTTTAAACATTCTTATATTGCTTGTAATCTGAAATGAATGCTTTTTAGGCAAAAAAACTACGGATGTTGGACGGTGACCGCCAGTGGCTTTATGTAGCTACTGAACATCTTGTTGACTCAGATGTGACAATTGCTGCCAACAGTCTACCGCCTGAGGCTAATGTTGCTCTTGTGTATCCAGAAAGTCCTACTAACCCAGCAGAGGAATGCTTAGTAAGCATGCTAAAATTCTTGCCAAGGACTTTGAACGAATTAGCAAAAATGAAGTTGAAGTTTCTTTGTTCTAGTTAAAGTAAAATTTAAAAATTATTTTTTCAAAGATCGTGAAGCATAAAATGTATTTTACATGTCATAATCATTCCATTTTCCATTCCATCTAAGGAAGAGGGAAAATAGTAATTAAGGACTAGTTTCCATAGGTTAACAAGAAGGTTTCCATAAATTAACATGAAATTTAATTTCCAGTTAACAAGAAAGTTAGTTTCAAGTTACCAAGAAAGTTCTGGTTTCCAAATATTAACTAGAAAAATATTTTCCTTTAATCTTATTAAAACAAAGGAAAATCTATGTAATAGATATTTTTTCATCAGTGTCAACAGGCTGCGCTTATTTGAACTCTTAAAAGGTATATAATCCTGTTGGGCGCTAAGAAGTACAATAGAAATTCGGAGCAGACGGGACAACAATAAAAATTCGATTTATCCGAAAATTCGAATTAAGAAAAACTGCGTCTGAAAATGAGTGCAGCATGAGAAAACGGCGCTTTTCTAAACTAAAAATGAATATTAAGAATAAATATTTATTCCAATGGTTTCAATAAATAATAATTAATAAATCATAAATAAAGTGATTAAAAATGAAGTGATAATAATTCCACTTAAAAAATTTAAAAATATTTATTTCAATAAATAAGTAAGTAGTTTTAATAAATAAACAGTATAAAACACTTTGAATACAACAACTGAACACTAAAACTTTAAAATAAACAGTACAATTCACATTTAATGTGTTTTTGAAAATATCAGAATCTTTCTATTGCTTTTTTGACTGAATACAATGTGCAGCAGTAATGATCTCGAGGGAATTAAGCACCTTTCAAATCCTTCTCTATAGATCATTTAGAACACAAGGATCGAAGTATTTAACTAAAGAAAACGACTCAGAAATCAAAACAAATTTTTACAACTTTCAGTTTTGACTGGGAATTAATCAAAATAAATTCGAATCAGACGATATTTTAATATTATGTTAATAAGAAATTCAAGGAATCAGAGAAAAATTCAGATTACCTACGAATTAGAATTAAAAACGTTCAAATTAGTCAAGTTCCACCTGTATAACTGTTATTAACTGTCTGTTAACTTATGTATATACTGTTACACAGTATATACATAACTTATAGACATAACAGATCTTAGAATTCTAAAAGTGACAGACCAGTCGGAAAGATTTATCAATTATTGAGAGAAACAGCATACTTTTCAATATTCGACTTATATGGATCGTGAGACCACAATGACTACCAAGACCTGTCATCTAGAATGTATGATTTTCACAGCACCAACAGATGTTTTCCAAGGAACAGGAAGTCACACTAGGGGAAGAATCAATCGTAGATATGGGATTAGAAAAACATAACAACTGAAAAGTTTCGTAAATAACCAAACACTGAGGTCGAAACAGATGGCGTATGAAAAGCTTTTCTATGAATGTCTTTTTGAATGATATAAATCAAGATTTCTGGAGTTTCTTCTATCTATGATTACTTTTGGAAGGTGAGAAAACCGATTACCGTCAAAATAATAGTTCAAAAACTCAGGAGCAGACGAAATTAGATGAATAAAATAAAATTAATCTAAACGAAATGAAGTTTAACGTAAATAAATTAGTAAATTTTAATGGTATGTTTTAAATTAAGTTATTTTAATTGAAATTTTATTTGCTATGTAGCTCTGAAGGATCCATTTGAAGAAAGCGATGTCCAATTGTTCGTGAACCCAAAAGTTCATCTATTCCACTTTGGTTTTTTTTATAGTTAGGTTAACGCCTCCTTAAAAAGCTGCATGACAGGTATTCGTGAACGGACTTCAGAATTTCGAAACGAGGGAAGACAACGAAGACGATATCATAGCTGGAGCTCCAAACTTCGAGGAAACACCAATGTTCGCCCCCTTTTTAAAATGAGTATATTTTTACTATGCCAACCCATAGTTCCATTTCAATCCAACTTCGAAAGTCAAAGAAAAGTATATATTTTCAGAAATTTTACTTCCTGAATTTAAAATCAGAAATTTTTATGTCTTGCTCACCTCTAATTTTTCTTACATTTCTATCTTCTTAAAGGAATTAACTCTACACTGGACACTCATGCATTTTTACATCACTTACACTTTTATCTTTTTAAAATCAATTTTGATTAATTTATGAATAGTAAATAAAATAATTCACTTATTAAATTTTTTTATTTGAAGTAGAGAAAATTTGTATAATTTTTTTAAACTAAGCAACTAATTCTTTTAAGTAACCTTTTGAGGCGCGGAATTTTAGAAAATAAAAAGACCCATGTTCCACAGAAATTTTATTTCTTTTTAAATTGAACAAAGTTGGTTTATTTTTATTAATAAAGGTATATCATAATATAAAAGTTTAAAAAATAATTCAATTACGTTTTTTGTTATAGGGTGGGGCTCAAATAATCCCTCTGCGCTGCATGGGTTCAGGTGGTTCAAAAAATATCCCACTATGCATTTTCAAAAGGGTGAGAAACTTTTAATACCACCGTGCCTCAAAGAGTGAAGTAGTTTTAAATGAACAGTTAAGTTCTAAATTAATTCTTAAAACAATTTTTTTATATTATTTGCACACATTTATGCAACTTTACACAACTGTGGCTGGAAATCAAAAAAAAATCGTGAAGTATAAGGTTTATCTAAAAATATTTCGTTTCCGGACGGATCAAAACAAAGCATGTATCCTAACTTTAAAAATCAGACCCTTTCGAATCTCGATGATAAGCTGGAAAGGATTCAAATACAAGTCACTTTATTCAATAAAATGAAAAGCACAAAAATGGACCAACTGCGAAAACTGGCTTTTCAACTGTCAGTTAAAAAGCAAAATATATAAATACATAAATAAAAACCTCGTCCTTTTGTCATAATCTATAGAGCTTCGCTTATTGAATGATGCATTACAGAGGAAAGTATTAATCAACAGAGAATTTATATTTATTAGCGTTCAATATGCAAACATTCCAAGAATCTAAAACTGCAAGCAGTTTCGAAACAAACAACGTTGGTATTTAAATTATAAACGTTTTCTAGAAGGAAAATATTACCTTCTGAAGTGCATCAGCTTTTGCATCGAAACAAAAGCCTGACATGATTTAAAAATTAGCTAAAGAAGTTAAAAATTAATTAAAGAGGTTTATTTATACTATAATTTTACTATCTAATAAAACACTTCAATAATTAAAGTTTTATTGATTTTTTGTCTTCAGGGACCTCGTGGGTGCCAGGTTGAGATTGCACTGAAAGCTTATACAAGCAGTGTACGTGATTTAATTGAAAAAGGAATGTACAACATTAACTCCACAGAAAACAGAGCAATGGCAAAAAATAAGCTGCTGAGCCACATGCTGGTGAGTATATAATTATTTGTTTCATTATTAAGCTTTTAATTTTCATCTGCAGATAATTTGCTTTTAAAAATTTCTTAGGACATGAAAAGTTACTTATGATTACAAATTTAAAAAGGATATTTATACAAGATACTGGATTTTAGTTTTTTAAAGCTGATATAGATAAATTATTCTTTGAAAATTTTTTCTGTGTGTTCCAGGAGAACTTGTAACTAGAAAAATTTGCACTCGTGTACTGCTGTGGGAATCATCCTTTTTATATTTTCTGTAAGTAAACTGGGAAGGGGCTCATAAATTAACGGTGGATTTATCGAAAAAGTAAATAACTTTCATAGCATCACGCGGATTTGATTGATTGAGTTAGTATATGAAGTTCCCATTTTCAAGGCTACATGACACCTATTGGTTATTTGTTTGAACACCGTCCTGTTTTGAAGATTGCAAGGTCTTTTCGGGAGAATCCTAGTCCTGATAAGATGACGCAGTGGGTACTTGAGCTGACATGTGAGAAAGTTAGACCGAGCATGGCGAAAAGGTTTAATGTGTACCAGATCCACATTTGCGGTGGATCGGGGTCTTGAACCTATGATCCACCACTCCCAAAGCTACACACTACCATCAGGCCACGACATATTTGTATGAAAGCACTTTGAGGCATATATTGTAATTCTGAAACATTTTTATGACATGGTGGGTGCCGGAATCAAACAGCAATATTTCTTAAGACGTAGGGATGTAAGGGGTATAGATGAAACTGACTTCACTCTTTTTGCCAATATGTAGTGAGGGTGAGGAGAAAAATAACATTGGCCCCAGGCATCCTATTTACCCTTGCTATCTTTTACATTTCTATACCAGACCAGCATGTGAACGTTTGCTTCATGAGAGATTTAACGAACAGCAGTGCCATATACGTGGCGGATCTTCAGAGTCATTGCGTTTCTAACTCGTGATTCTCGAAGCTGAGACTCTGACTCCAGGTCTGTATGATTATTTGAAATTTCAATGCCTTATTTGAAACAGCGTGATAACTTATTTTTAACATTGCCTTCATCACAGCTGCTTTACTTGCCCTTAGATAGACAGATTGTAGTCTACCGATATAGAAATGTATTGTGAATTATCATAAACTGGATTTAAAATTCTCAATCTCCTAAAAATATATTGGTAATTCAATATTTATTATATTCCTATCCACTTCCTATTATTTGGTATTTACAACGTCTTTTTTTATTTAGATAAATATAACTTTTCATATTTTTAATCTAATGTTAGTTCGTCTGATTTTACTTTTTTACAGATAGAAAGTGAATCTCTATGTTAATGGCATCATCGCTTTTTCAATTATGGTCCGTAGCTGTTATTTTTTTATAATGTATTAAAAACTGTCTTTTTAGGATTATTTTAGGAAAGAAACCACGTGCGGTGGTTGTTTGAATTTGGTGTTAAAAACCACCGCTTATCTTCAGCGAGGTAAAGAGGTAGCCGACATTGTAGATGATTATGAAACCGTTGGTACTTGGAACCTTTTTGGTGGTCTTCATCTACATGGTCCTTTATATCCAAGAACAACGGGAAACTTTCGAGGAAAGAAAATTAACATTGGCATCACAACAGTAAGTTCTAAACATTGTGGTTTATTAGAAGTTTTCTGTTGCATAGGAATTCGTTAAAACATAATACCGTAGGTCTGTTCAAATATGAGTTCCATTAAATAAATTCCTCTTGGAGTAAAATGCATAAAAAAAAATTCTTCCTGAAATCAGACCAAAGAAGAAAAAATGATCCTATATAGTATCGAGTGTAAAAAGAATAATTAAAGTAAAAAGAAAATATCACAAGTTGGAAGCATTTTTTGTATTTGTGAACAGGTTTTTCCTTATTTGGAATATCTATTCCTAATTCACCAGCAGGGACCAAATGAGGAGAAAACAGGAGGTACATCTGCTCTAGGTTCCGCCTTGCCTGGTAGGGGGTGGGGTTGAAACAGGACAGCATTCTTGTTTTCGTTCCTGTCCTCCAGACAGTCCAGGGGTAGTACTTACCGTCCCTCTGCCGACTAAGAATGTTTCCGCAGGAAGTTCAATGACTGAAACTACAGAAGAGAGTTTTTCTGAAATAATCGCACAGTGGTTACGATCGATTATCTGTTTGAATGAAGTCCAAAGTTTAGAATCCCAAAACAGAATCATTTCCTTTCATAGTATCATGCAAAAATGAGTAAGTAAAGGTGTGAATAAGAGTTATTTTAAAAGAATTATATATAATAATGCTTTCTCATCGGCAGGGGAAAAATCTCCATTTGTTAGACCTAAGGTAACTTTTATAACTGTTTTTTTCAAAATTACATCGTGGTTACAACTTATTGTTGATGATCGATTTAGAAATTTCGGTGGAATAAACTACACATCTCCCTCATATATTTTACTTTAAGAGAAATATTTTTAATTGTTTACATTTCGGCAGATATACTGCAGTAGGTTTGGATGAACTAAAATTTTAATAAAATTCAATTAGATTTCATTTAACAAAACAGCGAAATCACTGCCCTAGACAATTCGTCGCCGGCCTTCATACGGAATTTAATTTTGGCCTATCTGTTTTGAAATCATATAATTTTTGGTATATTGTGTTATGTATTTTTCAGGTTGACTTTTTAATGGTAGAAGTTATTTACAGAAGAGAAGATGTTCGGTAAGGCGCAAAAAATCTTAAAAATTTCCAGAATAATAATTACGAGTTGACTGAACTGAAATTAAAAGCTCTAGAGATACAAATGAAAGGAGTAAACGGAGACTTCCGTTAATAAACTGAATGAAAATCAGCAATTCTTGATATTGATTACGAATTACTAAACAGAATCTGCAGATATCAGAGCAAGATTAGTAAAAGGAAACAGGTTAGGTTCCATTCTGATTTTTCGAACGTCATTTATTGCTCATATGGGCCATTCAGTGTAGTTTCAAATCCCGCATATGAATAGACTATAATACTTTCTTATAAACTGTAAATTAATTACAACTCAATGATATCATTTGGATTTAAAGATAAGAGTATTATCAGTTTATTAGGTAAAAAAATCAAATTTCTTTGTATTTATTAAATATTCTTAGTAAAATAATTCACTGCACTCAATAAAATAATTTAGAAAAGTGAAAATAAATAAATGAGTTTTAAGAGAATTAATTATTTTTATTTTAGTTTATTCATATTTTGATTTATATGTTTGTAAAAGTTTTAAGGCTACAGTTTCAATAATCAATATTACAGGGAGCTCCTTGTGCAGTCATTACTACGGATTCTGATGGTATTACACACCATTACAGGGGTTTAGCAGTGGATTTTGTTCAAGCTGTGGCAAAGGAAATGAATTTCACGTACGTTGCTCCTTTCGTAATTTGTCTATAATCCTTTATCTTATATAAGATTCATCACAAAAGGTATGCAATAATTTGAAAGTGTTGGGCACATATGGATTAGAAGATATGTAAGTTTCTGAAGTAATATGCAATCTTTTACATATTACTTCAGAAACTTAACAGATAAGTTACAAAAATTTCAGCAATGAAGGAAATTTACTCTTGCAATAAGTCGAACTTGCATCTTTCCCGTAAAATCAGACAAACTATGAGGGTCAAGCGATGTACCATGTAAATGTTGTTTTATATCAAAGAAAATTTTCATCAGGCTATGAAGGTGATTAATCACTGTATATATATATCGCATGTATATGAAAGATGTGGCCTATGTGGAACATCTGGTGGCACGAAATTTTGGCAATGCTGCCTTCGAACTACCAAGGCAACATAATGTTTCAAACAGTGAATTTCTCAGCCTTTAGAATTATAGTAGGATAAATGGGTTTGTAAAACATCAAAATTTGCTTTTAAAATGGGATTCAGTTGGAGAAAAACCGAAGGAAATCTTGCAACATCCCGTGATTTTACCTATTATTACCTTTCCTAATCAGCAGTAAATCTACAAATTTTACATGGGGCTGTACAATAGAGCATATAAGTTAAACTGTCGTCAGAGTAATTGGTAATTAGAGAGCATATATAGTAGTTCTACAAGAAATCCTATTTTCATAATGGTACAGTATTTATACCAGTCCGCTTGGAAAAGTATAAATTTTGTTGGTATATTGTTAGTGGATCCTGCAAAGAAAAGGTTAATGCAGTAAGTTTGGTTAGTAAAAATTCAATTTAATAGCTTAAGTAATTTATCAATCAGGTCCCATTAAATATCCCCGATAAGTAGCCGAATTCAAGAATAGTATAAAATGGCTAATAAATTAATGCGCATATTATGTTGTTGATTCTAATCATTTTATAAGTTAATTACTTAGTGCATAATTTACATTGTCTTAGTAAATTGTTAAATCTTTCTTAAGCAAAGAAGAAATCGTGTCATAGTCGTATAATTTCGGAGATGGCTATCACTGCTAGTAATAATTCGCTCCATTTAAAACGCATTTAAATATGTCTGAAGCATCGCTTATAACTAGCGAATAAAATAATCCTCGATTTTACAGATAAAGGTGTAAAAAAGGCCAGAGATTGGAGGGTCAAAGATCTGTAAAATTTTGCTTCCTCATAAAGCATCGCGGATAACAGAAGCAATGCTTGTATGATAAAAGTCTAAACACAAAAAATACACGATATAAAAGTATTTATGCGTAAGTAAGTATTATATAAAAAACAGAATTCATTAAAGGAGGTTCTCACTCAGCCTTTTTTTAAAATCATCGGCTCCTATTTCAATATGTTGCTATGGAAACTAAATAAATCGAATTCCACTTTTCGTTTGATGTAATCAAGGACATAAAATTATGTTTGCACACCACACATTTTTATATTTGCTCAGGAACTTTGCAATTGTGAACAATAAGTAACTTTGAAACAATAACTGCGTTTATTTCATTTTCTTAATTACCTATTCCAATCCATTACAAATATTTTCTATAGACTTAGAATTGAGGAATAATGAGATATGCTCAATGTTAGGCTTTTCTGTTCTGAAGTGTTTTTTTTATTTCATTTTCCCATATTTATTATCTATTTATTTTAACAGTTCAAGACGAATGAAAAGCAAACATACGAGTAGAATTCCTTGATCAATGATATCATAGATTAAATTGGAAATAAATAACTAAAAGCAATTAGTAAAAAAAGAAAATTAATCAAAAATCTATAATCGATCAGATTTTAAACATCAATTTTATTACAATATTCTAAACAATAACATATTTATTTGAAGTCACAAATTTTCTGAGTTTTATGCCCTAAATCTTGGGGAAAAATCTAACTAAGAAAAATTATTTTAATTAAACTAGAGTTCCTCATGGATATTTATTACAATCTGAGGAAAAATGCGTGAAGTAAAGAAGGCAAGTCTTACATAAAGAATATCTTTCAGGTATGAGTTCAAAATACCCCCTGACAACCAAGCGGGGAGGAAACTACCTCACGGTGAATGGTCTGGAATGATTGGACAGATAGTTAGAGGAGTAAGTGAACCATTCTGTTCGCTGAGATACTGTTGATACAGAAAATAAATACTTATTAAGAATTTCTCAAGTGAATCTTTATTCAGAACACTGTAGAGCAGAAAAACTCTCAGTGATATTTAGAATGTCAAATCTCGATGGTATGGATTTCAGAACATGACGAAGCAAAGAAGTTCCAGAAAGAGATGATAGAAGAAGGTATAATTTAATTGTTGTTGTATCGCAGATGGGATTCATATTAATTACTATTTGTGTGTGCCATAGGAGTGCAATATGTACTAACAATTGTCCAAATGTCAATTTTAATGCATATAAGGTAAGGCAGAGTCCTAAGGTGAAAATGTTACTTTTCTTTTAAACTTCCCCTTTTTTGTATCATTTTCCAGTAATCTGAAACGCACACCACCGAGATTTGGTGACCACTGGTTTTCGTTCTGCTGTACAGAGATACTTAAATTCTAACAACCCAGCAATACTGTATTCGCAGAATCTCAATTTCATATAACCTAGCTCCATTTACTTCATTCTAATTATGTTTCGATGTATCATAATTCTGTCATATATATGCAGGAAGTGGAATTTGCTGCGCAGTGTTTCTATTTAACTCCTGATAGAATAGAAGTAGTGAACTTCACAACATCTTTAGATGAGTTATCGTATGCTCTGCTAACGAAGAGACCTCAACAAGAGCATAAGTATTTGTTCCTAGCACCCTTCACATCAGAGGTGACTATTTTTCGAACTCTGCTTATAATGATTATAGAATTGTTACATGCTTATCCCTGATAGCTAGAGAATATTTCATTAAAATGGGAAAAATGTCCCTTTTTGCCTTGATTATGAGTTTGTTTTAGGATTAGCAAAGTCAGATTGGAGTTTTCTCAGTCAGTAAACTTATTATCGGGAAAAGTACCACAGATTACTTAACTAGAAATAAAACAACTTCAACGTAGATTTTCATCGTTAAAACCTAATAGATGAATTTCCAGCTCAGAAATCTAACATCTGCAGAAAAGTCCCGAATTTCTTTCAATATTCATGACCTCAAGATAAACCTCGAGGAACAACTTTTATCTGTGTTATACAGTAGTGTCTAATGAAAATGCACCATCTTATTTGCATTTTTTGTGAATGTGGCATTATAAATTTAAATTGATAAAATAATACTGTTGAAAAAAAGGTAATTTTAAACGGTTTGCAATAGGAATGCATGATTCAATAATCTTTTTTGCTTGCGTCAGCCTCGTGTATAAAATGTGACAAAATTTGTTGTGGTGCGTTTTCAATTTCTAATACTGTTTGTGTCTCAAGCACCACAAAATAATAAAACTGAATCAGCCTTAGAAATGATATAATTATTCCTATTATAATAATCATGGAGGACTTTCCAGAGAAATTATCTCCAATCTGCGTTTGGTAAGAGGAAAACCTCCATTCAGTTACTATTAATGCTCCGCAATAATTCTGTATGAGCTCAGACTTGCTACTTAAAAATGCACCTAAACTGGAACTTCTTCCTCTGAAGTGCTTGGAACCCCTTCTTTCAAATTCCTAGGCTATTCGTTTTGCATAAAAAATAATATTTGTATTGAAACTACATTAAAAAAATTGCCGAACTTCTAATTTTCTGGGGCACAGCCCAGAAATAGAGAAAGCCTCTGAATGAATCTTTAAGGTGCTTGAGTCAAAGTACAGTTAACTTGAATCCATATCCATTACGCAACAACGGAAAAAAATGTGATGAAAAATAAGAAATGTAGATAGCAGTAGACTATTTGCAATGCAAAATGCTAGCAGATTGATATCAGATTTTATTGAACCAATGAAAAATGCCTTTAAATTTATTTCTGAACATGTATTTAAACAAATAATATTGGAATTTATTGTTGACGTGCCATACTTCCGATTTAATTTGATTCCAGATTTAAAATATTTTAAATCGATTTCAACTTCAATTTAAAAAGACTTAAAACAATTATATATGTTCCATTTTATGGTATAAGATTTTCATTAAGGATTAGTAGTTAAAATATGATGAGTTCATATTCAATAAGTTTAAAGTAGAATACATTTAAGATCACAGACAATGATAATAATTTTAATTAATTATCTTGTTTGTTTTCGTTTCAGACTTGGATCTGCGTATTCGTCACTGTGGCACTCATTGGACCAATTTTATATTTAGTTCACAGAGGAAGCTATTACTATCAGTACTACGATTTAGTTAATAATAAAGGTTTATTCAGGCTCACTAATTGTGCTTGGTACACTTTCGGAGCAATTGTTCAACAAGGTAACGAAGAGAAGGATCTAAATTTATGTTGATTCCAAGTTACCAAAGCTTATAATATTTCTACATTAAAATTCTTTAGTTTCTTATCGTAGAATCTTGTGGCTAACCATATCCCTCAATTATAATCGTCAGACCATGAAACGCTTTAACTAAAGAGAACAGATTTTCTGAACTTCATTCCAGGCTCTTCAGAGCCCGAGAGAATAATCCGGTACTCTCGCTACGGGTTGGAGTTGGATGTATTGATAAAATAAAAAAAAATATGTAAAAAATATAATAAATAAAATAAAAATTCAGAAACAATGAAATAGTTAAATACTTAAATTTATTTTTAAAAAACCAAGAGGATAAAAAAATCACAAATAATAACTTTTGCTACTCCTTTATTTTTTTTTTCAAACTGATTCATTTACATTGGTCAAATTAGAATGATTCTTTATGAAGTAAAGTAGGAAGGCGAATTCTTCAGAAGTTAACTTTTAGAAAATTAAATCTAATTAACCGCTTCTTGGTCGGCGTCGTGTGTCATACGTTCGGCCTTGACATTACTTAGGCATCTCGTTATATTCCTTGATTATTTTTTGTATTTCAGAATATTGCTCAGAGATACCGATTATCAGAGAGTATTTTGTTTTAATTTAAAACTTGGGTGCATTGCAGGGAAAACTGGAGATCAGTGAACATGTATGACCACCAGCAGGCAAGCAAAAACTGCTTACTGACAAAAAATAATTTGCGTTTTTGAATTCAAGTTAGAACAGATATTAATTTTCAGCCAAAAAAAAATCCGACCAAGAAGGGGTTAAATTTCTTTTACTTTGAACTTTTTATAGATAATTATAAAAAGGGTCAATCCAGGACATTTAATTCAAGTCCAAGGCATTTTCTAAATTAGGAGAAAGAGTCGAAAAGCAGAACTATCCAGCTAATATGGGACGTCTAGTCAACTTGCTTATATAGAAAACTTTGAGAATTTAAAAAGAATGTATTTATATAACTTTTTAAAATTAAATACAGCTTATATTTTTTAATATCAAACAATTACTTAAAAGCAAAATTCAGGACAATCCGGGACAGATATTGAAAATTTGGATCCGTTTATTCGGGAAGTCTGTTCAGTTTAGTTTAACGGTGTTTATTTTTTCTTTTGCTTTTACTATTTTCCCTTCAAGTTGATTCATCCGCAATAGTCATATTAAGATGATCCTATTCTACGTATGGTAGTAGTAAGAAAGGAGAAATTTTCAGAAACAAACTTTTTAAAAATTAAGCAAAGCTAATTTTTAAAAAAATTAAACCATTCGCTGAAAAATTAAAAACAATCAGGGACATATAATTCCAAGTCTGGACACTTTTTCAATCCGTTACAGAGTCGAAAATCGTGAATGCACCGAGTAATCCCGGACGTCTGATTATTTTAAGTTGCAAAAGTTGAGAAGGACTTTAAATAAATAAAAAATTATTCATCTAACTTATCTAAAAATTAAATATAGAAACTTTTTTTACATTTACTTATAAGTAAAATTAAGGACACAATTCAATTCATTTTTAGAACAAATCCGGGATATTTTTTCAACCAGGTACAAATATTCAGAATTCGAGACAGTCTCGGTTAATCCAGGACGTTCAGTCATTATAGGTTTGACCCTATTATTGGTATGCCTCTTGGTCTTTATGAAGATCAAATCAACGGTTGACAATCCCACTCCAGTTCATCCACTTTTTCAGTGTCATGATAGTAAACGAGGAGCTTCTTAAATATTTCGATGCTTTTTACGGCACTTTGAAAAGATGGTGGAATTATTTATTTATTTTCTTCATTACTTTTGCTATGTATACAAAATACCCTCGAAATCTACTTTTTTCCTGACAGGAGCTCCCCCCTCCCCCCCAAAAATGACTGTTAATTACTCTATACAAAAAACAAAGAATAACTAACGAACCGAAAAAACACAATAGACAAAGTTAAAATAAAAATTTTAATCTATAGAAATTAAAAGAATCCGGCAGAGGACTTTCTCAAGGTTCACCATCTGCTGGGATTCAAATTTTACAAAAATTGGGACAATTCTCTGTTGAGAAAAAGAGATTAAGTCAAAAGTTTGTCTCTCTGTGAACCGAATTATCCCAAATCGATACAAGATAGAGAAGACCTCGAGTCCCCTGATATAAGAACATTTCCTTCGGCAAGTAAAAATGAATAGCGGTAGAAATGAATACGACCGTTTATATTTGAGCTCAAAAAGGAAAAAACGATGCATTGAAAGTCAAAGTTACTCCTTATCGAATATCTGCAACGGTATAACCCTTAAGTCGAGCTACTCCCACCCGGGTCTATTGAAGAACGATCGCTGCAACAACTCGGATACTGAGGTCGGAGTCCTAATAGCCATCACTGATCACGGACCGGTCCCTCCCGAAGAATGTACGTATCGTCATCGGTGAGAGGAAACTCAACCCACATAATTACTATAGCCACCAAGGGAGCGAGAACCTGCTTACTTATCTGACGACTTCTCATCCACGTACTCGTGGTGTTCCACCGGTGGGGGGTCTGTGACGAAAGAATATAGCATTGAAATTATTAGGAATAAATCGGGAGCAAAATAAAACAACGTACTAAGGAGATTTCGCTGTAGTTCATTCTAGGCAAAGACGTAAACGCATGTGCTTAAAATCATATATCAATTTATTATCGATATATAAAGTTCTCCACCTGTTTTTCAATGCAAACAAAAATTTCTTTAAGCAATATTTCAAAAGAATTTTTGTTTTTAATTACTTCTGATAAAATAATGTTAAAAATCGAAACAGGAACTGCACCTTTACTTTAGTGATAACTACATTCATTCATAATTACATTCATACATTTAATGATATCCTTGATTTAGTGATAAATTATTTGAGGTCGATCGTTAAATTCAATTTTTATACCTATTCAACGCAAGAAAGTTTTCATGAATACAAGAGAAAAAGTTTTCCATTGACAGCAGTATATGCTGTGTTTGATTTTTCTCTATTTAAAATGTTTCATACTGATTTTCAGGTGGTGTTCACTTACCTCAAGCAATTTCAGGTAGAATACTAGTTGCTTTTTGGTGGCTTTTTGTGATTGTTACTGTAGCCACTTACAGCGGTAATCTCGTTGCTGTGCTCACTTTTCCAAAGATACGAAATCCAATAAACAGTTTCGAAGATATTCTTAAGAATAAAGATAAAATAAAATGGGGCGTTTATGAAGGTGAAGGTCTTACTCAGCAAATAAAAGTAAGTAATGAATTTTGTGTTTGTTTAGTAGTTCTTATTGATCCTTAAAATTAGAATTTTACATTAGATCAAATCTTTTTAAACGATCAGCAGTAATATCGTTGCTGAACTCACTTTTGAAAAGTATTGCATTAGATCAAAGCTTTTTAACCATAAGAATATACAGTAAAGCACCGCTTATACGTTTTTCAAGGGACTGACGTAAAACGACGTAGAAATGAAAAGAAGTATTTACTAAACAAATTTGATTATTAAAAATTTAACACTACTAATACAAATTAAACTAAAAGTAACAATTTTAACAGCAAGGAAGTTTTAAAATTTATTTATCATAAAAGTGAAAGCATTCGTACTTTTATTACATTTCTTGAGTACTACTTATGCATTTCTTATTTTATACGATTTATTGCATGGAGTTGAATCAAAAAGTCTTCAATCGTCGACTGACGGGCTGATTGCCTGTGAGTATTAAGTACAGCATTATTGATCGAATTAAGTTCATTGAAATGTTTTTCCACTTATATTTTCACAAAAAAAATAGGTTCGAAGTTTTTCAATGCAGTCCATTGCGTCTTTAAAGGAATAACTTCTTCATAACCGTTTAAATTAGGACTAGATAATTGATTTTCTATGAATTCATCAACTGTGGAAAATTCCGAAGTCATGATATCGGTATCACAGTTCACATATTCGAAAGAGAGAAATTTTCAGGGGGGATTTTCAAAACCCTCTCCGCGTAAAGATGAAAGAGAGGAATATCCTTTGAATACCTTTTGACTTAACTTGCTCTTTAGCTGTCATAATGACGGATATTCATGTCAGAGGATTAATATAGGTCTCTCTCAGAAAGCTTCGGTGGATCAGCGATCGGAATGCCACGCGCTCGATTCATTGTGTATACCTTTTCGCATTGATGTCGTACGAGAACTAAGCAATGATGTAAAATTGAAATAGTTAAGGGATTCTTTTATGGCATTGTTAATTACATGTAACGATGTATGATTTCTATCAATGAATATTCAACTACCTCAGGCCTTGGACCGGCCTAAAGCTATCTTGCTTCAAGCTGGTTAGGTTAACAACAAACAAAAACTCGTGTACAATTAACAACAATCAAATGCAAAAATTATGAGCGATGAACGCTTTTCAAATCAATACTCTAGTTTTTTAGGCATAGTTAGGCTCAAAGAAGATGAAACTAGTGACCCAATAATAAGAAATCTTTCACATCAAATTGTTTTAGGTTGATGGTAGCCAATAATATGTGAAAAGAGACTAGCGCAGATAAAAAAAATTCCCTTAATTTCTTTTTCTTGGCTATGATCCCTTCTGAACCAATAATTGTTGATGTGACTGAATGGCTACTAATGCGATATTAATGATACCTATTTTGCTATGCACTCAAGTACCCAAGCCAACATTACATGGGCATTGTAACGCGACCATCACTAAGCATTTGTATGTGTACTCTGCAATTAATTAAGGAGATATATGGATTACGGTACAGAAATACATAGCAGAAAATGCAGCTCCAGGAGTTCGCAAGATGGACAAAACCTAAATGCTTTATTTCTGATGTTTATTAGCAATGAAAGTAAACATTTAGTGCGGGATTTCCGCCATTATTTCCCAGCTAAGGGAGGAGCATTCTTTCGAGCATATAGCGTGACGCATGTTACCGTCTTTTTAAATTTTGTTATTGCTGCTTAGAAGTCAAATCGAATAATCTGTTTGCTAAACACTTTTCCTTAGAAACGTAAACGAATCGGATTTTTTTCTTCTTTTTTCATTATTTACACAACAATGCATTGAGTGTGAATGCATTTATTGGCAGAGGAAATGTAATACTCATGTATTTTCGCATTAAAAAAGGAATTCTGTAATAAAGCTTTTGAAAAGTATATTGTTAAGACGACATGAGAGACAGAAACTGGTCACGTATATGTATGCACGCACTCGCGACGAAAGAGAGAGAGGGCACATGTAGAATTCTTTTCATTCTTTGGAAGAACAGGGAGATTGGTTAATTTCAAAATTGTTAGAAAATTAATATTGTTACATTGTATTTAACAAAGCGTAGATCTGTAAATTCGAAGTTAATTTAGACAGCCAGGAAAAGTAGATAATTTTGCAAAATTTTCGAATATGAATGTTGTTACATTTTATTTAACCAAAAGCATTGTAAATGCTAAATTAATTTGAATGACCAGGAACGTGACTTATTTCAAAACTTTTGCAAGGTATATATTGATATATTTTATTTAACAACCCAGAAATGTTCTTAATGTGAGATGGATTTTCACGACCAGGAAAATTAGTTAATTTTCTCAAAACTGTTGGAAGATAAATATTGTTACTTAGTATTTAATAAACTTAAACCCTTCTAAATACGAAACGAATTACGATTTTTGAATTCTTTAAGTAAGCACGTCTTTTACATTTTTAAAATTAAAAAGGAAGTCTGTAGTTTGAAAGGAGCTGTTTTCCTACGTTGACTTTCACTTAAAGACAGAGTTAGTATCAAGGTATGGAATATATATCAACGAACTGTGAAAACTCTCAAAGCCGTTAATAAATATGTTATATGGTGTCTACAAAACACTCACACACATAGTCAGTTCTATTTCAAATAATACATTTTCCGCTTTTGTCAAGAGAGATAGAAGAATCGCGATAATCACGTAATATAATGATTAAATCTCTGAATATGTACTCTACATAAAGGGAAAAGTAAATAAAAATTCATGAAAATATATCACGAAAATCTTTGGTCTATGCTATGAATAACAAGGAAAACAAATAATAATGCATGCAGAACAAAATTCTCTTATATAAAATTTTAATATCTTATATATGAAAAATATAAACCCTATTATTTAACTTATATAAAACAAATAATCTGGTATAATTAATATTATGCCTTCCGGGTTTCTTTTCAGGAGCCTTCGCAGGATTTCATAGAATTACCAATTAGATAATAGATTTTAAAAATGATATTTCCAATATTAATAATTCAAACAATTTATTTTAATTTCCCTGTTTTATTTTCATTTCCAGGGTAAATCTCAAAAAAAATTTTGACTGATGAACCCATGATTGACCATCATTTATGTGTATATTTTTTGACCACGATTCAAATTGCGAAGTTTGTTCCCAGTACCCCTAATGTTGCATCAAAACTGGTCATCGGTCTAACAAAACAAAATATTGTTTAACTTGTTTGCGTGCGTTACAATAGCTTCCTTATGACGTGACAGTTGTCATATATAAATCTGACTCATTGACATATACGATTGCCGGTCATCATAATGTAAGAAATGGTAAATGCCCAAGTTATTTATTTTTGCACATACATTTCTAAGAAATAAATTACAGGGGACAGTTTTTTAAACGAGAAATTAAAAATTTTAATAATTGAACAAATAGCCTTTCCTTTTGATCTTTTCTTAATGCTCTTCTCATAAATAACTGCAATGATTACCTTCCTAAGGGTTCCACGTCAGAAACTTTTGATGGAATCAGCAGAGGTTTGACATTTTATGATCGAAATGATGAAGCAAGAATGCTGAGAGAAGTCGAGGCTGGTGAACTGGTCTTCATTGCACCCAAGTATGAACTTTTCGAAATGATGGGTAAAGCTTACAATGCTACTGGTTCTTGCGCCTATTCAGTTGGTACAGTAGATGTGTATTCGGAAAGCGTTTCTATGGCTGTTCGTCAAAATTGGCCCTATCTACCTTATGTGAACAAAGAGTAAGTGTGTTTTTAAATAGAAAAAGCTCAGATGAATGAAATAAGTGTTTAATATTGTGGTTTTTTTTTTAAATATTCCATTCAGTGCTTTTTAAGACTCGATTATAAGTAATTGATAGATTTGCTGATTCCTAAGTGTAGATCGAGGGACTTTTGAATCCATTTGTGTGGGCTAGTCTGTTTTAATCATCTTTTATAAAACATTGTGAAGATTGCATTCCAATTATTTGGACATTGCAATGAAACGTAACGTTGTAGCAAAAATATTTCTAGTGTAGTAATGTACGGTTTTACATAAAAAACTTATTTTTTATATTATTATAGTTTCAGGCGAAATATCTTAGACATATATAGACCTCCTTCACAAAAATGTAAGTAAGTAAGTCAAAAATTATCCACACTTTAGCCAGAAAAATAGCTGTTATGAAAGGACTGATTACTGAGCAAGCATACGTTTAACTTGTTTTGTGAGGGAGACTTATGTGAGGGAGACTTGATTGGGATGGTGTCATTTCTCTTCGTTCTGTTAAAGGGTAAATAGGGGCACACCGCTGGAAATAAGAAACAAGAAGGACCAGCGAGCTATCATCCATTAAGGCTCTTCGCAAAATACAAGGATAGTGAAACTCGCAATCCATATCAAACGCCGATATTTATTGTTGCATAACAAGGCAGGCCATCACACAGCCTTGAGACCATAGGTTATTTGGGTTTCGAAGTCTTGGAACACACTTCCTGTCGTCCTGATATCACTCCGCCAATCAATTATGCATTTCGTGGTCGCTTTTCTACGGAGCAGAACATGCAAGATGCGTTACACCAGTGGCTGACCTCCCAATCAAAAACCTTCATCTCCCAAGGAATACATTAGCTTGTGGACCGCTAGACTAAATGTATCTCAATGGCAGGGGGCTTTGTAGAGAAACTGCGTCGTTATCCAACATTAAGCTTTTTGTAAAAAAATAATATTGGACTTAATCCTTGTAACTTGCTTGTTTGTTTAAAATCAAGATTTGTTCAGATATGTAAATGGAAACGATTCAGGATCACGTGAAACACGTCAAATGTGTTTCGACAATTTAATTTGGAATGCATTGGTGGAAAAGGGACGTGAAATCACGGCGCATCGTTAGATAACATGCAGTTAGATGCTAGATGGCATGCGCAGTTACGTTTGTCATGTGACTGTGACATCACGTGAATAGACACCATTATTTTCACCATAAGAAACGATTATTTGCGACATTTCTTCAAATGAAAACGAATGTTATGGGGCTGTTAACCAAACTATAGGAGAATAATTAAGACGAGACAAAATAAAATTATTTTCTTCCTATGATAGTGTATTCCTTTTTGATAGAAGAATTGAATATAACCTTATATCAGCGATCTTGGTTTAAAAAAATAATTGAATTTTTATAATTTTCTCAATATGCTCATTAGTTAAGGAAGCTCAGTGCAAAATATTTTTGATGCTGGTGGAGGAGATTTTATTATGAATTACTTATAACTGGTTATAATACTTTCTTTTGCTCAGTTACCAAGCATTAAATAAAGAAACTACGAAATTATTAGAATTGAAGTAAAACTGTTTAATGGATTCCCTTAACTGAAGAGCTCAATTTAAATGATACCTTGGAGAAATGCTTTATCAATTTTTTATTTTTTTAATGTCAATAAGTTTTCAGAGTTAAAAATTCTTATATTTTAAAAGTATTGAGTTATCTTTGGAAGCTTGCTAAACATATAAATAAGGTTAAATTCTTTGTATGTTCTGTTCTCAATCACCCCCTCCCCTTTTTCCCTCTCTCAGTTTTGGAAACTTCTTCCTGATGGAACTATTTATGTCGAACAAAAAGATGTTCTGAAGCAATCAAATGAACGTGACATCAGAGATAAGACTTTTTCAAAACTCTGGAAGACAGAACTTTTCAGGAATACTAAGACAAACTGCTTTTTCACATCCTGGACGTGATTGAAAATCTCATGACTTCTCTTATCTCTTTGACGAATGGAGGTAGATCGATAAGAATGACACGATTGAGGTCATTTCGAAAAGTATAGCCTTTGTTGAAACTGCGGACTTTCAACGACAGCACAGCAACATATCTTTCAATATGAACAAAGAACTTCTTGCTTTTAAGTGAGAAAACGCTCTCTATAAGGTATCAGACAAAAATAATTCTGAAGACTTCAATGAAAAATGCGAAAGTTGATTTCACCCTAATATCGTGAATAGATCAAATATTTGTTTTAAGTTTAAAATTAACAACTAAGAGAATTTATGAACTTGCATTTTCATGGATTTAAAATGTAAAAGTAAAAATTTGCCTATTTATCCTCAGAGACTAATGCCACTTTTTGATTGACTTTTTAACTTTGCAGTTAATGTAGTTAGTAGTAATATTAGTTAATGTCAAAGGATCAGTTTTAGTACTTAGTGTAACTTTATCAGTTAGTGTGGTGTTGAATGTAGTTAGTGAAAATAGATTTTACTTCAAGTGAATTGATGTCTGATTTTCCCTAGATATTTTTATCCCAGTAACGGTGAGCTTGATATTATTGAAATAATTTTATCTCAGTAATTAATAATTTACAATATGCCTGCAGCAAATAATATTATGACTCACTGTAGAGTATAATAATAATAAGTTAATAAAAATAAACGAACGGTATAGTAATCAAATCTAACTTTGACTCACTAAATGCTATTAAAAACTATTTCTGACACAACACTAAATTTTTTGACTTTTGGTGTTAGTGATTATTATTAAGACTGAAAGCTCATGAGTATGTGCGTTCGTTATAGTTTAAGAATGCCTATTATTAATCATACTCAACAAAACTATTTGCATGAGAGCATTTTATTATTCTTATATTGCAAACCAGGGCAACTATTTCTTCTATTGGCAATACAAGTGCAATAGTAGGTAGCCCTTTTAACTCTTTCAACCTCATAGATTAACTACTATTGCTCGAGGGCTGTGTATTGATAGTCTATTTTAAATGGTTACTTATTAATATTCTTGCCTTTGATTAGTGAAGCATTTGGATTGTGAAAGTGCCCACTTGTTTTATTACAAAGACATCTTTCCATAAAAATGTCCAAAAAGTGTGTTTGTATAGTCGAGGAGTATTTGAAAAATTTCATGATATGCGATTTTCATCAGAATAAATTTTTAAAGAGTAAGATTCTTTCAGTTATTATGTTTATTACTGCATTTATCTTTAATACATAATAATAATTAATAATTAGTTTGATTTAAGATAGTAATTAATAAGTAATTTAAATAAAATCAATAACGTATTAAATATACTTCATTTTAGCAGCGATTTAAACTTGAATTCATAGGTAATTTCAATCAGTCTCTTTCCCATTTAAAACAATCGGAAATCTGTCCGAAGCAGAGCAAGAACAGAAATCCTTTGGCACCAGTCCTTCGTGAACGTTTTTCAATTTTTTATGTCAAGTTGACATAACCGCCCAAGAATTATTGGATCTTCATTTCTCTAAGATACACTTTTGTACAAGATGCAACAATTCTACGTTTAGAGTAGAATGCGCAGCAGAGAAAAGAATTATGTTAGAATTTGAGTTTGCAGCTATCAGACAAAATCTTATTTTTTTTATAAATATATGTAGTATTTTCTTTAGTGATCTTCTGAAATTATGATCATATGCTGTTTTTGTTCTTACTTCAATTCTAGGATCGCACGTTTGTTTGAAAGTGGACTGTTCTTGAAGTGGAAGAGAGATGCTTTACCACCCGACAACGAGTGCACTACGTCGTCCAAACCTCAGGCTGGAGATACCAGGAAGATAAACCTTTCCCAAATGGTTGGATCCTTCTATATTTTGCTGTTTGGCATTTGTGGAGCCCTCTTAGCCCTGGGTTCCGAGTATGGTTACCTGATTACTAAAAATAAAGGCGCGTCGTTCACTTTGCCCTGCTCCAGATTCTGTTCCCTCAATCGAAATTCACAGAAAATTAAGAACCAAAAACAATTTATGCAAACTAAAATGTATCCAGGGCTGCATGATGGCAACAAGACTAAAAAAGGACATCGATCCAAAAAGAATGGACATTCCAAAACGATTAATGGAAAGATTAACAAAGGTATAGAGACAAAGTTTTATGATAATTTATAATCCAGTCAACGAAGGCCAAAAATCGACGAATAGAAAAAAAATGGTGTAGTTTTGAAATTTGGCACAGTTGTTGGGGGTAGTGTTCTAAACGACATGCTAAAAGTTCCCGCCTGTGGGGAGTGCTCTTGGGGCACAGGGGGTTTAAAGGGGCGTTTTCAGTTTTTCTTAAATATCTCGAAAACTATGGGTTCTATAAAATAAAACTCTCTATTACAAAATTAAACTACATAAAATTTCCTACAAAAAAAAGCCCTACTTTGTTTTTGTAGCATCAATAGTTTAGAAGATACAGGGACATTTAAAAGTTAATATTTCTAAAATTCCTTATTGTAATGTTAAAATCGATTACAAGTGCTGAATCAACAACCCTCATAATACCCTCATGCCTATACAGGGTTCCCACTTATATCCGTTACAGCCCCCTTAACTTTTAAACAGTGACTGCTTAGGCCAAAAAGTTGGTATCTAGGTATAGTAAAACGGCTATGCGCTACTCGATGAGATAACTTACAACGCCATCTATCGGCAAATTTTGGAATTACCGGTCCTATCTCGTAAACGGTGAAAGATACGAGAAAAAAGTCAATTACAAAGTTGTAGAGCACTCTCGATTTAGTACAAAAAGATACCTTGCGCACATTAATACTCAAAGCAGGATGTAAAAAATGAACATTTGTTTGATTGTGATTTTCAACACTATGGCGTCGTGAAACGCGAGCGAAGCGAGAAAAGAACACCTTACGGACTAAATACCAGCCTGTGTTGTGGCGCAGGGGAAACGCGCGCGATTTGCATTCATGAGGACCATGGTTCTGTCCCCACCGGTTGCGCGTTTTACTGAATGTCTCTACAAAGCATGAAAACTTTCTGCTGGTCTTGGAAAATCGTCTCTCCAAACAGACAACTCAACCATGTCTGATAAAAATTTCATGTATTATGAAAATGAGAATGGAACGCCATACCTGCCATATTCTGCTGGTTTGTACGTTAAAGCTGAGGGTTATGGCAAAATTTGGCATTAACGAGTATTGCGAGATGTTGTTAATTTACGGTGAATATGGGCGTAAGACAAAACTAGCTGCACGTCTGTGTCGTGAACGTTTTCCTGAAGGCCCGCATCCTACACGGCAGACAATCTTTAAAGTTGCGTGACCAGCCGACCTCGAGTTCGTAGACCTCGTAATTTAGGACGCAAAATGCACCCTGATGATGTGGTAACAAACGTCCTCAGAGCAGCACAAAAATTATCATTGAAAATTGTGGCCTCTCAAAAAGCGGCGTTTGTACAATCCCGAATGAACGAATGAATCAGGTGCTTATGCACACCTATGCAGGGATTGCTTAAAAGAGATGCTGAGAGACGTTACACGTGGTGCAACTTTGTGCTGAATAACTTAGAGGACCACCCAACATTCCTGGCAGACATAATATGGACAGATGAAGCATATTTTTCGCGTAACAGAGTGTTTAATAGACAGAACGTTCATACCTGGTCGCTGGAAAATCCGAGATATGCTGTCGAAGTTCGACATCAATTACGCTGGTCGATTAATGTTTGGTGCGGAATTTGCCTGAATTTTTGAAATATTCACTTTTAAACCCCCCTGTATCTTCTAAAATTTCATTCTACAAAACATTTAGGACTAGTTTTGTAGGAAATTTAATGGAGTTCAACTTTATAATTAAGTTTTTTTTAGCTATCATCCATTGTTTTCGAGATATATAAGAAAAACTGAGAAATCCTCCCTTTCAACCCCCCCCCCTGTACCAATGAGTACTACTCTACTAAAAATGGCGGCGAGCAGGTGGTTGCGTGTTGTTTGAGCTCTCAAGGAGGATCCTGGATTTAGTGAATTCCCCGGAGGTGGACCCTTTTTTGTGGGGTGGTGTTCTTCCCCCCAGTTCCCTCAACAGAGGGGTAAGTTTTATTTTCACTTTTGGGTGTTTTTTCCCCTCTGGGGACTCTAACTATGGATCCTCCTGGCTCCGTGCACCCACCTGTCTCGCTGTGTTGTTTTATTGATATAATTGCTTGGAAGTGTACTGTACTATAATAGTATTACTTGTCTTCTTGTTCTGTGAAGAAGCGGGTCATGTTTTTCCTTTCATATGCATTGTGTTGTGGCTATTTCACTTTCTGATAGTGTTCTTGAATAATGGCGGTGTGGGTGAAACGCCCCCTCCGCCATGATGTTTTTAGCGATGTCTTTTGATCACGTGACCATGTTGCGGGCAACTTTTATCATTAAGTGTATTTTCTTGTTCATAATTATTATTAATGAAAATGCTAGTAATTTGTGGGTGTGATAGGCCTGCTGGTCTTGACAACTGGATTTAGTGGTTTTCTGGGGGGTCCTTGACCCTTTTTACCCATTAAAGGAACTAATCCCCGATGACGGCAACATCGTCGCCGATGTTGCGTCGTCGGGTGCCTTGTTTTTTGTGTTACATTCTTGCTTGCTTGATTGGGGGCCTGCACTCTTTGCTTGATTGTTTGTTTTTCGGCTGGGTGCAGGTCACAGTTAGGTGGTTAGAGATATTTGCTTGATTGCTTGGTGATCGGATGCGTGTTTATTTGTTGAGAGTGCTTGTTGTCTATTTGTATATGCCTGCGTCGAGGGCGACTTTAGTTTAACCATATATTTTTAGCCTTTGAATGATTAAATTGTTTCTACTTGTTATAGTTGGGTGTAAATGGAACGCTGGTTTGGCTAACCAGTTTTCTTGGTCTTCTTGGGGTCCTCGACCCTTTTTCTTTATACAAGGACCTAATCCCCGATGACGGCAACATCGTCGGGTGCCATGTTTTGTTTAATATTTTCTGATTGGTTGATTGGGGGCCTGCACTCCTTGCTTGGTTGATTGTTTCTCGGCTGGGTGCAGGTCACAGTTAGGTTGTTGGTGATATTTGCTTGATTGATTGGTGATTGGATGCGAGTTGAATTGTCGTGAGTGCTTCTTGTCTATTTGTACCTGCCTAAGTCGCGGGCGACTTTTGTTTTAACCATATTTTTTGGTTTAAGAGTGATTACATTGCTTCTAATTGTTGTAGTTGGGTGTATATGGACAGCTGGTTTGTTTGACTGGTTTTGATGGTCTTCTGGGGGTCCTGGGCCCTTTTTTCTTTTAACAAGGACCTAATCCCCGATGACGGCAACATCGTCGCCGATGTTGCGTCATCGGGTGCAGTGTATTATGTTTTAGTTTTGATTGATTGTAAGACTGTCTGCATGTGTTGCGCCGATGTTCCGGACGATGGGTCCTAAGTTTTTGGTTGCTCCCTTTTTTTGAGTTTTTCTTTTTTTCCTTGGGACCCATCGTTCGAGGTGAAAAGTTGGCTCACCCCCCTGGGAGGCAACTCTTTTGGGGGCCTAGGGCGGTTTTTACAGTGAAGCCCGGAGGAGGTGACTCTCGGCTGGTGCTTTTGGCACTGGTTTTGTTGCCTGCCTCTGGGACCCCGGTCTATTTTCATGCCGTTGATTTTTTGGATTTATTTGGGCCCTAGGTCCGGCTTTGGTTTATTTGTGTTTAATTCCGTCCTGTTGCATTTTGGCTCGGGGCGGTGGCTGGTGCACTGTCAAAACCGAGAAAGAGGAAGCCTGGTGTGCCTGCCTTCAATGGCAAGCATTTCTTGCCACTGTTGGGAACACCCCGGGGTGACCCGGGCCCTTCGGCAGAGCGGAGATGTCGGTGCACTGGGTGGATCCTTTCGGAGTGGCGCGGTGTAACTGGTACCTGTTTTGCGCCCTTGCTCATAGAAGGGGCGACGTCTGGTACTGCGGGCTGGGTTAGAGTAGACCCCTTCGAAAAATCCTCCAGGGTCGAATCCGTGCTGCGCGCGAGTACGGTCCGGAGGAGGCCCTGGACCAGTGCTTTGGGAGAGGCACGTTGGGACGTTCTAATCTGGCGAAGGGCCCTGTCAGTTTCCCTGTAGACTCCAGGGGCCCGTCGTTTTCTACGGGTCCAAAGGAATGGGGCGGTTTCTGGCTACATCTTCCGTAAAAAGAAGAGCAAACCCCTCCCCTTATTGTTACTATGGCGACACCCGAAGATTTTGAGTTTCGTGCGATTGGCTCAGAGTCTTCTAAAGTGGTGTCGGCCGCTAAGGCCTTGAAAAAAAAGAATAGGCTTAGCCGTAAAAATCAGGATAAATTCGGGAAATTGGGTCCTCAGAATTTGGATGCGACGTTAATTCGGCAGAAACAGGATTTTGTTAGGAAAGTCGAGGTGCCCCTTTTGACGAAGTGGGGGGAACTTTCGCCACCAGGTATCTCCTCGGTCAAGGGGACCGGGGGACAAAGAAAAGTGTTGGTCTTTCCGCCTTCACCTAGTAGTTATCCGACCTCCCAGCAGGACGAGGGTGCTGGTTACACTTCAGAGGCCATATTCTCTACATCCGAGGATGGTAGTGGCAGTTGTCAAGATGATGATGTTGAGGTTCAGAGCGAATCCGGTGAGGACGGAGATGATTCTGATACATGCATGAGTGGCAATGAGGCCGGAAACGATGAAACAACTTTGAGCGTCCATGTTTTAACGACAGCTGGAGGTACTTCCCTTCCTGTTCCTCAGACAGATTCTTCATCTGGCGCTCTGTTGCCTTTGCCCACATTGGGTCTTACGGGTTCCCCTCAGCCATCTACGGTATCACAGAGGGCTGATTGTTTGACATTACCTTCTCCGGGTACTCAGATTACCCAAGTATTTTCCCCTACTATTTTGCAGAAGGGTGCTTCCCTGACTGTGCCTCAGAGTGGTCCTCCGATTCAACAACTTGATAATAAGCCTCCTCAGTCTGATGTGCCTATTACTGACACGGAAGACTCTGGGGAATACTTTAGCCCCCCAACTAGGATACGGGATGACAAAACGATGTTTGTAGTTCCTGATACACAAACCTTGAGTGTTTCGGAGAGACCGATGGAGGAAGGAATGATTTCCAGTACTCCCTCATCTCTCCTACCGAGTGCTGCCACTGACAATATTTGTCCTGTGCTTCTAAAACATCTTCAGGCTTTTGAGGCTGCATTCCCGAACGCTTGGGACAGAATGAGAAACTTAGGGCGTCTTATGTCCGCAATCAGCGAGGAGTATTCTCAATTGAGTGCTCGCCTGGAACGGGTCGAAACGGCTTTGGCACTTCGGCAGGTTGCTAGAATGGAGCTATCTCAGCCTTCTGTTGCTCCTCTGCCTTCACAGACAGCGAAGCCGGTGTCCGGCATGCAAGACTCATTACCTCCGGTAGCTTTGTCCCAGGGAAGGGTAGCTCCTAAACGTAGAAAGCAGGGATCACCCCCTCTTTCTCAGCCTATAGAGAGAACAGATCCTTTGGTGACCTCACAGCCAGTGGCCGAACAGATTCTTTACAGTAAGGCGGCTGCTCCGCCGATAGTTACCCACAATCTGGTGGTGCAGGCTGCGCCCTTAGGTGCACCCCCAAGGAAAAGTTCCCCTTCGGTGGAGTTGCATCCTAGGTTCAATGTTCCGACTTTATTGATTCAGCCAAAGACAGATGACATTGTTTCGTCTGCTCAGCTCAAATCTCTATTAGAGACTCATATCCATCCCCTAACGTTGGGAATAAAAATTGTGACTTGTCAACCTGCAGCACTTAAGGGGGTGATAGTCCGGCTTTGGTCTCCGGAAATGGTAAATATTCTGGAGAACGCTGTGAACACACACCCGGCTTTGAAAGAGGTATGCGAAGCTCGGCTTCCACGAAAACGTCAACCTCAAATCATTATTTATGACGTCCCGGTTGCTTCTGGGGATAGAGAAGTAGTGGAACGTGAGTTCCTTCAAAAGTTGTGTTCTTCAAATAACTTCCATGCTGGTTCCGACATGAGGATTGTCTGTAAGAAGCCTGGTAGGGGTCCATATCAACACTGGGTCCTGGGACTGGCCCCTGGTCTTTACAACTGTATTAAGGATTGTACACGCCTATATTTTGGCTTCGGTTCCTTTAAGTTTAAGGAGTACCTAGAACCAGTCCGTTGTTACAAGTGTTTGAAGTTTGGACATCTTAGAGCTAAGTGTGGGGCTCAGAGTGAATCTTGCTCTCGGTGTCTCACAAATCATTCTTACAGGGATTGCAAAGCTGACCAACCGGTGTGTCGAAACTGTGTTGAGTTCAATACCAGAAATAATCGAGGTTTCAAGCTTCCAACTGAGCATTCAGCGATTTCGGACAAATGTCCTGTCTACATAAGAGTTAAGAAAGAGCTTGGTCAACGCACTGCTTATTCGACATAAAAAAATGTATTTGTGTGCGTCTGTCCTTTGATATAGTGCTTGTTATTGATTCTGTTTTGTTATTGTTCATTTCAAATTTGTTGATTGTAACTTGTAGGTGTCGAGAGGCAACCCTGTAAGAATATCTGGCGTTTTCCAGGTCGACTTTCCTGGGGCCCTAAGGGGTCGGTGTTTGGTGTGTCCATCCGGAAGGGTGGAGTTTTTCAGTGGCCCAGTGGGGTCGTGGTGGGAGTGGCCCAGCGAGGGTCGGAGATGTACAGAGAGTGATGACGACGGGCACGCGAGTGTTTCGGCATAGCGTGCCCCTAGTTTGCGAGCTCTGGTCGGACGTCCCGAGGACGTCAGGTCGGTTCCCCTGGCTGCGTTGGCGGTGGGTAGTAGAATTCTCCACAGACCCCTCCCATTCCTGCCCATGTCCTCGTTGACGAAGACAGGGGGAGGGTGTTCTGTAAAACAATGTACCCCTGAGTATCCTCCACCAGCGGTGACTTTTAGTATGTTGTTTAGGGCACTCTCCCCAACAACAGCGCCGAATTCCGAATTTCAAAACTACAACTTTTTTTAAAAATTTACAATTCGTTGAATAGACGGAAGGGAGTATAATTGTTCATCAAATGGGTTTGTTACCACCACCCCCTCTCCGACACATGCAATACTACCCTTGTATAATTATTATATAGACATGAGGTTATTATGAGGGTTGTTGATTCAGCACTTTTAATGGTTTTACCATTACAATAAGGAATTTTAGAAATATTAACTTTTAAATCCCCCCGTATCTTCTAACCTTTAATGCTACAAAAACAAAGTAGGACTTTTGTTGTAGGAAATTAAATGTAGTTTAATTTTGTAATTAAGTGTTTTTTTATAGAACCCATAGTTTTCGAGATATTTAAGAAAAACTGAAACCCCCCTGTATCCCCCGCTCACCCCCCGCCGACGGGCACTTTTAGTATGTCATTTAGGACACTACCCCCAACAACTGTGACAAATTTCAAAACTACACCATTTTCTTTTTCTATTTTTCCTTCGTTGACTGGACTATTAGTTGTTTTCTAGTTCTTAGTGTACTGTTTTAGTCATTGGTGTAGAGTTTTCATAAAAATATTCTCTTTGATAGCCATGGTGCTATTTGATTACTTTTAAAATTAAAAACAAGGATACATAAAATCAAACTTCCTTATGTTTATTCACAGCTGTGTTCAGGCCCGATACAACCGGTAATGCAATACATGTATACACGAAACTGGCCGAACACAGAGGGCGGCTGCCCTTAAGAAAATGCAGTCTCGAGGTGGGGCCCATCGGTAACTTGCTTCAAAGAAAAATGGGCAAATCACAACACGTGAATTGTGGCTGCTCAAGTACGCAGTATATCCATCAAAAGTTCATTTAGTGTTCTGCGTTTGTTTCTACAATGTTTGTTATTGTTGAAAGAGCGAAAACAGGAACGTATCTGACAGCGCATATTTCCTGTGAACAATTTCACACGAAGAATGATGATAATCCGCAATTTCTGCGCCTGTCGTCACACTTGTGGTTGAATCTTACTTTGACTTTAGTACTTCGCGAAACGCACAATGATCGATTTTATAAATCTAGCTGTACAAAAATAAAGAACACAACACTGTTATTTCTTGGTACCAATTGCTTTAGTGGCAGCAGAAATACCCATAAAGCAATAAATCTCTAATTTAAACGATTAGTTCCTGGAATTTTGCCTGTAATGGGTAAAAGTTTGCATATTGCGACAATACATTTTATGATCTTCTAGAAGGGAGATGTGATTTGTGCTATTTGTTGCTTGACTTATTTTAAAATAATATTTGCGTTTATATAGTCATTGTGTTATCCAAGGTTAATATTATATCTAAGTTTCATATATTAAATGCGAGTGTTAAATATATTTTTAATATATGAAAAATATATGGATTTTGCACCATTTCACTAAATGTTATTTGGAAAGCAAACGAATTTCTTCGCAAATCTTCGCATTCTAAGTTATATTTTTATATACTAGATGTATTGAAAAAAAGTCTGCTAAATATTATACCCGGATCTGTCCGGGAACTCGGAATTTTTTTGGAACTTTGTTTCCACATATACACTATCTGATAAAAAATATCCTGGCACTTTCGGATTTTCACATTTTTTAGAATTTCTCCCGAAAAGCTAAACTGACTGCCCTTGAACTTCGAAAACGTAAAGAATAGACTCTAACTCACATTTTACAATGAAGATTCGGTCCTGAGAGCAATTAAGGGACCGTCTACAAATTGATGAAGACGAAAAATATTTTGGTCCACCCCGCTTCAAAGAAATCTTATAACAAAAAGAAACTTTCAGCAATGGTTATGTTTAATGTGCATAATATTTACAAGAATTTTCGTAAACGTAGTACAAATACTCGGGAAGATATAAAGGTTTTCTTAAAATTCTAAATTAAAGGTTTTCTTAAAATTCTAAATTAAAGGTTTTCTTAAAATTCTAAATTAAAGGTTTTCTTAAAATTCTAAATTAAAGGTTTTCTTAAAATTCTAAATTAAAGGTTTTATTAAAATTCTAAATTAAAGGTTTTCTTAAAATTCTAAATTAAAGGTTTTCTCAAATTTCCACGCCTGTTTTTTCATTATAACATGCAGAGTTTTCTGTTATATTATACAAAACTTACAGAAAAAATGACAATATCTTAGAAAAGCGTTGTGTAAGAATTTAGAAATTTTTTTTGAATATTTCAGGATTTATGAGCATTTTTAGTAAACAATTTTATAGCATGAACACTTGTAATATTTGTTACGAACAAAAAAATATTTGTAGAATTATTTAAATAGTTTAAGGAAAGAGACGAATTAGATAAAAAAAATTCCCATAAAAGAAATTAATTTAAAAATATCGTTTGGCCGTAAAATTGAAATATGTAACTTGTTAATAATCATGTAAATAATATAATTAAAGTAATTAAATTTTTGTTATTTATAATGCCTAATTAGCTGGAATTTAAGTTATGCACGTAATTGATAAGTGTTCATGGGTATTTAGCAAATTCTAACCATTATACAATTCAATATAACTATTCAAAGATATAAGTTTAAAAAATATCAATTTGTGTACAACCCCTCATCTTTTAGCTTCTCTTCGATAGGAGCTAAAATTCTTCTCGCTGTAATGCCGATTTTTTTCTGAATATTAAAGAAATTAAACTTAATTTTTTATATAAGTTGCCCTATATATCTGGCTTTAAAGCTGTGAAAGAAAAATTACGCTATGTCTCGCGCATGCGCAGTAAAAAATTATTTAATAAAAATACTCGTAATTCCAGTAATATTCAAAAACTTTTTTTCCAAATTTTTACACAATGTTTTTCTAACATATTGTCATTTTTTCTGTAAGTTTTGTATAATATAACCTTTATATTTCCCCGAATATTTGTGCTGCGTTTACGAATATTCATGTAAATACTATGACATTAAACATAACCACTGTTGAAAGTTTCATCTTGTTATAAGCTTTCTTTGAAGCGTGGTGATCCAAATTAATTTTCGTCTTCATCAATATGTAGACGGTCTCCTAATTGCTCTCAGGACCAAATCTTCGCTGTAAAATGTGAGTTAGAGTCTATTCTTTACATGGTCGAAGTTCAAGGGCAGTCAGTTTAGCTTTTCGGGAGAAATTCTGAAAAATGTGAAAATCTGAAAGTGCCAGAATATTTTTGATCAGATAGTGTATATGTGGAAACAAAGTTCCTAAAAAATTCCGAGTTCCCGGACAGATCCGGGGATAATATTTAGCAGACTTTTTTTCAATACATCTAGTATATAAAAATATAACTTAGAAGGCGAAGATTTGCGAAGAAATTCTTTTGCTTTCCAAATATAATTTAGTGGAATGGTATAAAATCCATATATTTTTCATATATTAAAAATATATTTAACACTCGCATTTGATATATGAAACTTAGATGTAATATTAACCTTGGATAACACAATGACTATATAAACACAAATATTATCCTTAATAATATAATAAATGCGAAAGTGTGTCTGTCTATCTGTCTGTCTCTCGGTCTGTTTGTTACACTTTCACGACCAAACTACAAAACCGATTTGGATGAAAATTGGCAGAGTTGTAGCTTGAAACCCAAGAACGGACATAGGCTAGGTGAAATCACGTTAAATTAATTATTTTTGACTACAGACAACAATTAAATATTTAACAAAGCCCATTGACTCAGCGATTCTCGATGAAGATTATTTTATTTTTCAATCAACTGTCACGTGATCCTTCAGGAATGCGAAAACATGTGGAATAAATTATTTTTTAAATCAATTATCACGTTATCCTTTTTTCCGCTGTAACTTCGGAAGAAATTATCCGATAAACATTATTTTTATACCATCTTAAAGTCCAAAATTTTACCTTTTCAGTGATATCAATTTTATTTCTGTGACATTTTTTCCTTCAATTGTTATTAATTTTTAAAGTTTAATAACTTTAATTACGTGCAGACGATTTGGAAATAACGCAAATTTATAGCTACTCCGTTGCAAGGCGACGGTTAGACTTTGAATTAATTTACCTTTATTTCTGAAAATTTTGCTTATCTTTAAAAATATCTATAAAATAAGGCAGAAATTACATGTATTTCTCTATCGGTGCTCGTTCACAAGAGTTCCTCCTAAACGGTGAACGGTAGCGATATGAAATTTACACACGACATTCTAGAGCATATTTCTAGATCAAAGGTGCTATTTTTAACTTTCAGAGTTAATTAGTTCTTAAGGTATTTAATTAAATGACGAAAATTAGCCTCTTTTAAGCCTAATGCTTAGAAGTGTTTTGCCAATAACTTCTGAAACATTTATTAGATAACAATTATTTTTATGCCAAATTAAAGAGCAGAAAATTATCTTTCTAAAGATGATAATTCCTTTGCAATGAAGTGTTTTCACTGATTGTTATAAAGGTTTAAAAAATATTTCTAACAATACTTTTTATTCTTATAGAAATAAATTCAAGCCAAATTACTGTTTCGCGCGCGCGCTTTTGCCAGTGTTAAAGATAATATAAGAAAATATTGCTTTGTTTGACCATAAACAACAAAGAAGACTTTACACTTCCGTTTTCCAGTTGTCGTAGGATTTACAGCTTTTAATACGGTTACACAGTGATCCAATGACGTTAGTGAATTAATCTCTCGATGCTTTGTTTAATTTTCACAGTGAGGTATTACAGAATATCCATCTGTAGATACGATAATGGGCATTAACAACGAACATCATATCCTGTAGAGCTTTTCAACATCTTAGAATTGTCAGGGGCCCCTTCCGACAAGCCGAGATTGAAAGTCGGTGTGCCAGTACTACTAAAACATAAACTCTATATACCGAGCCTGAGCAATGGCACACGGTTGCAAATTACACACCTAGGTCCAAACGTCATGAAAGCTACTGTTATGACTGATATAGGGAGAAGAGAGAGTGTTTTAATTCCACGCCTCCCGATAATACCGAAGGATTTATCATCTCAGTTCAAAAGGTAACAAATCCCTTTAAAAATAGCATTTTCCAGGCTCAGGGCCAGACACTGAAAGTGGCAGGCGTACATTTGGAAAAATCATATTTTTCGCATGGGCAACTAACTTTATGTGGAGTGTTAACGTGTGTCCAGCACACACAACCTCTACATTTGTGCAAATAAAGTGATATAAAAAAGTGTATTAGCATAGATAAACAATGTACATAACTATATCAGCATACATGTACAGTATACTCCTGTCAGCCATCCAATTAAGTATTATCAACCGTCAGAACTTTTACTTTCCCCTTTAAAAATGCAACAAAACATTTACATGCGTGAATTAAAAAAATAATAATTCAAATTCTTCGCGCACGAAGTCGCGGGTAACAGCTAGTTTTCAAATAAGTCAAACAACAAATAACACAAATCACTTATCTCCCTTCTAGAAGATCATAAAATGCACTGTCGCAATATGCAAACTTTTACCCATTACAGGCAAAATTCCAGGAATTAATCGTTTAAATTAGAGAAGGTTTATTGCTGTGTATTTCTGCTGCCAATAAAGCAATTGGTACCAATAAAAAACACTGGTGTTTTTTTTATTTTTGTCCAGCTAGATTAATAAAATCGATCACTGTGAAACATGGATAAAGTTAGTCTTCTATATACGAAGAAATTCACTTTAATTTTTTTGACGTTAAGGAAAATGCGAATGTTTTAAAAATTTTAAATGCGCCATTTTAGAAAACGAGTGAAGGTATTATAGGATAAGGGACCGATTGAAATTAAATGCCAAGATAGAGGCTTCGCCTCGAGAACCTGACTTGGCTGTGTTTCGTAGTTTTAAGAAGCATCTGATGATGCGCTTGTATTGAACGAATATATAGTTATACTGTGTAGACCAAATTTGTTAACACGAACTTGGTGTTAAATTTATGTTAAAAGGTTATCGTTCTATCTGATATTGAAAATAGTGTTTTGCTATTTTTAATTCTAAAAATTTCAAGGAGAACTAATTGGCAAATTTCTTTTCATTAAAAAGCAGACCAAAATGAATTATTTATAAATGTTTTCCCCTTTTAAAAAACAGATCCTTCGCTTTTATAAGTTTGAAATAGGTGTAGATGATATATATAACAGCTGAAAATGATGTCACAAATGAAAGTAGACATTTATGGATTAAAAACGTTGAGGATATATATATGAATAGTACTGCATTGACAAATCTCAGGCGAGTGGCAAAAAATATTTTGGTATTCATTATAGAATGTAAAATAGCAACATTGTCTATATCGCAGCTCCGTATCATGATACATTCTGCAGCAATACTGGAGTTATGGAACAAAATTGCAGAATCTGCAGCTCTTTTATTGTTTCTACAACCGGCAATTTATAAATAACTGATTCATGAGTGATTCTTAAATAATTGATACGATTTTTCCGAATTAAAAAGTGTTATGATACAAAATATAAAAAAAAACTTGCAAAAATTTGACATTAGTGTGCGATGTGTTTTATTGATTATTCACGCGAAAACAAAAAATAAACCAGTATTTATCATAAAATGCTGTTTATAAAAAATAAATGATGTCAGAAGTTCATATTCTTGAGTAGAACTAGATCTTCCAAAAGACAGAAAAAATAATGAAATGAAGCGGAAGGTGAATAGAAAGAGGTACCAAGTAATGCAAGAAAAAATAGGTGTGAATGTATCTTTTTATATGGGAATATAAATTTTTATTTGTTTGGAGGAAAAGTCATGATTTTCTATGAAATTTTACCTTTTAAAATTTTTACTTTTATTTAATGCGACAAAAGATAAAAGGTATTATTTAAAATTTCGGTATTCGGAACGTTTGTCTAAGCATACCAGTATTATAGTACCATCGACTAAATCGAAATATAATTAAAAGGCGCGAATTTGTGATATAGACAATAGTTACACACCCTAAATTTACTTAAACCTTCCAAATACTTGGAATTTTCCTTGGAAACATGAACTTCGTCAACGTAGGGAAAGCCGTCTTTTTAATTTTATTTTCATCGCTAACGAACGGAAAAAAGCACTGTCGGCATTATTCCTTTGTTTTTAAAGAAATAAATTGAAATTAAAATGTACAACGTTATTAAATTTCTTAACTTGCTCAATACACATTTTATTCAAGCAATGACTGTTTTAATGTTAAGCATGCATAGAGGCTGAGGCATAATAATGGTTAATTAATAATGGTTAATAATGGTTTTCTTCTAGTTTCGTCGCTTTAACCCTTTGAGTACTGAATTATTTGAAGATTTTTATTCCCATGGGACGGGTTTAATTTGTTGTTATATGGATTAATATGTAAAAGTAATACATTTTATTTGGAATATACTTATATTATTGATATAAATATATTTTTGAAGCAGCATTTTAGTTACAAAATATAAATAAATATATAAATGAACAAAATATAAATATTTATATAGAACAAGAACGAACTTAAAGTCTAATAATTTTGTACCGTGTGGTATTTTTCAAAACATGTCGGTAAATGCAAAGCTACCTGGCATTGTTTGCATTGCCAATTGGTTTCTTTTCTTATTTTATGTTTATAACATATGCGACACCGTTTTTTAGGGTGTTTCTTTAATTCTATTGTCGGAATATTCTCCGGAAAATGTGCCCAATTTTTCGCTTCCAAACGATGTGGCGCATCGCTACTTGTAGGACGCCCACGGATATTATAATTTGGCAGGACCACTTGCGCCAATAATTCTTCTTAAATTCAGATGACGAGTCAGACTTGTCCACCTTAACTTCGCCCAAGTAAGCAGATGACGAGTCTCACTCGTCCACCGTAACTTCGCCCAAGTAAGCAGATGACGAGTCTCACTCGTCAAATGTACCCAAAGGGTTAAATTTAATCGAACAAGAAAAGCAGCGAATTATTTCAAAAGAATCCTAGTTTGTCCCATTAAAAATGAGAAATACTTTTGCTCAAATTATAGAAACGGAATCGAAAGGCTTACTGAAATTATAAGTCAATTAATTTCCCCTCATTAATAAGATCGCTTCCTAAAACAAATGAATTTTTTTAAAATGCATACATTTAAGATTTCAATTTCGTATTGAATCGGATTGACTGAATTTTTACTGCGAAAAGTAAAATCTGACCTTTCTGTTCTAAAATCTCTCTCCGTTATGACTACAATTTCATTAAAAGTAATTTAAAATATTGTTATTTGGAAATCTAACTTCAATTGATGCACTTTATTCATAAAATTAGTAAATACTGTTTCGGTAACAAATTAGAATCAATTTATATTTGGAATATCTCTTAATTAGTCTACGAAATGTGTAGAGGTGATCTTTCTGAGGAGAGTTGAGGATTGTAACTGCTGAACGGATTGCAGTGAAGGCAAAATAATCGCTCTTTTATTTCACTTTTGAGGGTATCGAAACATCAATATTTGCCACGTGTGTTTCTTTTACGTTGTCTGCTTTTATAATGACACTTTTATTAACTTTTTAAATGTCACACTAGCCTCTAGACTTCGATTAAATAGCCTGAACGTGTGCCAAGAGTGTTTATTTTTCATCAATTTAGTTTGATGAAGTCGTTTTCTTTCTTTTTCAGATTACTCACAAGAAGAATGGGGAAATAACCGAAATTTAGGTCTTACTGACCATTATATGGGATTCGATGAGTACGGCCGAAGAGATATATACTCTAATTTTGACAAAAATAAACCATCGAAAACTAAGTTTGAATCTGCCTTTTCTTCACCTAAGCCTTTCGCAATAAAGAGAAGCTACGACAACCCTCAACAAAGTACACATTTACGAGAAAAGACGGACGAAGCCAGTGATATCACTTCTGGAGCTGAGTCTGATCACCATTCGGTGGATTCCGTTGGTGATTACAGCCCAACGTCAAATGGAAGAAGATATCCTAAAAGAGATTCTTATTTTACATACGGAAATAGTGATTATCGCAGATATTAGTTCAATCCGGAATGCAAAGAATCCAATCACGTGATAGAATGGAATGCTGTATTACACAAAGAAAAAGGAAGCACAATATTTTTTTCGTTTTGCAAATTTTCAAAATAGCGTCTCAATGAAGCGTTTCAAACGCCAATAACAGATTATTATATGCTTTACACTAATTGAATAGACGCTTATGGTTGAAAATCATCAAGAAGTTTTTAATTCTTACAAGTGTGCACGGATTTGTGTATTTTGTATGAATAAATATTAAGTACAATGAATATACGATTCTCCTTTTCCATTTATTATTTTATTTGGATCGTAAACTGGTGCACACTTGCCTGAACAAAAATGTAATATGTGTAGGTAATTAATTAATACGCAATGAATATTTAGTATAATAAACATGCGGCTCTACTTTGTCAATATCATTTTGTCAGGATCATAAATCGATACACATTTGCCTACACAAATAATGTAATTTAAATGAATATTTAATACAAGGAATATCCTACTCTTCTTTATCGTATCCAGTTTTATTTAGATCATTAATTGACGCACAATTACCTACATAAATAGTTTGAATATAATCATCCGACAGTTAGAATGAAAAAAACGAGCATGCAAACGATTGTATACAAAAGTTTAAGAATGTTTGATTTAACATTTGAAACGGATTCGAAACGACATTTCGTCCAGTTCATGCATTGAGCAAAGCTTAACTGTGCTAATTTTCTCGGAAAGTCGCGAATGTAAATACTTTTTTCACGAATTTATGGGTTGTAAAATATCAATTAGAGTACTTAAGGTGACATTTAGAACGCCGCATAAGTTAAATGTCTAGTGGCCGTCAGTAGTGATTCACTTAATATTGAGCTAAGAAGCTTAGTTAAGAATATTTTACCTTTTTAAAATGTCAGTAATTTCTAAATAATAGCAGCATTATTGTTCAGTGATTATTGACGAATAAGTCAAGCGCAAATTTTTTACAACAAAGCGTTTTAGGTTTCCAAGCTATTTGGAGCAAAGATTACCCTGACTATTTGGAAGTTGAAGCTGATTGAAACGAAAATGTCGGTAAGCAGCCAGTGGGCTCAGAAAATAATAGTAAATCTAATAAAAATAGTTTTTAAAAACACACTTTTATTAATATATTAAAATTTGATTTCTTAAAAAATTATTTACTACTTTTTTGTTCATAATTTATAGTTCATTATTATAAAATATGGAATCATAAAATCGTTTTTTTTTCTAAAATTCACGGCCATTGGTGCCACTGGTATGAAATCAAATTTTAATTATATTAATCGATTAATTTATGATAAAGTTATAAAAATATTAAAATAGTATATTGTCATTGAGAATACACTAGTGTACAAAATTTCAGAATTCAAGCACATGAGGAAGTGAGCGAAAAATCGATCACAAAATTCTATCATTACAAACAATGAACAAGTCAAATTAAATAAAAGTGTCCAGAAACATAGTTGATAATCTACCAAAGATGCAAAATACTGTATGTAGCAGAAAATAAGATAACACTTCTACAGTGCTGGCGGAAGTGAAATCTACTACGACGTTTATTACATGAATAATTTCATTTCGAAAATAGAATGACCATCTATCTTCAAAGTTTTTAGTGCGTAAAAAGATGTGAGAAAAATTCCGTAAAATGTTCCTAAGTAGTCAAGATAGAGAAAAACTGACAATACGGTCAAAGAAATAGTGGAAGGAGTTTGGGTGATTTTAAGAGAGCAAAAAATCCGCTTGCTTAAAATAAATATCTAGTTGAATCAACAGTATTCCCAGTAAGTTTCCAGTATTCCCCCTTTTTTAAAACCTATTAGAACTGATATTCATCCATGTTGATTGGTTTTATTTTGTGTTTTCAAAAGTTTTTACTGTTTTTTAACATATAGAAAGCATAAATAACTTACGCTTTATTCAGCCGCTCGATTGCTTTAATTTGTTTTTTTTAAATTTTCTTTAACCTGCGGTTAATTACGTGATTGGAAATTAATTATCATTAATAAATTAATTTAATTTAAGTTTGATTCCATACGAGTGGACCACCTGTCAGAGAATTTCAAAGAAAACCTTTTTCAAGATTCCATAATATTTATATTAATGAATCATAACTTCAAGACTAAAAAGCATACAATTATTAAAGCAAAAACATTTTACTTTTTAGTGCACTAATAAAAGTGCGTTTTTAAAGCTGTTTTCATTAAACGATTCATTATTCGATTTGAATTTTGGGTGAAAAAAGTCACCTGAATTATTGACAACAATTCTTTTTCATACCATTCAGCATCTGATATTTTGGAATGAATATTTAGAATATATAGTTATACTGTGTAGACCAAATTTGTTAACATGAACTTGGTGTGAAATTTATGTTAAAAGGTTATCGTTCTATCTGATATTGAAAATAGTGTTTTGCTATTTTTAATTCTAAAAATTTCAAGGAGAACTAATTGGCAAATTTCTTTTCATTAAAAAGCAGACCAAAATGAATTATTTATAAATGTTTTCCCCTTTTAAACAACAGATCCTTCGCTTTTATAAGTTTGAAATAGGTGTAGATGATATATATAACAGCTGAAAATGATGTCACAAATGAAAATAGACATTTATGGATTAAAAACGTTGAGGATATATATATGAATAGTACTGCATTGACAAATCTCAGGCGAGTGGCAAAAAATATTTTGGTATTCACTATAGAATGTAAAATAGCAACATTGTCTATATCGCAGCTCCGTATCATGATACATTCTGCAGCAAAACTGGAGTTATGGAACAAAATTGCAGAATCTACAGCTCTTTTATTGTTTCTACAACCGGCAATTTATAAATAACTGATTCATGAGCGATTCTTAAATAATTGATACGATTTTTCCGAATTAAAAAGTGTTATGATACAAAATATATATATATTTTTTTTGCGTTCTAAAATGGAATAAGCCAAGGTGCCCTCGATGAAGGGCAAAACTTGACATTAGCGTGCAATGTGTTTTATTGATTATTCAAGTAGAAACAAAAAATAAACCAGTATTTATCATAAAATGCTGTTTATAAAAAATAAATGATGTCAGAAGTTCATATTCTTGAGTAGAACTAGATCTTCCAAAAGACAGAAAAAATAATGAAATGAAGCGGAAGGTGAATAGAAAAAGGTACCAAGTAATGCAAGAAAAAATAGGTGTGAATGTATCTTTTTATATGGGAATATAAATTTTTATTTGTTTGGAGGAAAAGTCATGATTTTCTATGAAATTTTACCTTTTAAAATTTTTACTTTTATTTAATGCGACAAAAGATAAAAGGTATTATTTAAAATTTCGGTATTCGGAACGTTTGTCTAGGCATACCAGTATTACAGTTCCATCGACTAAATCGAAATATAATTATAAGGCGCGAATTTGTGAGATAGACAATAGTTACACACCATAGATTTACTTAAACCTTCCAAATACTTAGAATTTTCCTTGAAAACATAAACTTCGGTATAGAGGCTGAGACACAATAATAGTGGTTTTCTTTTAGTTTCGTCGCTTTAAATTTAATCGAACAAGAAAAGCACCGAATTATTTCAAAAGAATCCTAGTTTGTCCCATTAAAAATGAGAAATACTTTTGCTCAAATTATAGAAGCGGAATCGAAAGGCTTACTGAAATTATAAGTCAATTAATTTCCCCTCATTAATAAGATCGCTTCCTGAAACAGAGGATTTAAAAAAAAACGCGTACATTTAAGACTTCAGTTTCGTATTGAATCGGATTGACTGGAGTTTTGCTGCCCAAAAGTAAATCCTTTTTTCTCCTTCTATATTATTATTCAAATGTAAATTGAATTTATTTTCCCTACTCTACCATATATTATATAATCAATACAATTATTTTTTTCTTATAACTACGCTTTAGAGACAAATTACACAACTAAATGTTTGAAGGCATCAACCAGTCACTACACATATGCCAAAAATTACAATCAGAATAAAATTTTTGTCCCTCCAATCTAAAAAAGACATTGAGTTCTTAAAATAATAAAAAATTACATAACGTATTGTTACAAAGTTATAAAGTTGTTTCCCTGAGATGCTAATCTTGGCGGCAAAGTTGGCGACTTTGGCGGCAAAAGGAATTTTCTAGAAAAACCTCGAACTGTCAACCTATTTCTACTGGCTTCATGAACTTTCTGGAGATTACGTCACTTCCTACGTAATGAAGTCACTTCCTGTTGAAAAAGTATAAAAGCAAGCTCTCAAGCCAAGAAGAGTCAGTTGGATTTTGATCAGCAAGCAAGCTGGTGAGCTAACAAGAAGCCTTTGAGTGCTGTGTTGAGATTTAATGGTAATCTCGGTTGTGAATTTTTACAAGAGCTGTTTTAATACTTGTGCTACGTTTCTTTGCTTAGAATATTTGTAAAATAAAAAGCTTTTTTAAAAATCCTGCTTATTGGACTGCATTCACGCACACCCACAAGACGATTTTGTCACAGTATGCAAATACTTTTAAGGAAGATGCAAGTAAAGAAAAAATTTGCAAAGAAGTTCGCTTTCTATCATTCGCAAATTATCGTAGTGTTTATGAATGTTAGAAACTGAATTAGAATAAGTCGAGTTTTTCCCATTTCAAATACATTCGTCTGAGGTGCAATTCGCCGGCGAGAAGTGGGAATTTAAATATTAAAATTATCGTTTGGAAGCAGAATAATTTCTAGCTCAAGTGACAAGGAATTTTTACAAATTGACTTTAGGATCATATTACAAACGTGGTTGCAATTCTATGAGATTGTTGGTACGTTCAGAAGATCAGGTCATTGTCATCCGAGATGAGCAACTGCCGGGGATGACGGATATTAGCGAAGAGACACATACCGTCTTCTGCTGGAAGACTATCTTCTCAGCTCTCAGCAGTCACTGTGCGAAATATAGAGCGTTTAACTGTTACACTGAATTGAATTTGACCTGTATGCGAGAAGACACGTAATGCGCCTTTCTCTCACATTTTCTCATCCTCCCACTCTCTCTCAGTTCTGTCACTAACATAATGTTCGGAGTGACGATGACTAAGTTTCTGTTTGCTTTGCAGATGTTTCAAGCCTATAAAGTAACAGTCATGACCATTTAATCTGGAGCGAACTGGAAACGCAATATCATCCAACAAATTTCATTCCCCCAGATTCCTTTGAAGGTGGTAGCGTTCACGTATAAAGAGATTTCATGGTAAATGGAGATGCGTCCTTACACATTTTGAATTAAGGAAGCATCTCCATTTCCCAGGGAGATACTTTTAATGGAATGCGCTATGGAGATAAGATTCTGCATTCTTGTGTGCGGAATTTTCGAGGATCATTTGAATCAATGTTCTTGATGATTGAGGATAGCCCCCCTCCTCATAGGACAGGCCTTAAAGAAAATTACGTAGAAACCAAAAATATCCATCGATTAGCCTGACCCTCCAAATTTTGGGCTTAAAAGATATAGGGAATGTTTGAGACTACTACTTTGGACGATACTGATTGCCGTCCTCTACCAAGTACTCTACGGGAATCATGAAGAGTACTCATCAACTGATGGAATTCCTAGAAGCAAGCTACCATACAAGGTTTGATTAAAAGTAGGCCTATTGATTGCCACTTTTTTGTAACCTGAAGAGGTCATCTAACGCCATTTTTAAGAATTTATTCCTGTTGAAATTCAGGCTTATTTCATAATTTGGTGTACTGTTTGTACAATGTCGTGCATTTTCAATAATGTTTCAACATTCAATAATGGCCTCATTGTGCATCTTTTCATACATAAATTATTGAATTTTCTGTTTATATTCTTTTTGTTTAGCCCGAAATAACATTTTGTCTAATTTTAGACATGTGTGCTTTAAGTTGTTTACAAACACATACTTAGAGCACATTTTGTAATAATAAGGCTGGTAACGATCGGGTTTTCCACCCACTTTACGCGACAACGCCTTTCGTTAGCAGGAACATTGATTCCCCTTTTTGAAGTCTGTCATTAGTTATCGATATTTATTGAATTTGTCTGGTTTAGACTCGTATAATTACCGTAGTAAACAGACTATTTCGCCACAAAATATCATTTTTACGTATACCTAGTTATTACTTATTATTCTAAACATCTCAGTTTGTTGTTCGAAGTAGTAACAAAACAAAACGTTAGAGCATGAAGTAACTAGGAAAACAGAGCTTCCTTGCCCTTTTAGTAGATAAATTCACAATTTATACTTCAAAATCTTTTGAAGCTTAACAGAAATGTGCTATGAATCTAGCATTTATTAGTATTTTGCTCTGGATAATATCGAAAGCAGATTTGGATTTAATGCGGCATTGATTATCCAACTCAGCTGATAAATTGAACTTTCAGGTAAGTTGACTAATTCATCGATGTCAATGATAATTACATTTTATCATTGCATATATTCATGTAACATACTGAAATGAATTTTATACTTTGATACTCAAAAGTTGTTATGCTTAATAGGCTAGAACCCAAAATTACTATTAAGAGGAAACTACAGTAAAATTTTTAAAAATACCTTAAGACAGTAGAATGCGTTTCCATTTAACCTTTTCTAAGGCCGGGAAAAAGTATACTTACCACCAAATTCATGGATTCTTAAATACAATTTTTTAGACAAATTTTTCGATGAAACAAAAGCCTAGATGCTCCAATTTCTTATCTAAAACCATTACGAAATGTCTTGACTTGGTAATTAATTATTAATTAATAAAATTAATAATGCCATCCAATAAGCTAAATGAATTTCTTTTCTTAAATTAATATCACTCCGAAAGTTATTTTATTATACCACTACTAGAAAAAATGGCCCTTAAAAGGATTAAAAGGAATGAAAATAAGATAATAATCTGAGTAGGGCTCAAAATTCCAGATTCGAATGATTTTTTCTACTAACAGACCTTTACTCTGTCCTACAATTGCAAAACTCAAAAAACATAAAAAATACTTATCTAATTGAAAGGCATTTTTATTGATTGCCAAAAGCTGAAACGATATTAACCGTATATTCCGAATTTTTTTTAAAGTCGTTTATGCATACATCAGCATTAAATTGTTAGCATTTTCGTTATTTGTGAATGTATCACAATATAACAATCACTTTAAGTTATTTATTTATTATGATGATATTTGAAAAAATCTGGCCTAATAAGTACGGTTTGCTTTAACAAGATTCCAATATTAAACCTTCTAATTTAAAGCTGGATGTTTGTGATTTATAAATAGACTGTGCGAAGGATTGTTGAGTGTGACTCCACTCTCCCAAATGAATAACTTAATGGAAACGAATTATTATTATTAAAATAACATTTCTTCTTTATAAAGAGCATCATTTGGATTATTGAATGAATTCCATTATTCTTTTCATTGATATCATGCTTTTCAAGCTTCTAAATGAATTAATATTATCTCTCTTCATATATTTAGATTTTTTTTCATTTCCGCAAATTTCCTTCGCCAGAAGAACTTCATGAAGCTTTTAAACATTTCAAATACATTAAAATTCCCTTAAATAAAATTTTAAATATTTAAATTTAATTTAAACGTTTGATGTTAACAATTTAATGCTTTTAATGAATGTATAAACGCGACTTTTAAAAACATTTAAGCATATATGGCTAACATCGTTTGTGTTTTTAATTTAAGAGAAACATTTAAAATGCATTTTCTTCTTAAATGTATTTCTTTAAGTACCGCAAATATAAGTTTTTTCAAAGTTTGCATGACGTAACGCTTATGAATACTTATACTTGTTTTCGAAGAATAGGTTCAATTTGCTTGGTGTTACAATAATGTAATAAGCATCCATGCGCAATGTGCATACCATCTAACTGAAAGTGGTCTAAGCGGGATATTCACCATTAGGCCTCTCCACTTTTTTCCAAACACAGCATGCCAAACCCAATGTAAGAGACCGACAAAAAATGGAGTAGAATCTATCCGAGTTGGATTTCATTCGGACCACTAGGCAATAAAACTGAAATACGGTAGTCGGCTAGGGGGATCGAGCCTCTCTCACAAAAGCGAAAATCACAAAATGAGGGAGGGGGAGTGTTGGTGCGAGTCATTCTAGGGAAATTTTGGCGGGGGAACCCGTTTTGATAGCGGGGTAAAGAGGAAGCGCAGTAGCCTAGGGGATAAGGTTGGCACAATTCAACCTGTGAATGACCCACCTAATTTTATGAGCTGAAATGGAAACGGTCTGCTAAGAAGCCCTCTAAATGTATCGGAACAGATCGATAGTGAATGTCCAGCTTTTAAGCTGTGATGAGAAGTTCTGTTCTTTTTCCCTCCTACAATAAGAACAATGGATTGAAACGGTGCACTTGACGGGCATCGTGTGACAGCATGAATTGACCCATTGGCCAACTGATGATTAAATGAATTTTGTTGAATAATGTTTTAAAAAATACTCATTATTTTTTATCAGTAGCCATTCACATTCCCTTCTTTAATGTATTTTTTTAAGAATCTTAAATGTAACTTTTATCAAAGTTTGCTTGAAGTGACGCTCATGGACGCTTGATTTGTTTTCAAAGAATAAGATCATTCGTGTGACATCACAATCATTTGGTTAGCTCTAATGCACATGCCGTCTAACTGAAAGTTCTTTTAAGCTGTATTGACACGTCATATTATCACGTTGCTTCTCCTTCTTCAAGGAGCACAATGGATTAAAAATCAGTACGATACTCTTGATGTGTAACATGTCACTCCATGATTTGACCCCAGTGAGAGAAAAGATGGTCAATTGAATTTGGATGGACATTTTTTTCAAAAACATTCATTATTAATGATGTTAAGAAATAATCATTTGGGTTAAATTAACCTTCGGTCAGGCGCATCTAATCTGTGAGATGAAGCACCCGTATTTGTTTGTGCCTAAGTTTGTGTTTTACCGAGAAAGGAGTGAGACCTGTAGTAGCTTCTTGGCTCCCTACCATTCACACAAGGGTATCGTGGTTTGTTCTCCAGTGCTCTGTTGGGGTGCTTGAGGGGCACTTTAATCTAGTAGATGAGTTGCTCCCGATTACGTATGCATTTTTGACTTCCGAATTTTCAAACCTTTTCTCAATATTTTCTTCTATATACCTGCAAAAGTTCGTATACCTATTTCCCAGCCCCTAATTCAATGATATTGATCGTTATTTTGAATATATTGTTTCAAAAATGTGGAATTATGGCATGCTGCCAATGCATTAATAACTATTTTTTATTGCAAAGGAAACTTTCGGGAAAACAAACGCCAACCCCCTACTGAATTCGTGGACACAAATGTAGTGCTGTAAGAAGTAACTCTTTTGGATTTAGTATCTTGTGTCATATGTGCCTAAAAAAGAGGAAACATGTGCTTGTGATTTCAAGTATCCAGAATGATGAGACATAAGAAAACCCCAAATTATTTTGGATTACAATGCTGCCAAATCTGGAGTTGATGTAGTTGATAAATTGTGCGCAACCTTCAATGTGGCAAGAAATGTACAAATTTGGCCAACGGTGATCTTCTTGATCATGCTGAATATCTCTCGTGTGAGTTCAGAAGTGTTTCAACCACAGACCAGTTTTGTTCAAATTTTGTTCGTTAAAATTGCAAGGAAATACAAAAAAGTTATTTAAAAACGCAAATATAGCTTTGTATGAGTGAAGAGTTCAGTTTGCTAAGCTTTTCTTTAAGCCTAACCAAAAATTTTATTTTTAATCTCACAGAATAGTTGCGCCCGAACGTGTTAGCATTTGTATTGCGCCCGACCGCAGGTAAAAGTCTCGATCATTTACTGAGTAATATTCTAATTAGTAATAAGTTGCAGTCGAACATTTTCTGACCTAGAAACTCACAACAAAAAGACACAATTCACAAATAATAGCGAAAATAATCGAAAAATAAGGCTACTGTATGAATAAGAAGAAAACATATATCGATTGAATTATTCAATTTAATGACAATGCTTTCCACAATAATATTAAAAAAGTAACCCATTCAGTCGAAAACGAAATAAATCAAATACTCATATATCCGTCGTTTCAAAATAGAAAAAATATTGATTTTCCTGTCACATGCTGAGTGTGAGTATTGACTGCATTTACTGCACAGATGTGATAATTCACATCATTTATTCAATTGAAAATATTCAGTAAAATGCAATTATAATATTAGACTATTGCTTCATGGGAAATTTAAATGTTTCATGCATACTTGATAGTGATTTAATACACATTAAATATAAAAGAAAATTCTGTCTGGTACTATAAGATATCTGTTCGTTCTGCATTGTCTGTAATAACTTTTTGATAAAAATTATCTATAATAGCCAGTGAGAAAATAATACTGCAATATAAATCCAGCAATTTAAAATTCCCATTTCGCAACGAAGTAAACTTGCCCATAAATAAGGTATTCGTGTTATCTTCAGCATTCACTAGCTATGCACAGGTTGTAATTCTGGAGATCGGGCAAAAATATGTCTGTAAATTCTTTTCCCATTTCTGTCTGACAGTTCATTCATTTTAAAGCGACTTATTTCTATATCAAAACGTAAATATACTCACCCGATTTTTCCTGTTTCGATTTTTATATTAATTGCTTTGTAAAAGTGGCGAAAATCAAAATAAGAGTATTAAAAATATAATCATAAGTTTCGATATAGATAAGAAAGTTGTAAAAAACATAACATCCTGAGGCTTTCTGCATTGTCTTAAATAGATTTGCGTGATGCTATTTAAACTGGTTCTCATCTAATCTGAACCTTAAGAATTCAAAGTAGCCAGCCTGCACGAACATATAAAGAAACTGTTTTATCTTTTAACAAGTATGATAACAACAACGAAAAAACAGTTTTATTTCCTTACACTAACAGTTATAATGAAATAAAATTAATGCAATTCATTAAAAAGCTGGGGTTTTTTTTGGGGGGGGGTATAATAACTGTTTGATTTTGTAATACTCAGTTTAAAACTTATGCTGGAAGACGGCCCCTAATTGAAGAAAATGTTTAAATGTTAAATCTTCATTAACATTTCTTACTCAGCCAAATTTTTAGTACTCTTATATATATTCATGTTGTCCTATTATTTTTTTTAAATTGTAATTTCTGAGCTTTTTGATATCCTGTTTTCTTAACATTGTGTGTGAGTGTGTGTGTATATATTTTAAAGGAATTAATGTGAAAATTAATGATCACTGTTAAATCATTATTAATGTCCGAATACGAAAAAAAAAATCTGACAGAAGGGATATTTGGAGCTGGTGAATCAACGAATTCTAATGTCTATACGATGATTAAAAAAAAACGCGGCCAAACTAGGTAGGCATACGATAAGCATTCAGAACCACATTTAAAATAAAACAGCGTTGGACAGATTCCGATATCTTTCTGAATCTTAAGGTACTGAAGTGGAATTTTTATATATGTTGCGCTATATATATGGCTCTAAAGTTGTGAAAAAAATATTACGCGCATATGAAGTAAAAATATATTTACTACAAATGCTAATATTTACTTTGATTTTAAACGTATTTACATTACATTTTTCTAAAATGCTCTTCTAATACATTGTCACGTACTCTGAAAGTTTCATACATTTCCAAGGAAAACTTTTCAAATTATAAGTAAAAAACATGCTGAAAAATTTGAGATTTTTTAAAAGAAACTTTTATATCTTCCCGAATATTCGTGCTATTTTTACGAAAATGCAAGTAAATATTGCGCACATCACACAAAGGAATTGATGAAAGTTGCAAACTATTTTCAGCTTTCCGTGACGCGGGGTGAGCCAAAATCCTTGTTCGATTTCATCATTTTCTGGTTGACCCCCTGAATGCCCTCGTAACCGAATCTTCAATCTAATCTGTGAGTTAAAACCTATTATTTATATGGTCAATATTCATCCATCCTTTCGATTAATATTCGAAAAAATACGAAATTTGCTTCTGTATACTTCACCTAGCTTTAAAGTTTGGTCAGGCACAAGCGAGTGCATTCAGCTGCTTCACAGAAAGCTGATGATGCACATTTTTTCGAATATTTTACGAAAGACTGGATGAAATTTCCCCGAACTTCGACCATTTAAAGATTAGGTTTTAACTCACAAATTACATTGAAGATTCGGTCACGAGGGCATTCAGGGGACCAACCAGAAAATGATGACATCGAACAGAGGTTTTGGCTCATCCCGCTTCACAGAAAGCTGGTAATGGTTTGAAACTTTCATCAATTCATTTGTGTGATGTACACAATATTTGCCTGCATTTTCGTAAAAATAACACGAATATTCGGGAAGATATAAAGGTTTCTTTAAAAATTCCAAAACTTTTCCGCATGTTTTTTGCTTATAACTTGCAGAGTTTTCCTTGGAATTGTATGAAACTCACAGACTACGTAACAATATATTAGAAGAGCATTGTTTCTTGTAAATATGTTGAATAGTAAAGGAGATATTAGCATTTTCAGTAAATTATTTTTTCTGCGCATGCGCGAAAGGTTGCGTAATTTTTCTTTCACAACTTCAGAGCCATATATATAGCGTAACTTATATAAAAATTCCAGTTCAATACCGTTAAGATTCAGAAAGATATCGGTATTTTGTCCAGCGCTGTTTTATTTTAAATGCCATGTACTGCCTACAGATGGCGTTTGCGCATCCGTGTACCTATGTGATTCTGAATGCTTATCGTATGCCTTACCTACCCTTAAAGTTTGGACTCGTTTTTTAAAAATCACCCCGTAGAATATTCATGAAAATACACTGGTGTCCAAAAATAATGCACAAGTTTGAAGATGCTACAAAATTGGATTTAATATGGATACTATGGTTCGCAATCGTGGGACATACTATCTTCGGACACCCAACCTGTTTCACAGAAAGCTGATAATGAAATGTAACTTTCATCAATGGTTATGTTTGATGTGCATAATATTTGCATGCATTTTCGTAAACATAGTACAAATATTCGGGAAGATATAAAGGTTATCTTTAAAAATTCCTAACTTTTCAGCAGTTTTTTTTGCTTGTAACACACAGAGTTTTCCACCAAATTGTACGAAACTTACCCCAGATAGCAATTTTAGTTTGCAGCAGATTGCACTGCAAATCTGCACGCTTTCTGCAAATTTGTCAAGCAAGCTTGCACTGCAAACTATAGCAAAAACAGAGTACGAACACAACCCAGGATAGAGCACGCGACCTAGCGCTCGGGAAGCGGGAGCTTTAACCATTCGGGAGGCCGCGGTGGCCTAGTGGTAAGGTCTCGACCTCGGGACCGGAGGGTCGCAGGTTCGAAACCCGACTCCACTGAAGATCCGCCGTGTATGGGTCCTGTTGAACGCTAAATCATACGTAGTGGCCAAACGTCCTCCCGTTGGTGTGGCGCGGAAGTTTGGAGAGGGGGGTGCCAGCTCAGGTGTCGTCCTCGTCATCTGACCGCGGTTCAAAATTACGAGGTCCGTCCCTAAATAGCCCTAGTGTTGCTTCAAAACGGGACGTTAATATAACCTAACCTAACCTTTAACCATTCGGCAAGTTAAACTCTGAGAGGAGAAGATAGTTTTCGCTAATACATCGTTCTATTCGATTCGCATACAATTTATTTTAAACTATTTTCTTGATTTTGTTAATTTTTTAAGTTGCGAATATGATTTGAAGTCAAAGAGAGAGCGATTTTCGCTAATAACTACGTTCTGTTAGTAGAAAAAATTATGAAATAGAGTTCAAAAGTAATATTACTTTAAAATGGGACAAAATGTATAAGTTTATTTTTCAACAAACATTGACTGTTTTTTCGGTTTAATTTTGTTTATAAACGCTAAAATTTCAACATTAAGCAAAAGGCGATATAGTTTTCTTTAAAGTAAAAACTTTTAGTAAAAAGATGGAAAATGTTTCAAAATTTTTTTTTATAAAAAAGTTATTTTTTTTTTTACAAATTATCATTGATTTATTGAATTAATAAAAAGAAGGACGGTCTAGGAGATGCTATTAAAATCGGATGTTTTTTTAAAACAATGACAAAGATAATTATCTCTTTGTGCTATCTTTGCATCAAACTTGTTTTGCAAATTTGCATTGCAAAGGAGGTGGCGCTGTGAACTTGCAGCAGACTTGCAATGGAAGAGAGGGTGGCGCTAGTTGTCACGGTGAACTTGCCACAAGTTCGCTTCAAGTTTGGCGCGTCAAATTTGCTATGACAAGTCAATATCAAGTCAAAATCAAACTTGCTGCAAACTTACGTGCTATCTGGGACAGAATACTCGACAAAAAAATTAAAATTTAAATCAAAACATTCCAATATTTCAGGAAATATCAGCATTTGTATTAAATAAGTTTTTACTGCGCATGTGCGACACGTAGCGTAATTTTTCTTTCATAACTTCAGAGACAGATATATAGGGCAACTTATATAAAAATTCCAGTTCTCTACCGTCAGTGTTCAGAAAGCTATGGGCAATGCAACGAGGTGAATTTCGGTACACTCTAAGAGAAGCTAAATGATGAGGGTTCTCGCACAAACTGATATTTTTAAAGCTTGAATCTTCGAACAGTGATATTGAATTTTATGAAAGTTGAATATCCTGAATACTCATTTATACTTATTAATTACATGCATAATTTAAATTACAGTTTTACGATTACTCTTTGGAGACTAAAGTTTAAAAAATATCGTTTTCTGCAAGAACCGTCATCATTTAGCTTCTATTAGAGTGTACCGAAATGCAACAAGTTGCAATGCCGATATCTTTCTGAATTTTAATGGTATTGGCCTGTAATTTTTATATAAGTTGCCCTATATATCTGGCTCTGAAGTTATGAAAAAAATACGCTACGTTTCGCACATGCTCTGTAAAAACTTATTGACTACAAATGATCATATTTACTCTAATATTCAAATGTTTTAATTCAAATTTTAATACAGTGCTTCTTTTACATGTTGTCGAGTATTCTGTAAGTTTCATATAATTCGGTGGAAAACTTTGCAGGCTAGAAGCAAAAAACCTGCGGAAAAATTTGTGATAGCCTTCATATCTTCCCAATATTTGTGCTGTGTTTACGAAAATGCATGCAAATATTGTCAAACATAACCATTGATGAAAGTTATATCTCGTTATCGGCTTTCAGTGAAAGAGGATGGGTCAAAATTCATTTTCTCCTTCATCCCTTTCTGATGCCCCCCTAATTGCCCTCGTGACTTCACTGTAGAAGGTGAATTCTGACGACAGTACGTCCCAAGATTCTCAGCAACTGACCATAGTATCCATATTAACTCCAATTTTGTAGCATCTACAAAATGTTGCATTATTTTTGAACACCAGTGTACAATTTTCAATACTGCTACATAGAAAATAAAACTAAAAGAGCCGTTTTATATGTTTATAAATCTTTAGTAAACTCGAATATAGTTCTTTTTTTTAAAAAAAATGGCTCAACTTTTGACAGAAAAAAAACGACATAATTTTTTCACATAAAACCAGGACAAGATGATCAATTTTCGTCTTTTGGAAAAAAATAAAAATTTGCGTACAAATATAAACTGGACAATTACCAACGAAAGAAATATTTGTTTTCTCTTCCAGTAAAATAGTAAAAGTAAAAACCGTTTGTGTTGGGAAAAGGGCTTATTAAGGTAACTAATTTACCTTTTAGTGGAAACCATAAATTCTCATTCATTGTGTAAAAATAATTTCTGATTATATTTTCTCGTTTTTTGTTCCTGAAGATTATACCTGGAAAAATTCTCAAATATATTTTCAACTTACGGATTGCATATCTTCTTTAAGAAGTTCCATTAGTTCGAAATTTTTCCCTCATTTCTAAAATGTCTTGATCTTACAAAATTTTAACTTGTTTCCAACATCAGCACAATTTTATTAAAGCTTAGAAATTAAATTATATCCTTTGAAAAAAGATAAATTTTACCTATCCCTCTTATAAATTCTGTTTAAATTTCAAATCCTATCATGCATGTGTGTAATTTAAGCAGAAGCACACTAACTCCATTAAAAATAGTAAGAAGTATATATTCGTAAAATTAACTAATTTGATCATACTGATTACGAGAATTAATTCATTAAAATAAACATGAACTGCTATGAAACATTGAAATTGTGCGAAACAATAATAATAATTAAGAAAAGTACTGATTTGCAACTTGGAAATTAAGGCCAGAAGTCTCCATTTGGAACATATAGCAGTTAGGCCCAACTTTCCTAGATCTACATTGAGTATATGATTCACTGAATTTAAGTTCCACTTTGCAGCTAATAGAGATGGATTTCATACTTTTTTTATGACAGTCAGACATCGATAACAACATCAGACGTGCACCAACTTTCTTATCTTCCACACAGCACCTATATGAAGACGTTTGACCAAATTTAACGTGCATCATATCCACATGTACTCGCGGGTTTCCAGCGGAAATGTAAAGCAAAGACCCCTACCCCAAAGCAAAATCTCCTTTGAAGCAAAGACTGAAACAAATCTAATCTAGCCTCTTCACTGAAAATAAGATTAAACGTCGAGGATGCGAGAAATCTGGCAAGATACATCAAACAAATCATACATTATAAGCAATATTGAAATTCTGTTCTGTCGTGTTAACTACTAAGTTCTGCATTACTAAGTTAATACAATGCATTGCAGTGCAAATGACAATTTGATTTTATTTAATAAATATATTCATTGCTACGTACAAGATGTCTCTCTTGCTAGAAATATCCCCTGAGTTCTAGCGATTTTTAGTCGTGTGTTTAATATTTATAATATTATTTGTATTTAGATTCGACCTCCGTACTGTATTTCTTCAAAATATGCATAAACAGCGTAAGATGTGTCAACGACACAGGTAATTTCACTACCGTAGAAATGGCACTTTATGTGAGGAAGAAGGAAACGGGAGTGGTTTCATCTGCAAGACAAAACATTACAATTTTCTATTGTGACATTGTTTAATAGTGATTAGTGGAAATGGAATCGGGATTGACAAAAACGCAAATCATTGTTAAGGGCTTTTACATAAATAGTGAGAGTTGCGGGAACAGACTTTGATTTTGCTCATTATGATCTAGTTCCTTCAATTTGTGCAATCAAATCGGGGATAAATAACTTTGAAAAAATAAGTAACACTGTGTGGAAGTGGGGTAGAGGTGGAAAAAGGATGCGCACAACAGAGAGTTAAGAGACAGGAACTTGAAGACTTATTTTCACGTAAAGGAACATTTTGCGCCATTGCACCCTTTATGTTTATGCGAAATGCAATTTCTAAGCATTCATCATAAATAGCAAAATAAGTGCCTTTGTTTTATGCTGTTTTGAATAGATTTACTGTACAAAAGAAATAATGAAAAAATATATCGTCGTTCTATTACTCTGTCTGATGATCTTGTCACGCGACGCTACCATTCAGAAGTTTCTGTTTGAGTTGGCTAATAGTTTTTCCCCGATTTGTCGACGAGTCTCGGATTTGCTTAGCAAAAAAAGAAAAAAGGAGAGGGGGAAAAGACTGTTTTTGTTTGTGATCATATGATGAAAGCTTTATAATCGATTGATCAGAATAGGGTATATTGATATTTCCCACAATTACTTAATGAATGTCAAATCTATAAATGGATAGCAGGGTGCCGTAATCTTTACACTACATTGATAAAGTTACATAATTTTAGGGCTTTTGGGAAAATGAAAGAATCGGCAATTAGTGTAGGAAGAATAATAAAACATTTGCAACAAAATGTTAAAGATATATTACTTTTGACAGTTTATTTCAAAACTTGGGGGGAAAAGGCATGATAAAAACTTTTCTTTTGGTAAAATTACATTTTAAGGGATCGAAATGTGAAAATCTTTCATGCTTCATTTATAAATTTTCTGAGCACATTATGAAAATGTTAATTTCTTAAATGTATTATATTGTAAAGATCTGAAATAAGAGAATGATTTTTACAATAAAATAAAATTATATGTTTTACATGAATTATAAGTCCATGCAAAATATTTCTCTCGAAATATTTGGTCCAAGTCATAAAATTTTCGATTCGCACTGGTAAGGGATGAACTTGAAATATTTTCCGCTTGTTAGCATTGCTCCAAAACTCGACTTTATTCTCGAATAGTCTATATATTTTCCTCTTTAAAAGTACTAAAAGATATAGGAAGAAAAGGGATCAAAGTGCAAATATTGCTATCACCTTCCATATTTTTCAGAAAAATGCGATCTCTGGGTGTTTTTCTAGTCGACTAAAGCAAATTTGTGAATGGTTTCGATAAAAATTATGATCTGAGTATTCAGATTGTTCGATGTTTTGAAAGTTTCGAACTGTTCATGTGCAAGAAATTGATTTTTTACAGATGTGATTTCTCATTCATTTGTTAAATTTACTTATTTGGACACCAAACATTATTTTATTTATATATATCTTGTTTATTCAATGAGGCGGTTTTAGTTTTTTCTTACTTTAACACATTATTTAAAAATTAATTAGATATATGCAATATTTACTGTTCATAATCTCGAAAGATTCAGTTGACAATCAGTTGAGAAAAATGATTCACAAAAAAGATTTAAGATCGTGATAAAAAGTTCAATGTCATCACAAATCAAAAAACCTAAACTAATTTCATTTATCGTTGATTATCATATTTAAGAGCATTTTTCTTGTAATCTATTGTTTTTTGCACAACTTTAGGCCACAGTAGCCTCACAGCAGAGACACGGCTTCAGGACCAGAGATTCGTAAGTTCTAGACCAGATTCCCCGAAAGATCCATTACGACGGGTATTATGAACGTTAAATCAGTCGAGAGATCCTGCCTCTAGTTTGGTATGATCATCCGACCATGGTTTAAAATGACAAGTTCCCTCCCAGAATAGCCCTTGTAGCATAAAACCGGAACGTTATTCTAACTAAACTGAACTTGTACAAAATTTATTCAAAGATTTAAAGCTTATAAATGCTAAATTCTCTATATGAAGTTATTTCGTACGACCAGAAATCAACTTACAACTTTCCGTAAAGTCTTAAATGATAATAAGTTTTTTCCGTAAATTATTGAATGGCAAATCTTTAGCCCCCTAAAAATCATTCACGAAGTGCTTGCTCTTTTTATTTTAAAAATTTAACTCATAAAAAAAAGAATCGATTTTATTTCAGAAATTAACTAAATAAAATAACCCTGAATTAAATAATTTTTTTATACGTGGCAAACATTTTTACAAGGGAAATATAGGCATCTTAACAAATCGCCTACAAAAAAGTCATCGATATTATCATATTTCAATATCCCCTGTATCCATCCATCAAGTGGGTAACTAAATCTTAAGTGTAAATTAAAAACAATTCGCTTTTTAATGTCAACGAAGAAAAGAATTTACCATCAATTTTGTTTCAGAAATTAACTTAATAAAATAACCCTGAATTTAATAATTTTTTATGCGTAGCAAACATTTTAAAAATTATTGACAAGGAAAATATAGGCATCTTAAAGAAATCGTCGATGACAACGTCATCGATACCATCATGCTTCAATATCCTATCCATCAAGTGGATGACTAATTCTTAAGTGCAACTTAAAAACAATTCGCATTTCAATGTCAACGAAGAAAACAATTTACAATGTATTCAGCGGAATTCGCTTTGAATGGTGCGAAAATACTTTAGATGGACAAAAGACGGGAACCAAAAAGAAGAAAATCTCCTCCTTTGCATGAGAATGAGTGGACGCTTAGTATATTAGAAGCTAGAAGTTATTTCGCCACAAAAAAGGCGATATATCGATCGCTATATCGCAGAACCAAAAGAAAACAGGTTGTTTGAACTTCTAGTTCTCACAATTATATTTTGAAAGGCACGCGCATTTTATTGACCGCTACTATTGGATATTATCATAAGAAGCATCGGATAGCGCTGCAGACACAAGCTGTTCTCCAATTTATCCCCGACTCCATTTGGCAGACTGGAAGACTAGACGGAATTCGTTGGTGAGTAAAGTCAATATTTTTTGTAGTCTCAAATGATAAATAGAATTTATTGATTAGGTTAATTATTTTAACTCCTTAATTTTTATGTTGGATCGTAATTTGTTTCAATATTAGGTAATGGATATCTTTCCCAATTTTGATGACAGTCCAATTTTAATTTAGTGTAATTGATTTTTTTTGTTTTTGACACTAAGAATTAAAAAAATTTTAGTATAATGAAAGATTTTAGTTTTAAAAATAACATTTTTATATAAATCTATCACTTAATGAAGTCTTAAAAAAGGCACCTCATATATACTCTAAGTTGGCAAATTTCGTGCTGAAAGCTTAATCTGTGAAACACGGAGAAGATAATTTAATTAGCATATTAAAGTAATGAATATAGATTATGCCCTTTTAAATTACTTGACATGACCTTCATAGACGACAATAAGCCAACATGAAAAGGACAAATATTTTCCAGTTGAATGCTAGAGACACAAACTAAAATATTAATGTTTCTGTCGAAATTAATTCTAAATTAACGCACCAAATTTCAAGAAGACTGGGTTCCGTAGGACAATTGGTTCATTTATAGTAAGTAAATTTTTAATTCATAAGTAAGAATAAAGGACATTTTGACCGTGACCTACTAACATTTTATTCATAGTTTTTCTTAATAATTTCTATGCTCATGAGTTAATAAGGTTAATTTCAAGTTTATTACCACTTACATTAAGCAAGTGACGATTTTATATACACTATTCGTTCGTGAGCACATTCAATGACTGCGAAATCAAATGGTCTTTCAGAAGAAATTTTAGTAAACAACAGTTACTTTAAAGAAAGTAGAATAAGTTTAGAATTTTATTGTAAGTATATAAGTTTAGAATTTTAAGCAATTTCCTTAACCTTAGTCAACTTACTTACAACAAGTTCAATAAGTTTAGAATTTCATAGTCTGGATATGTAACAAATGTGTAATCGAATTTGTAATAAAATGTGTTGATCGAATGTGTAATAAAATAGATAATTCTGCCTCTTGTGTGATGTGAACTTTCTTCTAAACATCATTTTTTTAAATCATAAAAAGTCATTGAAAACTAGACCAAATTGTGTTTCGTATGTTTTACAATCAACAGAGAAACTGAATGCGTTTTTGAAAAATGCAGAAAGATACTCAATATCACTTAAAAATAATAAAGAAGGTTTAAAATAAAGTTTAAAAAACTAAAAGTTCCTTATTTTGTTTGTATTGTTATTAAAATATTATTTACAATATTATCCTGAAAATTTATAACTTCCTTAAAGATGGAATACCTTCTATATCAAAATAATTGAAATTATATTTAATTAAACAAATATTGATGTAATCAAATATCAATGTTTAATAAATACAACATATTTAATAAAAACAAATATTGATATCTGAATGAATTTTAAATATATAGAAGAAAAGTGCAAGTTGTTTTAAAATTTTTAAATCCCAAAAAGAGATAGCTTTTGGTATAGCTAAAAGTTTAGCACTGAATGTTTCTTATAGAATTTTAATAGAAGTCATTACGAAAAAATGAAGAACACCAATGTTATATTTAAAACATTTCATTAACATATACCAAATATAGTAAATTCGCCATATTTAAAGTCACCATTACTTTGCTACGACTAATATTTGCTTATTTTATTTTCGTGCAAGCATCTATTCTAGGAAGATTTTTTGCGCGAGTATGGGATCATTCTTTTTTCCTGACGAATAGAAAAATTTGAGAAACGGTTTAGTATAGAGTAATAGAATGCAGGAATAGACTTATTTAAAGAGTGTTTTCTGTTTATCCGTATTTCATGATGTTAAATGCTCCTTATTTTCTTCGTAAAACGTTTAAAAACAAAAACCTTACATTTCTTATACTTGATGAACATAAAAATTTCAGCGTTTTTCACGAAAACAAAAATTTTTTTTGTTTTCGTGATCAAGAGATTTATTGTACTAAACTAAAAGTGAACAAGTTTTATGATATTTTTTATTTTATTATTTTCTTTAGAGTTTTTTCATATTTCAATGATAGTTTTTCACAATATTGAACCGTTAAACACTTTTAACTTTTCACCCATAAGATTTGAAAAGGATAATTTTTTCCTACAATCTTAGTCTGTTAATCAACATTTAACAGATAAACTATCAACTTTGCAAAGATTGACCAAGAGAGCGTTAAATCACTGGTTCATATGATAATTTTTTTTATTTAAAACTTGTAATATGAGTGAGCGCTGATACTTAGTTAGGAAGCATCTTAAGATGATTGAAATTGACGACTTTACAATGAAAGGAAAATCACTTCGATTAAACAATCATTTAAAAGCACGCAACACTTTCATTAGTTGTCGCATTATTCAGGCTTGTGAATTATCGCTTCGAGCGAATAAACAATAGCTATTTCAGTTCTATTGTTGGATGATTATATCATTGCATATTTTTATATCATCTATTTCGACGCATACAAGGCATGATATTGAGATTAAACTGTATATAAACGATTGCTGTGGCGTAGCAAGGATAAATGGTGCACCGGGCACATTTTATTTTCTCGCCCATATTTAGGTTTAAGAAAGTAAAATAACGCACTTTTCGTCAGCTACAAAGCCCGGATTTGCTCGGTTCAGTCCACCCCAAGTGTCAGGACAGGGCGGAGGAGTTTCCTAATTCAAGGGTTTAGTTTAGTTTAATATGTTAGCATCCCATTTTGAGGCAACACGAGAGCTATTTTAAGAAAAACCTCGTAATTTTGAACCGTGATCAAACGACGAGGAACGGCTCAGCCCCTTATTCAAGATATCTCAGTGAGTCTTATGTATTAAGTTAGACCAGGGCTTCTTACCAGTCGCAACCCCTTATCAACTGGAAAAAAATTTTGACGACTTTATTTCTGTCAGCAGAATTTTGCCACAAAATGACTTTATTATTGTTTTTCTTTATTTAAAGGTTTAGTTTAATTATACTAGTATTCCCTTTCCGTGTGGCTTCGGTTTGGACAGGATTTAAATCTTGTATACTAGCATCCCGTTTTGAAGCAACACGAAGGCTGTATTGTGAGGAACCTCGTAATTCTGAACCGTGATCAAACAACGAGGACATGGTCGAGCTCCTCACTCAAGTGATATGAAGCTCTGTGAGTTACATGTTTTAAGTAAGACTAGAGCTTCTTAGCACTCGCTACCCTAACAACTGTAAGAAAATATTCGCGACCGTATTTCTGTTAGTAAAATTTAGACGCGACTCCAAACCTGGAAAATATCAAAAGAAATCTGAAAATAAAATGATAATTTATGAAATTTTAGTATAATCTGTTAAATCGATTTTCTCATTTATTTTCACCTATAAAAAGTGTCGAATGCAAAAGAAGAAAAATGTGTTTTCGTAATGCTTTTTTTTAAATCGGATCGTAAACTTGGGTTCACGGCCCACAGTTTAAGAAGCGTTCTGCATATTTCTACCTTATCCTTTTAATGGTGATGGAGAAAATCTGCTCCAATTAGTTTGAAATCTCAGTTGCGAATTTCGTTTTTCAAAAGTTCCCTTCAATATATAATGACAAACCAATTTTGTTATAATTTGATGAATAAATATCGATTCACCTTTCAAAATGACTTGGTTAGCCGAAAATGGTTTTAAGAATGTTCTTAAAATAATAAAGTATTTCAAATTTTCTCATTTTTTAAAGAAATAATCAACTTGGCATTTAACTGTTACAACTTATTTTAAACACAAAAATGAATTGCAATCGATCGTTTTGTAGCTTCTACTTGTAATTAAAAATTTGTTACGTCTGTAGGCTTGGAAACAGAAACGAATGTAACTGTTTTAGCACATAAGATACATAATTGAATATATCCGAGTGTTTTGGAGAAAAATAATTCAAATTTAAATAATGATTCATAAAAAGTACAGAAAAATAATTATATAATCCATTTATTACTGTTTCGTCTGAAAGTAAATTTGAAATATTTTTTGGTATTCGAAGCATTTTTAATTTTTAGCATAGTAGAGTTACGTAGCATTTTTAGCGTAGTGCGAATGTTGTATTTTCAGCTATTTTGATTCAGTAACGTTATTAAACATTTCTGTTGTTGAAAAATCTAAGATTCCGCCATACATGCTCTTTTCATTAATGGTTTCCAAAAGTTTACTTAGAAAGAACGTCTTTGTTTTTAAAGGTAGTAAATCAATGATTCTCTCATGGTTTGAATTTTTGTAAGCAACTGACACAAATACAAAAAACACATTGTGCAATATTTTCATCATATGTTTAAATATTTGAAAAATAATTTATTTGGTTGAATATTTTTGTATAAAATGCGGTAATAAATTTTAAGAAATACAGTTTAAAAAATGCAAAACGAAAAACAGACATTAAGTCACATACTCCAGCATTAACCAAATAAAATAAAATAAAAAGATTTCAGAAAGATTCAGAGACAAATATTTTTTTCATTGTTAACTAATACAACTCTCTAGTAACCAATTACGAATTACCTGAATTTGAAGCACTTAACTGTTTTCATTTTCAGAAATTATGCTATAGCTGTAAGTAGTAGAAGAAACGAATTTATTAAGTAGCTACTTAATGATTTTATGAGCAACACAGTTTTAGGAAATTTTGATAGCTCACAACTATTAAGATTTTCTACAGCAGAAAAAATCTATTAAATAAATCTGAAACTTCGCGAGGAAATCTATCTACAAATGCTCACGTGTCCACTGAAGTAATATGTGCCGCTGTGTCTAGGATACAGCATACTGCAGCTTTTAAAATTCTGTCCTGACTGCTTTGACCTTTTATCCCAGACATGGGCAAACTACGGCCCGCGGGCCAACTCCGGCCCGCGGATAGAATTTTAATTTGCCGGTCCGACGGAAATTAAAAGAAAATATGATTTATATAATATATATCCATCTCCTTTTCTACTTTGTTTAAATATTATTTTTTTTCTTCCTTTTTTTCAAAGGACTGATGATCTTTTTACTTTCTCTATTTTTGTTCTACAAAACATAAATCGACGGAAATAGTAAGCACAGACAGTGTTGGAGCCAGTGCGTTTGCCTTTCGCTCCCACCCTCTGGTTGTAATGTTCTTTTTTATTTGATTTATTGATGGTATTTCCGGTTTCATTTCTCTTGAAAATCATTCTGTTCTTCGCATTCAACCACATCGCAACGATGTGTTTCTGTACATTACTCGCAGTGCATATTCTATAGAAGCTATCAATAAACAGACAGCTTTCAATCGGTAAAGTGTTAAAAGCGGAAGTTCTTTGTTAGCTATAGCTGTAGACTGGCGCCAACAAGCGTTATCTCTTTCTCGGGGAGCAGACATATGGGACTCCAATATAGGTGAATTAGACCTCATATGTGGCAGACTGCGCATTTTAAGCTCCAGCCAGCGGCTTTTTCTTTTGGCGCGAGTTTTAATATTATTGATTGCGTATGGAAAGATTGCGGACATATAGCATCATTGTGAATAGTGGTGAAAGTATGAAAAGTATAGTTATTCGTAAAATATTTCAACCCCAAAATGTCTACTAAAAAACATAAAGTTGATTCAGAGTGCCGTGCTTTTAATGATGAATGGACCTGGAAATATTTTTTACAGTTGTTAAAGATAAACCAGTGTGTCTCATCTGCAATGAAGCTGTAGCAGTCTTCAAAGAATATAATATTTCCCGTCATTTCACATCTAAGCATAAGAATTCCAATTACGAAGCAATGTCCGAATATGAAAGAAAACAAAATGTAGAAAGTCTTTGTAAAAAATTATCAGGCCGACAAAATTTTTTCAAGAAGGTAAACATTATCCAAGAAGCAGCTACACATGCAAGTTACATTGTAGCATACAATATTGCTAAAAATAATAAAGCTCTCAGTGATGGGGAGTTCGTTAAACAATGCATGCTCCAAGTTTGTGATGTTTTATGTCCAGACAAGAAAAATAATTTTCAGACTATAAGCTTATCTCGAAAAACGGTGACTTCTTGAATCAAAGCCATCGATAAAAATTTGACATCACAATTAGAGTCAAAGATTGGCCAGTTTAAATTTTGCTCCATAGCTATGGATGAAAGCATTGATATAAATGATACTGCTCAATTAGTATTATTTATAAGAGGTGTTGATGAGAACTTTGAAATTACCGAGGAACTGGCGTGCATACATTCTTTAAAGGGAACTACAAAGGGATGTGATATTTTTCGTGAATTTCAGGAAGGGCTTTTAACTTTGAAAGTGCCTATAACAAATATATGTAATATTATGACCGATGAAGAACCAAATATGACAGGAACAAATCTGGATTTCTTGGACTCTTTAATCAAAACTATCCCGGGAACAATGTTGTTTTTCTACATTGTGTTATACATCAAGATGCTATGTGTAAATCTGCACTGAATATGAAACCCGTGCTTGATGCAGTCGTGAAGCTTATAAATACTATTCGCTCTCGTGGGCTTACTCACAGGCAATTTCGAGATTTTCTTCAGTCCATGCAATCTGAATACTCTGATGTACTGTATTACACGAAAGTAATGTGGCTTAGTGCAGGATGTGTTTTCGAGCGAGTTTGGCAGCTGAAAGACGGCATTGTGACCATGACTTCCATGAGAAACAGTGCTCTGCGGAGTGCGAAATGTTAGAAGATACAGAATGGCTTTCGGACTTTGCATTTTCACAGATCTTCTTTGTCATATGAACAACTTGAATGTCAAGATGCAAGGGAAAAATCAATTAATCGACGATATCTGGGCCCATCTCAAAGCTTTTAAACTACAACTTAATCTGTTTGCTTTGCAGCTAGCTAAGAACGGCTTGTCTCATTTCTCGAGGTTAAATTCAATACCCTCAGTAAATGAAGAGAAGCTTAAGAATTATGAAGATGGCTTGAAAAAACTGCATTTTGAGTTCGAACCCAGATTTCAAGATTTCAGTCCCATTCAAACAGAATTGGATATTTTTACCATGCCTTTCAACGTAAATTGTGAAGCAGTGAGGTCAGATTTGCAGCTTGAATTAATTGAGTTGCAATCTAACAATCATCTCAAGAAGTCGTTTCTAAATATGCCAAAGTTAGAATTTTACAAATCATTATCAAAAGTAAGTTTCCCAAATTTAATATCTCACACCCAGAAAATCAGTGCTATGTTTGCTTCATCTTATATATGTGAACAAGTGTTTTCAACTATGAACCTTAAAAAGAATTATTTCACAAGTAGACTAACAGATGAGCATTTAGCCTCGTTCCTTAGAATCAGTACATCTCACTTCGAACCTCAATATAAGGAACTTTTAAAAATAAAATCGCAATTTCATTCATCTCATTAACATATTTAAATTTTAATACTTGTATATTGTTTTTAAAATTTTAGAAAAATTTATCTTGGCCCGCCAAACTTTTTTTTTTCGATTTTTGCCCGCGACCGAAAAAGTTTGCCCATCCCTGTTTTATCCAATCAGTTTCATTAATAAAAGGCTTCGGACTCGATTCCATCTATCCGTCTTGCACAAGGGACTGGAGTCCGTCAAATCTATTGCGGTTCAAACATCCTTACGTTAATTTGGTAAGAAACGTGGCAAAATAAATGCCAGTTAATGCATCGTTATAGTCATCTAACCCTGTTTCAATCTGTTTAGTGCATCTCCAATATCGTATATAACACTGAGGACACAGCGGAATGTTTTTAAGTCAACAATCCAAAGCACAATATTCTTTGATTGTTCGAAATCATAGATACTTTTTATTTTTGTCTCAACTACAGAATCAACTACATTCACGAAAATGATATAATCATTCAAAAATTTGCACAAAAAACGGTAAATCTAAATAGCAACATACAGTATACTCTCTATTATCCGTGCGCGGATTATCCAGTTTGCGGATTATCCGTGTTTATTCCGGACTCACAAAAAAATTTAAAGAGAAACATTTCCACGCTTATCATTCATGTAAAATCGATGTTGATGTTCGATCGAGAGATTCATTCCGTGAAACTAGTGAGCCATGACGGCGGAGGCTAAAGAATAGATTTTTTTTCTTCCTCCACGTTCAATCTCTACCGGTTCAACACCTAATTTTCCGAGAAATGAATCATCCACTTCATACTAGCTCATTCTTGTACGAACACGCTTCTGCCTGATACGTCATTCTTTAACTTCTTCATCTTCTCTCACTTTCGCACGTGTTCCTTTAGTTTTTGCGTCTTGTTTATCGTCAGTTAACGTGAAATTTTTTGCTGGTAAAAATGAGTGGTGTGAAACGAAAACGAAGCGTTTTAAATGTTAAACAAAAATTAGAAATCCTTCAACAACTTGATAAGGGAGAATCAGCTAGTACTGATGCAGAAGATGTACTAAATGAGGGAAATACAATTTCCCATTCTGCAGCTCTACAATTTGTGGAAACTTTGTTAGATTATATGGGACAAAGAGGATTTGATTACGGTGACATTACTGTGGTTCGTAAAAGATGTGTCGATATACGACAAGAGATGAACAAACAGAAGAAGCAAAGACGCATAACAGATTTTTTAAAGCAATAAATGCTAAAAGGAAAATTCCCAGTTTGATGTTATACAGCATGCAAATGTAAGTAATTTTAATATTTTTGTACTGATGTTGATTTTTTCTTTAATAAAAAGGAGTTTTCGGATTATCCGTGTTTTTCGATTGTCCGTGCGATCCCTCCCGGTGATTAAATCGGATAATCGGGAGTGCACTGTAGTTGTATAATATAAAATTAGTAGCAATCGCTTACTTCCAGCTGTGTTCATAATATTCAAAACGTGTTATGGATGGACGGGTTGAAATGCATTTCGTTTCCTTCAAATTACAATGTTGCTTAATGAAACTAAAAGGAGATAATATATCTTCAGATCTATCTAGCAATACCTAAGTAAATTTTCTGCATGCATAGCAGTGTTTAAAGCTTTCTTCCAAAAAATTCTCTTCGTAGATACGTGAGGGAAAATTTTTACTATTTTGAAGCAATGAAAATTTGCAAAACAATTGTCTAAATATTGGATTGTCTCAAAAGAAGTACTTTAATGCTTTCATAAATCGAGTTTGTTAATAAAAATTAAAAATTTCTATTTTCATATGGCAAGAAAAACATATTTAGCTGCAAATTTTTAAAGTTTAAAAGCCTATTTAAGAAAGTATTCTTCACTCTTAGTGTAATATGAGAAATTCAACATCTAATTTACCCTAAAAGAAATTATTTGCATGTTTAATACAATAAGCGGAATAAAAAACAATCTACATTGGAGGTTTCCATTATAATTATACAAATATTTATATCTTTAGTCTGGCATTCAGCTTTATAAATTTCGTTCTCTGTTTTCCGTAACTTACCTAATTAATTTTAAATCTCAAGCTCCATGTCACAATAAGATGAAAAAAAGCAAACTTATTGTTGGTGAATTTAAACCACGTGATTATCTATCAGTAACTATAAACGTTACAGACAACGGCTTTACAACCCAGTAACTTATTTTTTACGTCTTTCACAACCCAGATCATCTATCTTATTAGAATTATCCATTAGTTAAGCTCCTACTTCTATGATATGGCGAATTAAGTAGAGATCTTGGCTTTTGATCTTTACCAAGAAATATTTAACTTCCTATTTATTTTACAATAAATATTTTGCATCAATAGAATAGTCTTGATCTCCTGAAATATATACCACGCTGAGTCACAGGACTGGATTCGACGTGAAAAGGTTTCAAAATTTATTTTCACCATAAATGCAAATAATCTATTGATATATCCAACTTGTATAGTGCATAAATGTAAGAATGTTTTTATTTCAGCGGTACAGAACTCAGAGAACATTTAAATGTCGACGATAGAACTTCATTGTACCATTCTGAGTACAAACCTCTCATTTTTTTCTGACACAAAAGAAAGAAAAACGGAGTATATACATTTCTAAAATTACAATTCAGCATCGTCAAATGGATTGTAACTTTGTGAAAAATGCGGCCAATCTGGATACACAAATGCGTTTATTGGCGTGTTTTTATCCCCATGTTAAACCTTCTGATCACGAAAACAAAGAACCTTTTGTGCAGACGATCACATTTACCGATTTTTTTAAAAAGTACATTATTTTGTTTCAGGAAACCTATATTTTTTGGTCACGGAACTTTTATAAATGAAAGCATTTGAAACAAGATTATGTTTTAGTAAATGCAATGAAAAGCATTTAAGCAATTCTCAAATTATGCGAGGATTTATCTTTCTAAAAATGCTTTGAACGCGAAAAGAAAGAATAAAACATATAACGTACCGAAATCCATAAACATGAAATGATGAGTGGAAATGAACTGTGGTTTGTCTGCTACGTAAATTACTACATGGGGTGCCGTTTTGCCTGCTAAATTCTTCTTATCACGAAGACAATTTTCTCCGAAGCGTATCCAAACGATAATGTCTTAATCAAGAAGACTCACGAAGAAACATGTTTTACTTCGGGAATATTTTCATTTCAAGTTGCTGAACTTTTTCAAGAAATATTTATTTGTGTCGACATTCTCGACCTCAGAATAACGGCATATTAAAATTATTTAAATAATTACCGAATAAATAACCTCTTTAAATATGAACTTCTTAAACGACACAAAATGTTCCGATTTTTTTTTCGATTGTAGGTTTTATCCCTTTTGCATCTGCAGCAATTGAGATGACCAGAAAGAAAAGGAAATCATTTTTCTGAATGCTTATAAAACAAATTTATACAAAGAGAAAGTATCGTAATCAACAAAATTCGACCTCGAGATACTGACGAATCTCCACGTTTTAGACTTCCCTTAGACGGCAAAAAAAAACATTTTTAGATCATGCCCGCCTGACTCTCTGTGGACACGATAAATAAGAAACGAAATAGACAAATGAAATTTGGTACGTGGTCGGCGCACTAAATTGAAAATTTATATGAAATTTCAGATGAAATCCGTCCGCAGGAAGTCTGTCAATATGTCTGCCAGTCCTTACACATGTGATCACAATAACACAGCTAGCTAGATGGATGGAATTTAGCATATAGTTTTATCCCTAAAAAAGTATATCTGTTTAAATATTTAGACAAATCCGTCCATTGGTTGTCGGTGTGAATATTCGAGTATATAAGAAAGCGATAACTCAGAGACGCAACAAGTTGGAAAAATGCAATTTTGTATGTAGTCTTGAATTCTAATTGTAGATGTGAATCAGTCTAAACTCAGTTGGTCAGCGGAAAAAGGTTCATATTCGATTCTTTTCACAATACCACAAAAAAATTTCAACAAAATTTTTAAACTAGAAGGTTTGGAGCTAGCTCGGTGGTGTTTTTTTTCCAAAATAAGTTATTGTTATTTACATTTTTTAGGTGGTAAAATTAAGGAACCCAAGCAGTCTTCGAACTAGCCCATTCCAAGATAGAATTACAGCCAGCAACAGCTGGAGTAGAGCCAGCTGCGACTGAATTAGAAGAGGTCGGTAGTTCATCAGAGTCCCCTACCAAAGCAACATATAAGCGTAAAGTGGCCGAACTTGGGGATGTTATTGAGAAAAAAATAAAAGGCTTAAAGTTTTGCAACAAAGAGTCCTTCGCTATGAAAAAATAGTTAAAAATCTGTCAAAATTACTTGCGCTTCTGAAAAAGAAAATTCTTTTAGATGATGATGTTTTGCATGTGTTGTCAACTGTGATAGCTGTTAATAAGGAGTTTATAAGTCGCCAGTTAGCAACTGTCATTAAGTTACATTTGTCTCAAAGCTATTCAGCAGAGTTCAGGTCATTCGCTTTGACCCTAAACTTTTACTCGCCGAGGGTATACGAGTATGTGCGATCTACTTTTGGATTAGCTCTCCCTCATCACAAAACTTTAAGTCGCTGGTACCAACACATAGATGCAGCACCAGGTTTCACAAAAGAAGCAATTTATGCTTTAGCATTAAAGATTAGAAATTCACCTAATCCCTTGTTCTTGTTAATGATAATGGATGAGATGTCCATCCGCCAGCAAGCAGAATTTGATGGTAAAGAAGTTCAGGGCCCAATAAACTTAGGATTCAATGAAAGTGATGATGATAGCCTGCCATTGGCTAAGGAAGCATTTGTTTCGCTTTTAAGTGCATAAACAGTCATTGGAAATTACCAATTGGTTATTTTTGTCCAATGGTTTAAGTTGCATCCAAGAACAGACGCTGATAAAACATTGTTTAACTTTGTTGCATCAAAATAACGTGAATGTAGTTTCGTTAACTTTTGATGGCCTCTCAAATAATTTTTCAATGGTCAAACAACTTGGATGTAATTTTGATGATGTGAATTCATTGAAAACTTGCTTCCCTCATCCTATCGATTTGAATCAAGAAATTGCAGTTTTTCCAGATCCGTCACATATGCTAAAACTTGTGTGAAATGCATTTGGAGAGAAAAGGTATCTTTTCCCTTCAGAAGCAATTGACTGGAAATATGTGGAAGCCTTGCACAAATTGCATGAAAGTGAAGGTCTTCATTTGGGCAATAAGTTGAGGGGAGGACATATAAAGTTTTCAAAACAGAAAATGAAAGTAAAACTGGCTGCACAATTATTTAGTTCAAGTGTTGCTGATGCCATTGACTATTGCCACAACAGACTTAAATTGCAGGATTTTAAAGGGAGTGAAGCAACAGTTGAATTGATGTTTTAAATTCTAAGTCCATTCGACAGCATGGATACAAAAAAGCACTTTCAAAGCAAAATGCTGATTTGTATTTAAAATTTATGCATAACTCAAAAGCTTATATTCTTTCACTTAAGGAAAGCCGTGGTGGTCTCCCAATTTTGGAATCAAGGAGAAAAACTGGCTTCCTAGGCTTTCTTATATGCATAAAAAGTTTTGAAGCTATTGTAGCAAAGATGATTTCTTCTGTACCTTCTGATCTTATCTACTTTCCATTGTAGAAGGTAAGTCAAAACCATGTTGAATTGTTGTTTTTCGCTGTTCGGTTCTACGGAGGAAGCAACGATAATCCCACTGCACGTCAATTTCGTTCTGCTTATCGGAAATTTCTTGTGAATGTAGAGATTAAATGTACTGCATCCAGAAACTGTATTCCACTAACAGATGAAAAAATTTTAACAGTTTTTAGCTCTGTTTCATCTAAATCAGTGATAAACATAACTACGCAGTGCACATATATGGTGCAACATGAATTTTCAGTCGATGAACAACCGACAGAAATGGCTCTACCGTGTGTTTTTTTAAGTGAATGCGCAAACGATATTGTTTATTACATTGCAGGTTTTATTGTAAAAAAGTTAAGTGTCCCATTGAAGTGCTCTCCATGTATCACTGCGCTTTATCCAGAAAATATTCCAACACCCTTATCATTAGTCTCGTACAAGTCAGAAGGAAAGCTTATACATCCATAAAATGATGTTTTTAGCATTTGTAAAGAATGTGAAATTGTTTTTTGACAACACATTTTAAAAAATTAATCTGAAAATTCAAAATTAATTATAATGCGTAAAACACCTAAAATCCTGAATAGGATTCAATCACGAAGCTATTTTTCAATATTGAATCAGCATCAATTTGATACTGAGCCAACAGAAAAAATTAATATTTCAATAGTCAGCCAACAGAAAAAATTAATATTTCAATATTTTAAAGTTAGTTTGTCGTATTACTGCAAAAACCTTTCTATAAATAAGGAATCTGTTCGTCAGTTTTACAAACATATTGTAAAATTTTAAACGCCAGTAATTATTACTTCGCAATAATCTGAATGAGTATTTTGATAATATGTATATTAATAAAATTGTTGAACATGCTTTTACAGTGTTGCTACATTCATTTCAAGCAAACTAAAATATAAATCATATAATTAATTGAATATTGATTTAATAAAGTGAGATATTTTCGTTTGTTTTAAGTAATAGTTGTTTTATAATATATATATATATATATATATATATATATATATATATATATATATATATATATATATATATATATATATTTCTTTCAAAAACCTTAATTAGCATATTTTTAACTTCAACTCATAATTTTAGTGAAGTTTCAAAACTTTTTAAAAATTTAAAGCTTAAAATAAAATGAAATTGCTACCTTGGGCTGAAATTTTAATTTTCTTGGATAGAAAAGAAATATGTCTTTTAAAAATATGTTATGAATTTAATGTTTATTTTGTTTTAAATAAAGGTACTTTAATAATATAATATACAGATTTTCATTTTAAACCTTACCTTTTTACCATAACCGTAACTTTTGTTTTTGCAAATATTATTTATCTATTTAAAACTTAATTTATTAAAAAAAACTTGTATAAGGATCTAGCTCCATAATTTCTACTTGAGAAATCTGTGATATTCTTTGGAAATCTAAAGCTTAAAATAAAACAAAATTGTATTGGGCTGTATTTTTAAATTTCCTGGATGGAAAATAAATATTTCTTACATTTATATAGTCTTATATTTATTATCAATTTAAGGGAGCACATAAGATGGAGCAAAAAATAAAAAAATAAATATAAATAATAAACAAAAAAATCATACTGAATTCCTTCAAGAATTGAAAGCCAAAATTTCAATGATCAAAGAATCAATATTTTTCAAAAGTATACAAGAATACCTAAAAAAATGGGAATGAAAATTTATACAAATGAACTAATATAGAAAAAATAAAAAACAAATTAAAAAAAAATATAATAAATTGTTCATATTAGTAAGCAAAAATAATTTTAAAAGATAATTTTCAACAAGCCTTTCTCCGCACTTTTTTATTTTTCCTCAAAAATTTTGTAAATCTAAATGACCGAGTATTAAAAGTGCAAAAAAGAAATGTAAGGTTGAAATTAATGATATTGATTAATCAAAACATTAATAGTTAAATTTATTGAAAACACTGCTTCTTAAAGTCAAAATTGCGTTACGTATATTATTTTCTTAATCTTTTACTAAATTATTAAAATTAGTTGGAAAAAAATATAAATGATAAAGATGCAAATATTATGGATATCTGCGCAGTGTAGGGTTAAAACACATTTCGCAGAAATTCATATAATAACTACATTAAATAATGTTTCCTTTTATTTATCGTTATTTAATACTTCTTTTACTTTTACAATGCTTAATAAGTGCATCAGAAAGTCTTTTATATCTTAGAAAAGTATCATTTCTCTAATTTCATTTTATTGTTATATTACAAAAAAGACGTTACATTTCCTAACGTTTATGTTTTTTAAGTGTGAACTTGCGGTTCCGAATATATTTTTCTTACTGAAACAGGAAAGCGGAATTTTTCTTCTGATGAGAAAGAGCCGTGAGTGGGAAGAGTTTGCCAAACCTTGACAGTTGTGTATCAAGGCTGTTCCACTAGACCTTGAATGCAAGGTTACTTGAGAATAGTAAGGTTAGGCTCACAGAGACAGGATGACTTGATGACGTCGCATTGGGAGCACGCTTCTCCGTCCCAATGCTATGCAACAGCATAAATAAATTGTTTGGCAGCTCTTTTAGCTACAGAAAAAGGTTTTATAAGCTTGATTTTTTTTGTAAAAACGTTGTTAAAGAGTCGCACATAACGAAAGAATCAAAATTTGGAGAGTTTAATCGAAAATTTTAATAAAACGCAGTGATCGTTCTCATATGGTCTCTATGGAAGAAAGGAGATAATTACGTCTATTGGCTACTAAACTTTAATGCAGTTAAATAAAAACAATTCTAGTTTAGTCAGTGGACGATGTTTAAGAAACCGAACACTTAAGAATGATTTTACTTGTGATTATAAAATACACATTCGTTTAAATTTTGGTTTTTCATTTACTTCATCCAACTAAAAACAGAATAAAATATCTTTAAGAAATTTCTAAAAAATAAATTTTAATTTTGAATAAACAATAACAAAAATAACTTATTTTTTACATAATTGCTTTCATCGTACAAAATGTAATTGAATTACACACACACATTGCATCCTAAAATATAAATATCACACAGAATAATAAATATAATATAAAATGTCTCTAACGACATAATAATCAAAATTTGATATATTAATGATAAGCGATTGCCTAATTGCTAATTATATGTTTTAAACAGAATACACGATAACAAAATTTATATTAAATACTTTTGATTAGAATATTTCGCTTCGATGCCGATCACTTTTAAGTAGTTTCCAAAGCTCGTTTTCTTACAATACGAGAAATTAGACCAAAGCACTTTTTAGAACATTATGTTCCACTCTAGTGCAGAGTGTTCCTCTCTGATTAAGTTTTTAATTCATCATTTCATTTGATGGCAAAAATAATGTACGAATAGCTTTTGGTTTCAGATCTACTATTAATATATTTGCAGGAACACGATGCAATTACATTTTCACTCGCGGTGATAATCGCTCTCGCTGAATTGCTGAGAGAAAATTCGAGCATTTTCAACATTAACGATATCTTTTTTTTTTTTTTTTGCCTTTACAAATCAAAATTTTCCATATCACGATCTTTCGGGAATGAGTGGAAAGAAATGTTTTTGCCTTTCGAATTTCTCGAACGCATCGAGCATCTGACAACAGCACAAACAGGCATTGTATTAGCTTTCACATCTTTCCCTAACACTAAAACATTTGGCTCTGAAAAGAGTCGTTTTTCAATCTTTAGTTTACGAACCAGAGGAAAACTCAAAAACTCTTTAGCAATCAAGCAACCTTCTCAGCACTGACCCAAACAAGAAATATTCGTAATAAAACTAAATATCCCGCCTTTTAATTTGGAATGTGAGGAGAAAAAAGAAACAAACAAACCTCGGCTCCAAACAAGACATAAATAAGCCCAAAAGATCATATTCTGTATTTTCATTCATCGAAAAATCCTATTAGACTTTTAAAAAAAGCAAATAGTATCCACAAAAAGCGAATCGATCATTTGAAATTGCTGTAAAGTAAACAAAAAGAGAAGAACCAGTAATCATTTTCATTAAAAATAAAGATTCATGACACGGAATTTATAAGCAATAAAAAGCAGACTTGTAATGTAAAATGATGAAGATACAATAACGAACCATTAATCGGGTATTTCTCCCCTCTTCTTACAGATGGAATAATTTTATGTCCTTAATTTAAAACTGCGTGGGAAAGCGGAAAGTTTCGGAATCTGTCCCAATATGACGTAATGCGCGGAAAGACTTTCTGCGCATCGCGTTTGTGGTCCCTCCCTGCTTGAATGCCCCAAACAATATCGGGCTTTCCAAAATGTTTTCTCCCCACCAAGAAATTTAGTTGTTATAGCACAATCCTGTTCTGCGACATTTAATGCCGTCTGCTTTCAACAGTTTTCCTTTGTCAGGTCGGAGTAAATAGACTGTTTTTGCTTTAGGCACAAATTATTGCACTGTAATTTGCTACCAACGGTAACAGCGTGAGCAAGCAGCAAGATTTGACTTCTCTAACGGGATTCCTGATAATTGCTAGTTGAGTAATATAGATGGTATTTCTTGTAGCAGCTTACACACAGGTGCTTCTTTCTTCAAATCCTAAGGCTGTTAGAGGGCACTTTCATATTGGAATTTCTTTCTTAATACGATAGTCATTTTAAAATTGCGATTCATTAAATGTAAAACTATTATATTTTTCCAAATAGAAGCTGTTAAAGAAACAAGCTATTTTCATTTTGTTCACACGGCTTAATCTAATGGTTCTTTAAAGCTACTGTTATATTTAGTTGTGTGGCTTACAAAATGTGTTGTTGCAGAATAAATTTAAAATTTACGTGATTTGTCCCTAAGATGAACATTAAAACATTTCTGAATGAAACTAAGACTTTAAGTGGTAAATGAAGGTTCGAGACTATGCATGCACGTGTTAACAATGTATGCACTCGAGATAGAAAAGAAAATGTGTATAGTATTCTGTAAATAGTTTGTGTTTTGTTAATAATCAACTTTAGGCTGCCACTTAATAAAATCTGACCATTTTAAAGCTAAAAAAAAGTAGAGTTTGTTGTTGCTTAATTTTGTCAATTTTTATAACATATGCATATGGATTCCGAAATAAACCAGGTAAAAATTATGCAGAAAATAATCTAAAAATTATAAAAATAATTTGCATTGGTTAGAATGACGAATTTATGTATATACGTTTCGCAATAAACTAGGGAAAATACAGCAATTACCTGAAAATGCATAGAAATAATTCAAATTCATTTGAAAGAATTTATGTATTCGGATTTCGCAATAAGCAGTAAAAAACTATACATAAATTTCCTTAAATATATACAAATAATTCACAGTGGTTAAAATTCGAATCCATTTGTAAACAACATAAGATGCTTGTAAAAATGTATTTACAAGCAACTTAATTGCTCTTGAAAAGGATAAAAAATTTCGTTCATTTTTTGACAATGTGGCCCTAATACTTGGTTTAATTAAACTCAGTAAAAATATGTATCATGCATTTAAGAAACACGATTCGTGAGCAGATGAGAAAAAAAACGATTTCAATATTTTTATTTGAAACAAAAATAATTTCTCGAAAATAATTTATTTATTTCACATACAGTAAGTCTATAGATATTTTGATGAACAGTTAAATATATGGGCGAAATGACGGCATAAAAATCCGAATTTTTAAAAAATCAAGCTTCATAATTTTTCTGAAAACGTGTTTCTAAATTTTTTTCAATTTTTAATAACAGGTCAAAAAACTTTTTTTTCTATGTAACATAAACAAATTTGAGGAAATTATTATATAATTAAGGTTTTCTGATCTTGAGAAATTGCAACTAGCCTGTCCTTGTTTATTCACAGTGGTGTATGAAGGGCTTAAATGTCAGAATAAGGTTGACTTACGTAACATTGGTTATGATATTTGTGTTATAAATTAGAGTTGATATACAAAAGATTGAATTCGAAGATTATTTGTAGTAATCGTAGTTACTATAAGAAATATCATAAAGAGAATGCTATTTTTCAATCTTTTTTGTAAACTAAAAATAAGCATTCTCTCTTGTTTTTCAACTCAACTTTCTCAACTTTTCTTCCTTTTTTGTGACAAAAGGACACAAGAAGGAAATTTGAAATACACTTCAGATTTGAGCTAATAATTTCAGAAATTTGAAACCATTCTTGAAAAAAAAGGAAAATTTAGATTCATCTTCCCTATTCAAAATTTCTTGAATTCTCGTACTTTTCTTACGAGTCCTAATCATACGTCCTATACTCAAGACATTATATTAATATTTGCCAAGAATTTAATTAATTAAATACTGAATTCGAACGCAGAATTCGAATATGAAGAAATAATAGGATATTATACAAAGATATATACTTAAAGATACCGCCAAAATATTGTGCCGACTGCACGGAATTTTTAACTAGATGTCTTTATCATTTTACTGCCTTAAATTTAATGGGATGGAAGTGAAATTTACCAAAGTGTTTTATAGAAGTAACATAAAATTAGTTACTTTTTTACACTCTATTGTAGATAAGTATAGAAAAGAATGAGGTTATTTTTAAAAATCGAATATTGGTTTATTAAAATTCAATTTTTGAAGTAATTTTTATATTATTCTTATCTGCGAAGATTTTGATTCGTCTGGGAGAATTCATAAAAGCCTGAACTCATTGCATGATTATCTGGTAGCTATGATTCTTAGACAACTTTAATCATAAGAAAAAGATTATAAAAGAGGGCCACTTTAACTTATTACTTAACCTTTAACTTATTTTTGGTTTCTTATATTTAGTCGTCACATTACGAAAACCTTTTACATGAAAAAGAGATTCGTGGTAGAATATAAAGATTTTGTTTTTATATGACACATTGATTATAAATTATCTTAAAATTTATCTAATTTTTTTCCAAAAAATGTTAGTCGCGGTAACCCAGCGGTAAGGCCTCAGGGCCGGAGACTTCCAGGTTCGAAACCCGATTTCACTGAATATCCGCCGTGCATGTGGGCCTGCTGCACGTGGCCAAACGTTCTCCCATTGGTATGGTGCAAAAAATACCCACACTGGCCCGGTCTACCCAAAAAGAGTGTAAGGCCGGTAGAGGACCAGCGGGGAGAGAGCCGCTCCACCAGCATGTGGAGGACGGGCTGAAACTTAAAGGAATTGACTGAAGGTTATCACCAGAAATGGAACCTGCGGCTTAATTTGATTCAACACGGGAAAACTTACCCGGCCCGGACACAGAAAGGATTGACAGATTAAGAGCTCTTTCTTGATTCTGTGGGTGGTGGTGCGGAAGTTTTGAGAGGGGGGTGCCAGCTCTGGAGCCTTTCTCGTCATCTGACCGCGGTTCAAAATTACGAGCTTCGCCCCAAAATAGCCCTCATGTTGCTACCAAATGGGATGTTAATATAACTAGTCTAAACTATCCAAAAATATCTTTTATATTTTTTCTTTGTTTAACAAAATCACCTTTATCCTGTCTGTTTTGTAAATATACCCATTCGAAATCAAACCGCAAGAAATGTCATGAAAATCATTTTAAAATCTATGTGGTGAATTCATTAATCCAAAAGGTTTCATCCAGTCTTTTTAAACATTATTTAAAATTACTGAATTTTTTTTTCTAAAATCGTAATAAATGGTTCTTCAAAAAGTTTTATCCAATAAAACCGGGCTACAAAACACATTAAAGGAAAATAGAGCGTTCAAAAAGAACATGTCTAAGGAATTCTCTCTCATTGTCACATGAATTATAAGAGAAATTATGTTAACTAACTATGAATTTGGTTGAATAACGAATAAATGAGAGAATTTTTAAGAGATTTTCTAAAAGCTTATATATTTATTTTTAAACACAATTAAGTGATTAAACCACTAACTGTGAATCTGCTTCGATGATTTAAAAAAAATATGATATAATTAAATTTTTTTCTTAATGAAATTTCTATGTAGTTAAAATTTTGAAAGTTGGATTAATTTTATTTCTTTTACCGTGTCCATTTATCACATGTGAAAAGCTCTTCACACCAATTTAGTTCTTAATACAAACATTAATATGAAAATGAATTTTCTAATTTAGGAAAAGCTAAGTTTTTCTCTTTTCATTAAAATTGAATATATATAAAGAAATAAACCTTTTTATCTCGCACATAAATGAACAATTTTATTAAGCCTCATTTGCGTAAACATTTTGTCTCTGGATTTCAGATAAAAGTGGATATCATTTTTAGGTTTCATGTTATCAAAGTTTAAGATCAAAAAGTATGATATCTGGTTTCAGGATATCAAAAGTGGATATCATTTTCCTTTTACGGTTTGGAGGAAGTTTTCTTCATTTTAGCCTCTAAGCTAAATTAAGCTAAACTTCTTAGTTAAAATAACGTTAAGTTTTTGTTTTTTGAATTCAAGTTTATTTATACATTAGTGTGTGCTTTTAGCGTTAAGATATAATGGGTTCAATTCATGTGAGTGACATGATAAAAATAACTAAACTTGTTATCTAACATGTAGCTGAGCGTTGTCTTACGCTGAGCTATGACGTCACGTAATATTTCATCCTGCAGATTGCGCGGTGGATTCCAAATCTGTATCACGTGATCATAAAGTGATCTCATCCTTATAAATATTTAAACTGTTTTCATTTTATTATGGCTATGTTCCAATGGAGATAAAGATGTGAAATGATTTTAAAAATGCTAATCTTTGTTATAGATCGTGTTTTGAACACATCTTCGAGGAAGTCTAGAAACATGTTGCTTGATCTGTTCAGCGTTTTGTGGCTTTCGATTTGCAGTTATAAAGTTGTGTTAACCATGACGATAGGTAAGTAAAAATGATTCCAGTCAAGCTTTCTAGTTTTTAATTTGATGCTCTGATAAATTCACTGTTTCTTTCAAAATTGCTTTTAATTATATAATTTGAATTGATGTTTAATTTGTTAATCTATTTAGCTAACTCGTTACATGAATGATCGCAATATTAAGAGATAGCATATTTTTAGAAGACCACGTTTCCCTTCGTATTTATTTATTTTAAAAATTCTAGTTTTGCGAACTGATTTTTAAGTCCTTTTTTTTACTCTCTTTACAATTTGCTATTTCTGTTGAATTGTGTTTAATTATTTAACTTGAATTGGCGTTTAATTTGCAATTTAACGAAGTTTTTCCATTAACTCATCACATAATGACCACGATTAATTTTGTAGGGGCACGCTTCTTCAACTAAAATTTCTTTCAATATTTGCAATTTCCAGAACTAGAAATAGTAATCGGTAATTCCAGCTAGAGCATGTTTATGCTACCAAATATCTAGGCCGCGGCACCCTTGTGGTAAGGTCTGGGCTTCGGAGGCGTAGGGCTCCAGGCTAGAAACCCGATTCCACTGAAGATCCGCCGTGTTTGTAGGCCTGGTGCATGTTAAATCTGACGTGGGTTAAACGTCTTCCTGCTGGTGTGGTGCAAAAATACCCACACTGGCCCGGCCTACCCAAGAAGGGTGTAAAGCCAGTAGAGGACCAGCGGGGAGAGCACCAGCATGTGGAGGAGGGGATATATTAGATACAATAAAATGATACATACATTGCCCGAACAGGGGCAGTACTTTTAAATACAAGAGAGCTGGGAGTAGAAACATGGTTCGACCCACTTCGGTGGGGAGAAAATAGCTTGATTTACATGTACTCAACCGCCAAGTGTGGCGAATGATACTCACAAAATGAAGGCTCTTTCTTTTCATATAAAATATAAAAACATCCCTAACGCAAAAAATTTAAGAACTGCTCGGGAAAGCAAGGAGCAGTAAAATTATATAAGTATTGAAGAAGAAACAAACAAATAAACACAGAAAAAGAAGTATAAATCAGATATATAAATAAGTGAAAGATTGAAACCCCACAATATAAAAACAAAACACACACAAACAACACTACACATCAAACGGCACACAAAACACAAATAAAAACTGTACAAAATATTGAATTAAAAGTACATAACTTAAAAAAATAATAATAATAATTACTTCCGAGATAGAAAGGAAGAAAATCCGTCAGTCAACGGCAATCCACGTCCCGCCTACCCGGGAATATCTATTCATCAATTACAAAATGTTTTTTTTGAGTAAAAGCTGAACAAATCAAAAATTACTTTTAAGTCTTTTACAGGATGAAAACGGCCAAAGGGGGAGGATAAAGTTTAAAATTTTTGTAGTCTAATAATAAAATCAAAGTCAAAAAGTAGAATGCATAGCCCCCCCCCCCCAAAAAAAAAAAAAAAATACAAACAACCGTTAGAGTATTTACTACGTGGCAACAGGTTTCCAGAACTGCGGAATGACTCGGGAATCGGAACAGGCATCTATTTTCGGAGCTCAAGGACCAATATCTGCCCTAGGGCGTCGAGAGAATCCCACACCAAGGAACCGACTGGGTAAAATAAGTTAAAAACGCAAAAATATGTGGGAGCGGAAACCCCTATAAACCTACAGAACTGAGTCATCCAGTGTAAAAATAAAAGAAATAAAAAGTATTTCTTAAAAAGCTCAAATCATGTAAATAATAAAAAAGACTCAGCAGGCGAAAAGTCAGGAGGAGAGAAAGAGGAACTGTAATAAGTGTGAAATAAAAACCTATCCTGAGAGGAGTTGTCAAGAAACAGTCCCTGGCAAACTGGTAAAAGACAAAAAGAGTATGAACAGTCTTTCAATATGATAAGATAAAAGTAACACGGATCCTCAAGATATCATTAGAGTCAGTTATGGTCTCTCTCCTGGGTCAGTGTATCGCAAATGTTCCTGCTGGTTACGGGATCCGTCCAAAAATAGTCCTCAAGTTGCTTCGAAACGGGACGTTAATATAACTAAGCTAATCTACCAAACACCTATCATAAAATGCGTATAGTATGAAATATAGAGTCTGCATTTTTATCTTTATACAGAAAAATTGCTTTCGAATAAATAAAGCCAGAGTTGTGGAACTAATGTCTACTTATAGTAAAGTGAGCATGCGCTGTAATCTATGACTAATCACTGCCCTTAGTGGTGCATTTTGTCAGGAAAGTTATTTCATAAGATGTGACAGATAACGGAATAAATTTATTAAAAAAGTTTTTAAAAACTCACATTTATTAGTGCACTAATTTAGAAATTATTTTAATAGTGGAAATTATTTTATTTTGATTATTTTCTAAATTTTAAGCCTTTGTTTTTTAATTCATTATTATAAATTTTAGAGAATTTTTAAATCAATTTTGCTCAAATTCACTACCAGGTGCTGCCCTTCTCATGGAACCAAAATTTAATTAAATCAAACGATAATTGTTAATTAATTTCTCTAAATAGTAAAATAGTATAGCGCCAACGAGAATGAACAGGAGTGCAAAACTTCAAAGCTCTAGTACATTAGGAACTGAGAGAAAAATCGATTACAAAATTCCATTTTTTTTTTCAAACATGAAACAAATTGAGTTGAGGAAAAGTGTTTCAAAAAGTCAATTTTAAAAATGTTAAGAGTCGCCAATTTGGTATAAAATGATCCTCTACATACACCGATAACTTAATTAGATGTATGATAGTGCTTGGACACTGTATTATAGATAGACATTACTCCTACTATTCTCTTTTCTTCTGATTGAACGTTATTTCACAGTATAAAGATATACATCTTGTAGTAATATAAAGTCTGCTTATAGCTTAATGCTAAATCATAATTCTGATTCTTTAACGAATTTGCGAGCATGTTAATCGTCTTTTTATTTTCTACATACCATACAAATTTTGTCAGAAATTTCAAAAAATAAATAAATAAACAAATGATGAATAAATTATAGTGGAAGCATTAATGTTATTATTCAGACACATCATCTAGCAATTTAATAATGAAAGTGAGGTCTTGAAGAATACTGAAGATAAGCCATGATGTTTTTTTAATAATATTCTGACCTTAGTGATAAAAAAGCCCAGTTTTAGAGCCTCTCGTCAACTGAAAATTCGTCTTGGGAAAAAGGTTGCTTCCCATTAAATACGTGGAAACCAATGCAGTGGCGTCTGAGGCATAACATTATTTTTTCATCCCTTTACCCTATTTAGCTTTAAAAAGTGACAAATACGTGCTTATGTTTTGTCTCAATTTTCATCCAAGACTGGCGCCTCTCCATATCAGAGAATCCCAATCTGCGAACTCAATCCCGGTAATGGCGGACACAAGAAAATGTTAAGGGTTAAAAATGTTACAGAATTTTGTTACCCCAAGTTCGTGTAAAAAGTAAAAGTGAAAGTTGCGCAAGTTCTAAACCTACCCTCAAATTAAGAAAGAAAAAGGAAGTGTAATTTTTAGCTCATCTGTTTTCACGTTGAACTAATACTATTGTAGAAATGGAATAAAACGTAAAATCAATAACCTAGTTCCTTAACATTATTGATAAAAACTTCTTTTTATGGACGGATGATTGAAGAGGGGATACGCGAAAATAAAAAGACTAATCAAGGGAAAAACGGTTGGGAATCCCTGCTCCCTTGCCTCCCAGTCACTACTCCACTGCACGTCTAAAACACATAGATTGCAGGTTAAAATAGGTAACCCCCTGTCCCTAGTCTGCTAAGTATCCAGTGGCTTAGCGAGAGTAAGTAATATGATTTTTTGTCCCTCAGTGGCATAGCAAGGGTGAATGGGGAGGGGGCATGGTAATATTATTTTGAACTGCTCTTCATATTTGAATTTAAAAATTGACACTGATATTTTGCCTCCACAACGAGACTGGCATCTACACCCTCATTGCTCCCACTGTTTCAAACTCATATGTATTCATTTTAGTGTGGCGCAAAATTGGGAGAGTGACATCTGGTGTTGTCATCAAATCATAGTTCGAAATTACGCTATTCATTTTAAATAAATCACATAAAAATTGTATTATTTTACAATTATAAACAGTGGAGTAGTCGAGGGTGGAAGGGAGGTTCAGATGACCCAAGTATCAGTCTTGGAGGCCGCAGCGAAGACAAAATATTAGTGCGCTTATTTCAAATTTCTTTATCTAAATACGACGAAAAGTGAGGAAAATAAATGCTAAGTCCCTAGTAACTTTTACCCTTGCTGAGCCACGGATTATAACGCTTACTTGGTGTTTTTCTGCGTTAGAAATGTTATACAAGTTCAACTTTAAACGGAAATACATAATTGCGCACTTTTCCTGTTTTGAAGTGCCACGCAAATTTTAGGAATAAATTTTTTTCAAATTTCATGAAAATCGATAAGCGAAAAAAACATCCGGGTTCTTGTTCTCTTATGCTTCAGGTACTTAAATGCTCGCATGGTTCATAAATCATTCCTTTCTAACCAGTTATTGCCTTGGAAAAACTATTTTTGCTTTCAAATGTTATTTTCAAGTCACATGAGAAAAATGAATAAATCATTCATGGCATGCCATTTACATGAATTTTGTTCCGAATAGGCTAGGAAATTTGCATTTACTACATAATATGACTTTTAAAGTAAAAACATATTAAATATTGATAAATTAATCTATTTCCTTTTTGTCGCATAGGGTGTAACTCCTGACACTGTTAGGTTTAGAAGTAAGAGTTTGAAATTCCATTATTCAGTTCCGTGGATATACTTAAAATGAAGCAAAAGCAACATTTCGAAAATGGAAAAAAGAATATGGCCGCCCTTCTAGGAGGACGCCATTTTTTTTTTTTGTCTTGACCGAATTGGATCGGCAATTTCCATCTACTGATGGCAATTTTGCTTAATTTTTAAGCAGATTTAAACGAATTTTGGAATAAATATTTTTTTGAATTAGGGGATATGTCTTTGTTCCTAAAGCTCCATAAACCTCGTATCTCTCAGAGATACAATTCAAGAATCAAGAAATTTCGAAAATGAGGAACAACACAGCTTTTAAGAATAGCAATCCCTGATAAGATATTTTATAATAGACAAAATGGGATAAGAAATTCACATATTTTACAACAAAAAATCTTTTAAAGAAAAACCATACGCAATTTAAATTCCAGATGCTTTCTTTATAAATAATTTGGAAAGATGAGAGAGTGTGTTCAGAATTTAAATATATCAGTGCCGTGTATTAGAGCTGAGACAAATGGATTAAAAGTAAACCTCAAGATAATGAACATGACATGATGGACATACGGAAGCACATTTACTAAATAATAAATACATGAATAAAATGTGTGCGCGCAATATAGTGACAAGTTAGTTTGGCATTATTTTGTATCGCTGATTAATAGATTTATAAAGGATGTAATTTGTTATTGACTAACCGACACCCCGTACCCATTTTTACTGGAACATCATTCATCCTCACGAAGTAGATGTTTTATTTTTATTTATTTTATTACGCGATATTTTATGCAAAATGTTTTTCAGAATTTCTCCTTCAAACTCTCTCAAGCCTATTGTGTGAACTCGCATTGGTGGGATCCGTTCTTATGCTCTTTTGTTGTACTCGCGTAGGCAACTCCTTTTATTGACCATAAAAGTGACCAGAGTTCGTCTAGGTACACCATATGCCATGAATAAATTGTCGAGGTGAGAATAAGAAATAATTATTGTCAGTAACACCTCAAGTTGACAGTACGTAAAAGCTACGGGGTGTATCCTCACACCCAGTCCTAAATAGTTCAAATAGTCCTAAATATGGCTAGTATGTGTTTAAAAGAAAACGATGTATTTGATTAGAAGTTAGTGAACGTATTTAAAATGAAAGTTTTTTTTTAAATTCCTTTATAGAAACAAATATTCATCTATGACTCGGTCGCCCAATCGCTACGTGCTGCCAATTTGAGTTGTCACTGTCTATAAGCAGCTTAAATTTCTAACAAAGGTCCATTTCTTTCTTATGGGTGAATTTCACTTTTATAGCACGAGAGATTTGAAATCATTCGTGAATTCATTCAAATAATGTAACAAAAAATTATTTATTTCCATTTTGAAGCTTCTATTTATTACTAAAATATGATCAAGTATGGAAATGCAACTAGCCAACTGAATTCTATTTTTGAAAAAAACTTTCCCAAAAAAAGCATATAATGCGTGTCGCATGCAAATATGAAATTTCAACTTTACATGAATTCCTATCCAAGCATCAATTTTATTTTTCATTCAATATTAATTCGTCGCTTTATATATAAATATAAAAAATCTACATAAATAATGAAAATCAACAAAAAACTGGTAATATTTTTTCATTTAATCTCTCCTTTCACAGGTATTTGATAGCATTTTTTCAGAATTTAAATATGACATTGAAAAAGTATTCCCAACCCCTTTTTTTTTTACTCTGGCGCAATTTATATATAAACGAAATTATTTATTTTCTCAGAAATGTAGGGGGATGAGAGCTTATTCATTGTAAAGATGTGACAAAACATTGCATTATACCAAATTTGTAGTTGAAAGTTTCCCTCCCTTGTCTCATATTTTATAAATAAAATCCTCAGAGACGTTTCGTCACAAAGAAGAAATCTCCATCACCAAGAATTGATTCTGGAGGAACTAACTATTATTTTTAAAATAATTTACATCCAACAACTGCTTATCTTTATAGACCAGTATGTCGGTGCCTTGGTTTGACAAGGTCCTGCATCCGAGTGAGTTTGGAGGAAAACGAGTTTAAAGTTTTCACCGTTTACAGCTTTTTTATTTATGAACTAATTTAATTAATATTTTAGTAATTACATTAAAAGGTTTTTTCGAGGTTCTATAGTTTATTTTTAAAAAATTATATTTAATTCCTTTGTTTTCGTATATAGCAAAATGCAGTTAGAACCTTGTTCAAAACAGAAATAGTTTTCGCGAAAGAGACATGGTTTGAACTGCACATAGAACTTTGTCAAAGTAACACTTTTATTATATAAATTAGAATGGTGTGGCACAAAGTTCTAAGTCGCGCGATTCAAAATTTAATGGAAAAAAATCGAACAACATTTTGTATGGAATGGCGCCATTTGTAGTTTTATTAAAAATGTAATATAGCATTATAATATTCCCTATACTGTATATGAAAGGAAATGCAGTTTTTATATCTTTCTTTTTTTATCACTTACTTCTTTTGTAGCCCTTTGAACCTTAGGTATTATTTGGAACACACTCAAATTTCAATTTTCTGAGGTTTTTTTCTGTTTAAAATGTTTTTTCGAGAACCTCATAGATGTCTCAGCAAACTTGATATATGCAGAATTTCTTGGTTCAGATTTGTCGTGTTATGTTTTGGAATTTATCGTGTGCAGGATTATGGAAAATTTCAGAACTGCCACACTTGTGAATGGCACAATCTTATAATTTAAAAGTTTAGCTGTTCCTTGAAAATCTTTAAAGTCATCAGGCCGCATTTGTATGACACGATATGGACAGGGATGTATTAAGCTTGTTGGGGGCCTCAGACGCTGAAATTCTTGGGGGGTCCTCTGAAAGTATAACGCATATGTACTTGTGAAAATTTCAACTTGTCATTTATGATGATTTAAAATAAGATAATTTCGCAAATTTTTAATCATAGTAACTATATTTTTGTTAGTAACAATTGCTTTATAATACTCTATTATTTGATTTTAATTACCTGATTAACTAGTCAAATTAATCTTTGTCAATAATTAATATGCTTTATATTCAGTTATTTTGAATTTATATCTAAAATTCGTGTTCATAAATATTAACATGAAGTATTATCGAAATAACTTAGGATTCATTATATAAAAGTAAAAGTATTTCGTTTTTTTCTTCCAAAATCACTTTAAATATAATCTAAGTTTCATGAAGTATAATTAAGTTTACTATCAAATAAATAACTATTGTATTCTACGCAACATTCTGCCAGTTATGAATCCGAAAATGATAGTTAATTTGATGCTAAATATTAAAATATGATAAAGCAAAGAATGACAAAAACAAGAAATGTAATATTTAAATCTATACCAGTATAATCGATGCACCTTTTCTCTTCTTCGGGGTTTTATCTTGAAGCACCACGGGTCTATTATAAATCTTTTTATCTCTCCCTTCTTTAATCGTTAGAAATTTTGGAGGCGTTAAATCATAGGAACGCATTTGAAAAACCCAAAAAGAAGAGGCACGTCAAAAGTTATTCTACAAAGTACTTTCAGCGAAATAGAAGATTGATAAGAAATTCAGCCCATATAATTCATATTATTCCGTAATTCAAAAAAGGTATATCTAGATTACTTTGATTGAACCATCATAATAAATTAATACAAGCATATAGACTAAAAATATTTGACCATTTTCTTTGATAAATAACATGATACTCTAATAAACTTGGGAAAATTAAAACAATTCATTAATTCTACTCTATGTTTATTGGAAGTGATGCAAAATAATAAAATTTAAAATTACACAAAGCTCAAACACAATTCTTGAAAAGGAAGATGTGGTCACGGTAGCTTAGTGGTAAGATGTCGGCCATGCAGATGGAAGGTGCCAGGTTCGAAACCGTTTCGAACCGAAAACCCATTGCAGTTCCAACTTGTATTGGGCCTGTTGCACGCTAAATCATACGTAGGAGGTCAAACGTCCCACTGGTGTGGTGCGGAAGCTTGGAGAGGAGTCAGACGCCGTCCTCGTCTTCTGACCTCGGTTCAGAATTATGATGTCCGTCCCAAAAGAGCCCTTATTTTGCTTCAAAACGGGATGTGAATAATGAATATAGCTAAGCTAAATAAATGAAAGGGAAACTATTACTAAGGGAAACGATATTATTTCTTTTCTCAAGCTGAATAAACTTAAATAATGATACAGCTGATTAGTGGTCAAAATAAAAGCAGATAGAACTTTGTCAAACTGAAAAGTATAAATATCATCTGCACTGATAGAACCTTGGCACACTAGTAGTTTCCACTAGAATTCAAATAGAGTCAGTTCATTATATAGATCTAACTTAGTATAATAATATAAACTCATAATCTCATTTTCGGTAAAAATGTGAGTTAGAACCTTGTTGACCAACGGAGCGATGTGTCTAAGAATTATGAATTTCTTTGCTCATAACTTTTAACTTCTCTGTTCATTTAAAGGATCAAAGGAATATATAATGAAATGCACAATTGTGAAACAATTACTTTAGTGACTACTGCAAATATGTTTCTAAAATGGTGAGACAAACTGAAGGCTAAAAATTGCACGAAAAATTCAAACCTGGAAGGTTTGGAAAATAAATAATTTTGACAATTTATTTCCAAGTGCTGTTATGAAAATACTAAAATTTTGGAGATTAAATAGCAAAGGAATTTAAAACGAAACAAAGTGAGCACCCTTTTATTTTACTTTAACAATATTTTATTTTATTTCCTTATTTTCATTTATTTATTTTTTCTACAATGCTAGCTAACAGCAAATAATCAAATCCATTTCCGTAGTTTTTAAAATGGATATAGATAAGTCAATGGAAGTATTAAGAATAAACCAATAAATGGCGAATCCAGGGGGTCTATGGGGCTTCACCCCCCCCTCAAAGCTAAGGCAGAATTCTTGATTTTATTTAAAATCACTGCACTGTTTGTTCTTAATTTCCCTTTCAAAAAAATAAAAACGTGTCAATATTGCTGTTTGGCTTGACAGACTCCAAAATTTTCCTACTTTTCTAGTCATTCCACTTGTACTTCTAGCATTGACTCGGTCAGAGTTATTTTTTGGCTAGTTATTTCATTGTATTTTTTATTGAATTATCGAAAGTATTGTATTGTTCTTTATGATTCTAATTGTCAGGTGAGTAAAGTCTGTAAAGTTAGAATGCATTGATTTACATAATACATAAGCCATAGGTTTGACATTCGTCAAGATGATACAAAATCTTTAGGATCTCACCCCCCCCCCGACCCAAATCCTGGATTCGCCTTTGAAACCAATAGTCTCGCGTACTTTGAAGTAACGGTATGACTGGAGATTACGGTCGAATCCGTCCAAGTGTTTCGAGAAACAAACCGTTACACTTCTCACATCGAAAAATAAAAGGTATCTGAAACAGACTTGAGCGAATACTTCTCGTCTTATTATTTAATATCAAGATAATAAATTTTTCAAGTTTATAAAACTTCTCAGTAAAACGCTCACTTTTTCTCTTAGGATTTAGATAAATTTATATCATGATTTTGAGCATTTAAATAAAAAGATTTTGTTGTTGGTTTTTCAAAGCACTATGGTGACAATTTCCTATTATATAAGTACCGAAATCTCCACATCCAGGTAACACAAGATGCTGTACAATAATGTACTATATTGGCCGATATTATACGATATTTTACAATATTCTCAATATTATACAGCATTGTACAATATTATACGATACTATAAATATTATAGAATATCTTATAATATTGTGTAATGTATTTGTGTTATTGGGATATGCAGGAAAATAATAATAGATGGCAAACAAATTTTCCTCTTGAGAATGTTCATCATCTCAGCTGCAAGTAGTGCCAAAACTATCTTCAGTTGGTCCCATTCTGTAAAGAAATTTCAACTAGACTTCTAATCGGGGATCATTCTATTGGTTTCTATCGAGTTTCACGGTTTCCATGGCAGCTAACTTAAAAATGAACAACTCTTTCGAAGACAAATAAGTAAACGTGCGTCAAGGAGAAACATGAACCATTACCAGAAAGATAACTGCAATCAGTAATGGGCTTTTTGAATGTTTATGGGCAAGGACAAGAAGAAATTTGATTTGCTCCCCCAAAAAACTCTACACCGATATGAAGATTTTGTCTACTATCATCTGCACGCGAATGAGAAAGGGTAATTTACAAGCAATATCCAAGACAGATTAAGCGTAAACAACAAGGGAGAGACAATGCATTATTGCATGTCGCTTGTTATTTCACGTTTTTTTATATAAATATTATTGACTAATAGTTTAACGAACTAATCTTGTAGGATGTTTTAGAAAAATAGTTTTGTCTATAAAATATGTCGAAGAAATTTTCCAGTTTGGGGAAAGTATTAGTTTTCAAGTCAATTTTCCTCACATGCAGTCTAATTTCATTTCATTTATATATTTTTTAGAAGGTTGAAAGTCAAAAGTTGGCATTGGGTTATTCATATGGAGCAGGACCGAGAGATGTTATTACTTTGAGACTAGATTGGACTGAGACGGCTTTGCTTAAATTAAATTATTCACGTAAAAATATAATTATACACTTCCATTTTTCACAAATTTGGGTGATGGAAACATTTCACTGTCCTTTTCAGGACTTTTAGTTCTTGTGCGAAAGATAACTTATAACCAGAGGAAGGGTTCTTCCCTCAACATACCAAATATAAGAAAAAGAATCAATTCTGTAACTCTTCCCTTTGACAGACTGGATCCAAAATTTATTAAAGATCTGAAATTTTAGTGTCAAAACAACACGCAAAATTTCATTTATATAGCTCGTTGCATTTTCGAGTTATCTTACACACACGCACACACGAATATATTGAACGACCGAGAGTCAATCCGTTTGACAGATTTGGTTCAAAATCTGGAGTAGATTTACAATCCTAGTGATAAAATCATATGCCAGATTTCATCTATCCACCTCACTTATTACGACTTTTAATATTGTTTTCGCATACCCTTGGACAGACAGACAGACCGTTGACGGATTTTGCCCAAAATTTGGGAGAAGTCTACAGTTTTGGTTTTATGACGGGATTCCAAATTTCGTACATTTAATTCATTTTGTTTTCGAGTTATCGTGTTCACAGACAGACATAATTTTTTTTAAAAAAACATTAGGACTCATAGAAGTCAAAAACGAGGAGATTCATTTAATTCTTGAGATCCAATTTTTTGACCATCACAATATTTTCACTTTTCATGTTCGTATACGAGAAAGTAAACATTGTTATAAAATCTCTTGTAAAACGCAGCTACTTCATGTTTGAATTATGTTCGAAGCAAACTTTTAAGTTAGAATTAATCTTAACTTTAGAATCATTTATAAGAAATTAATCAAAAGCCATTCACAAAAATTCATGCTGAACCAGTAATTTTTTTTTCTAATCGGTCAGACGCATAAACTTGTGTGTGTGTGTAATCTACCTTTTTCTCTTTCTCTCTCTTGCCTCTATGGAGTGTAATACTTCTAATCTTTGAAACCTACATGAAATAGTTTTTTTAAGGATCAAACTGCTGGATGGTCTTCATTTATAATTAAATATACAATTTATAAACATACAAATTGCATCACATACCGGTTTCATTATGGATCAGCCAAGCTAAAATCAATCATTCTTATAAACATATAATATATAAACATACAAATTGTATGACGAACTGGTTTCGAGATGGATCAATCAAGTTGAAAATATTTGAAATGTATTGAAATGAAAAGCTAATTTCTGGATTTGAGCTTGATCTGGTTACGAAAATCAGAACCGCGGTGATTTTCAAATAAACTCCCTTCTATTTATCAAACTCTAGCAACTGTTGCTTCCAAAAACCTCTTGATTCTTTAATATTCAGAACAAAGTTTTAAATCATAGCGAGTTAAAACAAACAGGATTTGAATTTGGTGATAAAAATACATTAATGATTTTAATTAAGGGAAATTTTTTATTCGGAAGATGAATTGCAAACAGCATTTTTAACAGCAGTATGTGCTTCATTTCGACCTGATAGAATATTTCTTGCAACTTCCCTAGCTAATAGATCATGCATTAAACACTTATAGTACTAAATTATTCTACATCATAAGGTGTCCGTACGAACTTAAGTTTTTAGCCCATCTTCTCTCTTTTCTGTCTTAGCAAGGAATATTTTTTCACTTTAATAGAGTGGTTTTTTAACTGAGAGTACTCAGAGCCTTCTGTAGCTCGATCTATCAGCTGAAATGTCACCAAATTTGGTAGGGGGACTAATGACGACATGGGAAAATAGATTCCGTAATAAAAAAATTAGTTCCGAAAGTCGCCGATAGGGGAAAATGTGGCGCTGTTGTAATCTACACAACTGAGAATTAGACAAATTAAAAACAAAGAAAAATTTCAACGCAAAATCGCTTTAATACAGCAAATGAACTGCCCCAAAAGGTTACAGAGATGAAATTACAGTGCACCAAAGTTCTTTATTCAATAAAATTACTTCATCGGCGAGGGCATGTGATGACCTTTCAATGTGACCACGCTTCTCGTGGACCACACATTGCATCCTGTAAACAACGTCATTCTCCTCGGATCTATCCTTATGCGATTTTTTCCTGCGGGGTTATTTGAAGTTTTGGTGGGGTTCGACCTTAAAGGACAACGTATTACGGACTGTGCTGAGTATTCCTGGTGACTCGTTACTTTCGGCCGTCGAGAATGTTGTGTACAGAATGCAATATGTGGTTCACGAGAAGGGTGGTGAACGAAAAAACTTTTTTTTCTTTTTTTAACTTATAATAGTGCTAAAAGCTGCCTTTTGATGCAGAAAAAGACAAAAATAAAATTTGATGGCAATCAGAACATGTCTTGAGGTGCTGCAAGTACGATCAAGTTTCATAAATCTGAAAAATTTTGCTCTAACCTTTTTCTCTAATTTCTCATTTGCAGTTAAAAATCTGAAATTAAATATTTTGTACTTTTTATTCCTTCTACTAAAAATTCTCCCCCCCCCCCCGTGAATTTTATTGATTGTCGGTTGAATGGCAAAACACAAAATACATTTTGCTACACAACAGCAATTACAAGGATGAATAAAGTACAGTCGGACCTCTATTTAACGTAGTCGCTAAATCCCGAAAAAAAGTTCGTTATATGGAAAATTCGTTAAATAGAGATTCATCTTTTAAAATACTTTAAACTACACAAAACAGATTTTAAACTCATAAACATTAAATATTATTTAAAAAAAGTAATTAATAACACCTGTATTTTGTAAATTAATATCTATTTGTTATATATATCTTATCCATCAAAAAGAAATCTGCAATTAAAACAAGAATAAAGCAAAGCATTGTCTGGGAATACACAGTATTTTCAATTTTAAAAAATAATTTTATATTAAAATTAATGAATTTTAATGTCATTATCGCATTTATTATAACAATTAATTTTACTCATACATCACCACATGCGTCCTTAAATTTAATTACTGATAAAATTTAATATAAAATTATTTTTTAAAATTGAAAATACTGTGTATTCCCAGACAATGCTTTGCTTTATAAATTTAATTACTGATAAAGTCTGTTAATTTTGTCTCAGTTTTTTGTTTGAGAAAGTGTTTTATCTCATAATACGTCTCGCATCTTTGCAATGCACCAAAAGCCCCTTCAGGCGTATTTTCTTCAAACTGTAGTCAGCGTCGAGTTTTTTCAAATGATTTTAGAATTTCATCATAAGAAGGTTTGTTGATTTCTGCATTATAATCATTTCCATCAAACAACATCTTCGTCGCAATTCATTGCTGTATTGTTTTTATTTTTCACACTGTCAAAAATATCCAATTCAGTTAGTGTTTCCGAGGTTTCAGCCTCAGAATCAAGTGAAAGAAAATCATCAATCAGCACATCATCGTTTTTTCTTTGATGCTCAAGCACTTTCGCTTTGACATTTTCCAGCTACAAAAACCTAAATTACCAGCACGACTCTGATCAACAATCTAGAAAACGGGAGACTAGTTCAAGGACACGGGACAGCTCCATTGAGGGTGAAAGGGGAATATTGAAAGTTTTTCTAGTGAAGTGGACAGTGGGGTGGATAAAGGTTGCATTTCTTGGATGAAATGCAAAGAATGGCAGCGATTTTACTGCTCTCGGTAAGTTAGGCGACTGGTAAAACCAATTCAAGGTCATTGATCACCATAAAATATGTTAAAAAAAAGAATAAGTTTGAAATGTTCAGAAATATTTTGAGAAATAGGGAGAAAAAAAATATTGAATTACAAGAAGTTTGCTAAATAGAAAATGCACTTCGCTATTTGGAGATTACTTTAAGAAGAAATTCGCGAAAGGTTCTTGATTCTAAGGAAAAGTTCGCAAAATAGAGAAAATCGCAAAATAGAGGTTCGTTAAACAGAGGTCCGACTGAAGCGTTTTTCGTCAGTTAAATGTATAACAGAGAAATAATTCCAGATTATAAACAGCATATTCTCTTTTATTCATAGCCGATTTTTTGCACGTTTTTGGCTAATAATTAATATTTTTATTTACTCCCAATAGGTTTTAAACTCCCTTAAAATGTTTGTTCTATTAATAAAAAGTACAAAATATTTAATTTGAGGTTTTATACTGCAAATGAGAAATTAGAGAAAAAGGTTTGAATAGAGCAAAATTTCTCAAATTTATGAAACTTTATCGTACTTGCGGCACCTCAAGACATATTCCGATTGCCATCAAATTTTATTTTTGCCTTTTTGGCATCAAAAGGCAACTTTTTGCACACTATTATAAGTTTAAAAAAAAGAAAAAAAGTTTTTTTCGTTCCATCCTAGTGGTCACACCGAAAGAGGTCTGGTGCTATGGTGCATTGTAATTTCCGTTAATTGTTTAAGGTTAGATCCGAGGAGAATGACGTTGTTTACAGGATGCAATGTGTGGTCCACGAGAAGTGTGGTCACATTGAAAGGTCATCACATGCCCTCGCCGATGAAGTAATTTTATTGAATAAAGAACTATGGTGCACTGTAATTTCATCTCTGTAACCCTTTGGGGAAGTTAATTTGCTGCATTAAATCGGTTTTGCACTGAAATTTCTTCTTTGTTTCTCATTTGTCTAATTATCAGTTGTGTAGATTACAAAAGCGCCACATTCTTCCCTATCGGCGACTTTCACAACTAATTTTTTTTTATTACAGAATCTTTTCCCCCGTGTCGTCATTAGTCCTCCTACCAAATTTGGTGGCATTTCAGCTGATAGGTCGAGCTACAGAAGGCTCTGAGTACTCTCAGTTTTAAAAAAATCGCCCTTTTTAAAGGAAAAAATATTCCGAGCTTAGACAGAAAAGATGGGCTAAAAACCATGTATGTTTCTGTTACTTTCTATGCTTCATAATGTACAAAAAATTTATTAAGAAACTTTATTGCTGTTTCCTTACTATATTCTGTGAATGTCTATCGCATCTGGTTCATTTTTTGTAAGTTCAAATACAGTTTTATTATTTTATGAATTAGCATTTCAACACTCAAACTTTCATTATTCTGTGTATAAGGCATTTTTCTTCATAAGGATGAACCAAAAATAGTTAAAAAGTCATATTTCGGTAACAACTATTCACAATACTAATATTAAACCGTTTTCTAACTGAATATTATTTTTTAAAATTTTGTCCTTTTCCGTTGGTGGAGAAGTTAAAATATTTCTTGTTGATAAAAAAGAACTTTGCATCTAAGGATATTAACGTTAAGCGTTATTGGCTAAATTAGTCATTCATGATCTACTGTTCCGACTTGAAATGATGCTATAAGATTTTTTACTTCGATAAGTAAAAAATGGAGCGATTACGTAGCACATCAAAAAAGGTAGGGCTGCTCCAGGCGTTTATTCTTGGAAGGATGCATAAAAATACTATTTTCACTTGTTTTTCAGCGCTAAAGAATGTAAGCAGTAACTTACTAATCCAAGATGCTAAAATTTAAAGCGTCATTACTGATATCCATGATCTATTTTTGGCATATTGCCACTAAGTTCTTGAAACTGTAGCCAAAAATACTTTTTTATCTAAGATATAAAAAAATGAGTAAATCTGGAACACGAACTGAGTAACGCAACATTACCCAGAAACTATTTGTTGCGTTTTAAAGATGAATCTTTGGACAAACAGAATGAACTTTTTAGAAGTTTGTGCAGATATCTGAATCCACTTTTACAATTTCATTAAAATGTGAGTACGATACAGTTATTAGCAGATTCAAGAAATCTTCAAGCACTGCCATCATTCCATTTTGTCGTGATTATACATATAATACCAAGTTTGCGGTATGAAACATCTTTTCCAATTCTATATCAACATTAGGCCCAGCCAGGATTACCCACATCTTTCCAAGTCTACATGCAAAGATCTTTCTAGAGTACACATATATATAAAATAAGAGTAGATTAAGTATTGCCACTCATGTTTCTGCCTTGGAGACAATAAATTGTTAAACATTTCACCAGGTGTTCTTCATTTCCACGCAAGTTCATCGGGATCCCAAATCATGCAATTTGTTCCTTGGCTGAATAGAATCCTAACCCATTGGTCCACTGCTCACAAATGGTATTGTTTAAACTTCCATTCATTATGACAAGGGCATTAGGATTTATAAAGTCTCCCAGACGAAGACTCCTTACGAAATACTGACGAATTTTCCCCTTATTTTGAAATACTGTTAAAGAGTAAAACAGAGTAATGGAATAGAACTAAAAGTAGGAAGTTTAAACCATTTTACTTCAACGCTCCAAAATTTTAACATCGAAAACACTGATCAGAACATCGGCTGTTTCTTACGTTTTCTTAATTTTATTTTAAGAAGGAAATATTTAATCACTGGCAATTTAAAAACTTTTTGATTGCCTAGAATGCAAAAATTAATTTGTAATGTTTAAAAAACTTCAAAATTAAAAGGTAAAATTTGAAATTTACCGAGGTAATATTAAGTGTTAAAGACAAAATACTCGATAAAGATTTGAAGTATACAGATGTTTTATGCTCTAGCTAAAAACAACTCACGAATGATCAGATTAGTAACTTCAAAAATAATAATGAATATATCTCAAGATCCACCAAGCTAAGAGGAAAGTATATGCATATGAAACATCACGAGAAATCAGTTAAAAAGACATCACGAGTTTGCATAAGACAAGTGTGGAAAAACATCGATCGAAAGTTAGGGAAGACTGCAGAAGAGAAAAGAATTTTCCTGCAATTTTCTTCTAAATTCATTTATTAAGTTTCCAAGAGAATTTTGTGGCTGTCCATGAAATTAAATTCATTTTGGAATAGCTTCAGGCGAATTCTTTCGACTGTCTATTAGTAAATTTTTCTTTAAGTAACACAAAAAAATTTTGGAGTGCCTATTTTGAAGAATTATAAATGTATTATTGTTTATCATAAGTTTTATTATAGTACTAAAAGATAATGGCTCTGACAGGTACGTGGAGCTGCAGTTTTTAAAGGATAATATGCCTATAGACGGCTTCGAAAACTTAAGAAGTATATTAAAGCTAATAGCATATCTGGCTAATTCACTCAAATATTATTTTTAATGCTAGATTTATCATATTCAGATACCTATAAAGCTAATTTCGAAATTCAAGCTGAAAGTCGAGATTAAATTCATAGAACTAACTATTTAATTTGTTGATATTGCTCTCAAATTTTATTTGAAAGACTTGCTAGTTTTTATTAGATTATAATAATCAGAAAACGCCATCCAAAAGTTTTAAGTTCCAATTAAAAATGAAAGCAAAAAATAAAGTAATGCATAAAGTCCTCGAAATTACAAAACGCAATCTTAGTTTCAGATTAGCAAAAGGTTTGCTTGAATGAGAGCAACAATTTTAAATCACTAGCAGACATTTTGAAACCAAAAGTTTTAAAAGTTTTTAAACTGGCATGTTATGGTCTTCTACACAACTATATTTTAGGTAATCAACTCCAACAATCTGCAAATTCTGAGTTTTCAGGCAAATTTACTGGTTTTGCTCATTAAAAGGAACGACTCATCAGTTCATCATATTTTTCGTGATTTAACACGCTTCTGTGCTTCTGCAAAGTTATCTTTTGATAAGGAAAAATTCCAGTTAAAAGGGTAATCCAAAACTCGTCAACTAAATGGAGCTATTTTTTAAACATTTACATGATTAATTTAAGTATGAAGTTTTATTTATCGTAAAAGTGAAAAGTTAGATATTGGAATCAAGTTAGTCCAAAATAGTAAAAACATTATCTGTATAATGAGGTGTTTTGCTTAAAATTATGTTGTGCATTATTTACCTATCCGTTATGTACGGATTTTGCTGGTAAATAAGCTCATTAGAAAGTCATACATTATCATTGCAGATAAATAGTGATGATGACAATCAAAAGTAAACTCTAGAATATTTTGATTAGTTTCTATGGTGATGAGAAAATTGGAACATGAAACCTTAGTTTTCAATTATTAAAGCCATTGCATTATTTATTGCATATGCATAGGTCGATTATACGAGTAATTCGTTTCTTGTTTTGATCATTTACTTTTTTGAACTCGAGACAGTTTTATTTCGTTATTTGTAATCGAAAAATTGCTCTCAGCAGTTTAATAGAGGAAAGAACTTGACGTCATAATATTATTTAAGTTTAATAATACTGATGGAAATTGAACGACACGTTCCATTCCAAGCTAAAGCAAAGAATGAATCAAATTATGCATCTGGCAAATAATGAATAATTAATAAAATACTCTAAAAATTTCGAATTAGATTTTTCTAGTTGCTGCAGCTCGGCAAATGTGTTAGTTTTTCACCATTTATATTATAAGTTAGAAGTAATTTTCCACGGCAAATAAATTTCGATGCCATTAGGTCGAGGAAAATGTCTTTTCCTAACTTAATCTAAATCTATTTTAAACTACATCAAATGCTGTTGTTTACATTTAACCAGTTTTTCTACTATTCGAGCATCATATTATTTAAGAAATAAAAAAAAATCAATTTACCATTAAAATAACCTTCAGAGAATTGTTGAAAATCTTCCCTCAGTCAGCCCAAAATTCAAATTCTGGCGTTTTTACCCAAATAAATGACGTGGCATGCTAAGAATACATGCTAGGTTTGTCAAACTCTAAACTACTGTCATTTATATTAGAAAATAAATAACTGTAAAAAATCTGGATAAGCTAAAAAAATCTTAAAACCCAAAAACACATAAAATAAATAGATAAGATGTATAAGAAACATGTTGGTATAAAAAAGAATTCCAAATCACTTGTTACTTTGATTTTCATGTGATTTTTATTGTAACTTTATTCATTATGAATACATGTCTCCATACAGTGGAAGGTGGATTAAGCTTCATTTAACAACGACTAACGAGACTAACTATTTTTAGTCGACTAACGAGACTAACTATTTTTAGTCGATTAACGAGACTAACTATTTTTAGTCGACTAACGAGAAACTTGTGCATCAGGTTTCATGAAAATCCTTTTAGCCGTTCTGTTCGCTCATCTCTGTAAACTTTGAAAGTAATTATCATCCTAAGGAATTGATTAAAGAAAATTTAACTCCTCCCACAGTTTTAGTTCGACAGGTCGAAACATATCAATTAAGCTTCGTGTCAACCAATCCATTTGTTACATGTATTTAACCGACTATCTTATACGTTACACAGAATAGGGTGTTTTGAGATTGATTTACCAATATTGTATTTTTAGTCGAACAATGGAGAACATATGAACCAAGTTTCATCAAAATTTCGGAAATGATGCTGGTACAAACACAAATACACAAGCATATGTTGAATTTTATGTACTACTGTATGTATATGAATAAATTTAAATACGTGTCTTTAACCATAATATATTTTTCATGAAAATTTACTCAAAATCTCGTATGAATATAATATTTAACTAGATTTTAAATATTGTACGAACTAAACATACAAAGAATTATTTTGCATAACAATAGCTTTGAAGTGGAGGAATATGTTATCGTAGACACTTAACTGACAAATTTTGTCTGCTTACCAAGTAAATGACTTATTCTGTTTTTGATTCAGCTAAAACTTCATGGAATATTTCAGATGCTTATCTCTCCCAAGCGATTTTTGTTGTGAATGTCTATAAATGATTCAACTTTAATTTATGAATTTAGAAATACAATAATTTGACGTAAGTATGTCGTATGGGCAAATCAGTTAAGTGGAAATTAAATAGTGGTAACCATATAATTACAGCCGATACAACATACGTACTGGCTTGAAACTTTTATAGTCATTCGATGCCGTCATCAGCGTTGTGTATGGTCTGTTTTCAGCAATGTGGAAGTCGTAGAATATCTGAAGTAGTCTTATTCTTATGATGGTTCGGATGGAGCCGTCTATCGTTTTAAGAATCGCTGGCAGAGTGCTGTAGTATGTAGACCTATGCTTGACTTTCTTGCGCATTAGAATTGGGAGTCCTCCTTACTCTCCAAATTCAAGTCTCGGTGATTATGATTTGATTTCAAAGATGACTATCAAGGAACCTTGGGAACCTGATAACGACATCAAAGGACTATAAATGTCTCAAGCTAGTTCCTATGTTGGATCGACTGTTATTGTACGGTTGCTAATATTAATTTTCCAACCTTTGTATGCACTCGTATAAGTACTTCTTGTAATGAAGCAGATATTGTATCAAAAGTCAAAACATACAGGGCATACATTGTACTTAAAGGTAATTAACATTGCTCATGATAATTTCTTTTCAGTTGGAGTATTTGAACCAGATTATCCAGTTGCTAAGGAAGTCGTGAACAAAATGTTTGACTCTTTTATAAAGCAGGAAATTCCTGATGCAGATTTTAAGTATGTTGGAGTAGACATAGAAGATGGTTTATCAGAATCCGTAGGTAAATTATTTTTCAAATAATTTAATTTTAATTTTAGTCTTAGTAAAAAGATTTTTATTGATAATATATTTTGCTTTGCAGGACAGCTTATTTGCTTAGAATAAAGTAAAAAAAACCTGGTTACAGTGTAGCAGAAAGAAAGAAAAAAATTCAATATATTTATTCTTTCATATTCTTTAATTACTTTTAAATTAAATTAATGATTCAATACGAAACCAAAACACAATAAAAAACTAAGACATCCTTCACCCCAAAAAGTTAAAGCAACTTTTCATTAGATTTCCACTTTTATATTCTGAGTTACGTTTGATTCAAAATATCAGATGTTATGGTATCTGATCGAAAATCCTTAGTACCCCTTAAGTGTATTTTTCTGCTTGTCATATTTTTAGAATATATCAGGGATTTGCTTTTGAATCGGTGCTTTAAAATAAAAATGAAAGCTGTGATATCGTAAAAGTTGTCTGCATTCTATGCAATAAAGCAGTGTTTTAGATTTTAGTCAAATATCTACGAGGTAGTTTCATTCCTATTATCATCAGAAGTTACTTATAAATGTCATTTCAGTAAACATGAATTAAATATGCTTTTTTTATTACAAATAATGACATTTTATCAATCAGGGCAAGTTAAAGTCGCATTTCTTGAAGTGCAAGAGATTTCGAAACACAAGTATAGTTTAAGAGCAGAAAGGACTTAATTTATTATGTGAATAATTGGTCTGCTATTGCAGACATGATTATTAATTATATTTAAATGTGTGTACTGACCGAAATAAGATGACGTAAAAGAGCTTTCGAGTTGTTAACACTTGGTAAATGTAATAAATAAAACTGTTTGTTTTAGAGCATTTCATAAAAATTTACCAATAATAACATTAAAATTTATCTTTATTTATCATTGAATATTACTAAATTTAATGGTATGTTTTCATAAATAAATTTACATTTGAAATTATATATTTTTTATTTATTGAAAAGTGGTCGAAAATGGGAAAAATGTAAGAAATTCTGTTCTTATATATTCAAAATCTATTAGACTTTCACTATGTGCAGTCGAACTCTAAAGCAATTTGATCAAGTCTTGGAGCATAACTGTATAACGTAAGTATTTAACGAGCTATCTTTTTCTTTGTTTTCCGCTATGTACAGCCGACATCTTGGGTAATCTTAAAATTCTTGGAGCAAAATTGTATCATGTAAGTACTGAAAAAACTGTCTTTTACTAACTTTTCCCTTATGTGCATTGTACAGTCGAACTCTTGGGTAATTTTATTAATTCTTGAAGTCCAATTGCATAATGTAAGTACAGAATAAACTACCTTTTAGTATCTTGGTGTACACTGAAATATGAGTTTGATATACAAGTGAACCCTTTATTCTTTCTAGGTCATTCTAAAATGTAATCTTATTTTAAGGAATGTTCTCAGTTATGAGTAGCTTAACAAAATTTAATACTTCTTTTGAAAACGATTGAAACTTTATTCAATCTTTAATTTTTTTTAGCCTAAACAAGTCATCTTCTACTTGTATTATTAACATTTTTAACTCTGACTTCTATAATAAAATCACGTAATATTTTAACTGAATACTGAAAGGAAATTAATTTTTTTACCGAATATCTCACCTAATTTTCACAAGATTTTACTTCAAAGTACATTTGAAACAAATGAACTTTCCTTATATTTGTTAAATACCTTTCTGTCTAAATCTAGAGAGATTAATATTTTTAGCACACAAGGTATAAAATTATTTTTACACGACACTGTATCAGATTGCTTCAATTGGCAGAAGCTTAACGAGTTCTCAAGAACTGTTATCACCTCAATTAACGTAAATTCTTCTCAAAACTTTTTTTGAAGCTCTGAAAGTTGACCCTCAACCAGGAAATCTTGTCTCCAGGCTTCAAAGGAAAAGCAAGAAATCTGATTTTAAAAAATCTTTTTGATTTTTATTTTTTTGTGCCCATTTTCAATCACAGGTCAGGTGGAGGGTTAATTATTTCTTCAAATAAAAATCAAGTCAAGCTCTTTTAATTTCCCATGATTACAGTGCCATATAAATAGGAATAATTGTAACACAGTAATGTTAGGAATTCATTTTGAAAATTTAGGATGTTTTGTGTTTTAAAATATTTTAAATACTTTTAATTTCGACAAATAGAGAGAGAAAATACATTTCTTTGAGAACACGTGAACTTTTATTTTGGGAGAAAATTAATTTCGAATGTGGTATAACACTTATTTTTTTTAAACAGACCGATTTAATTCAAAAGTTTGAGTTGATTCTTTATTGTTGTTTCGCTCTTAAACTTCTGTTTCTTTATACTTTTAAGCCGTAATCGACCTCTGTGTTCTTTAATCAGAATTTTCACTTATTTTATTAAAGGGGATGGTGGACCTTGCAATTGGCAAAAATTGACCAAAATATAGCATTTTTTTGTTATATTAAGATTTTGCTTACGTTACTGAACCATATGCACAAAACCGCGTGTGTCTAAATGAATTTATTTAAAAGTTATAAGCATTTAAAAAATTTAAAGGGACCAAAAAATGTAAAAAAACATGTAAACAAAGAAGAAACGCGATTTGTTTTAAATTTTATTTTATTTTAAAACTAATTTTACGTTTTCGCTTTCGCGTATTTTAACTGTAACTGTTAACTGCTGTTTGCCGTGTTTGCTTACACTTCTACCTCGTTTTTTACGAGTTGTGGCGTTATTATTTGCTGTCATCATCTGTGTCTACTGCTCGTTTCCTGGTATCTCCTGAAGTTATTTTTTATTCGCTGCAAAACCCTGGTAAGTGATAATACTTTATACTTTGAGCGTATTTTTGGTAATGGATACTGTTAGTAGACGTTATCGTAAATTGAAAGGTATGCCATAGAAACGAAAGCGCATGTGCGCTTTCAACATAAGCAAGAGACGGGAGAAAAATAAAGTAGAGAATTCTGATATTGCAGTGTTTGCTGAAAACTGTGTAAGCAATGAAGGTGGTGAAAAGAAAAAATCCATAAATGAGAGTGCCACAAAATTGGAAGTGTTGCCTTCTACCTCTGCATCAGCAAGCAATGCCATTGAAAACAATTCATATATCATTATGAAAAACAGAGTATGTGGTCTTCCCTTCTGTCCAAACACAAAATGTGATGAATGCAATATGTGTTCTTTGGATGTTATCTAATGGTACTTATGGTTTTTCATCAAAAATAGAACTGAAATACAAAAACTGTGAGAAAATATTTAATTCCATATTTTCCAGCCCTCGTGTTAATGTGAACAAATGCTTTGAAGCAAATAAAAAGTTTGTTGAAGCTTTTTTGAAAATTGGGAAAGGCCACGCAGCATTGGAAGTTTTTCCATGGTTATAGACATTCATGCAATGGATAAAAAACATTTTCAGAATGTTTACATAAATTGTATGAGGAGAAGCAGACTTACAAAGATGACATTTTTCAAGTGTCTTTCAAAATTATTCGCCAGAAGCATAATAAGTTAGCATCACCATCTGACAAAAATGATGATATTATTGATATCACAGTCTCGTATGATGGCACATGGCAGAAGCATGGACAAACGTCACTATATGGAATTGGTATAGTTTTTGATATTTCGACTGTTCTCGTCATTGATTACGAGATGCTTTCGAAATATTGTCTTGAATTCACTACTGCAAAAAGGCAGAGGCGGTACCAGCGGGGGGGCAATTGCCCCCCCCGTCGGTGACCTCTTGCCCCCGTCGGCGAGAAATTAAGACTTTCGTCGGCAAAAGTCTTTGCGATTTTGGGAGACGTTGAGAGCAGGATATCAAGGAATCTAATAATTTTAATCCCATCTTTAAGCTATTATATAATAAACGGTCGAGATAAGCGATTTGTGTCCGAATTTGAGAACTGATTAACGGTTCGACAGAATGATTGACAGCCTTTTAAATTGTAATCCATTCGATCAGTAGTTCGTACCACATTTGACAGAATAACCGACAAGGCGACAAGTGAATCAGATGTCGCATTTTGCCGACTGTTTTCAGTCGGTCGGCTAAGAGATCGACAAGACGGATGAAAATTTGCATGTTTTGTTTTTTCTATCGACCGTTTCGATCACTTTTCGGCGGAATTATTAGGTAAAACTAAAGTATCTGTATTGCGCAAGAGTGCGGTTATACATTGTGATGATTAATCTCAACTTCCATTTTTATTCGGCGTGGAATTTTTCGGCCCATAGACATAATCTTAAAATAAAATCTATTAACGACCACTCAAACCCCTCTGAGCAATCGGGCTTGTCAACTTCAATGAAATACTTTCCTTTCGTCTCTCCGACCATGGATATTTATAAAGAAAAAATGGAGGAAAGAAAGAAAAAAATATTCATACACTCAAACACAACACCGGAAGTCAGATAGAATTTCTTTCCCAATGTGAAGAGAAAAATGAATTTCTACCAGGTTTAGGCATTAAAGAGTTCATTTGTGCCTTTCAGGTGCTCATCCGAACTCTGCCAAAAAATTTGTTAATATGGTCGCCGTGAATGAAACTTTCAGCTCAACGACTTTAGGAAAAATAGACGATATTGTTGCCTTTCCTCAACAACTACCGTCGAAACATTCATAGATCTATTTTTACAATTAAAAGAAATTGAAAAGGTGACCTCCGAAAGACATAAAAGACCCAAGCAGACACAAATTTTATCTTTTTTTCTAAAAAAAAAAAGAAAGAAATATATATAAAGAACAATTTTCGGATAAAGTACTTTTTTCTTTAGATAAAATTTTTAAAATTAGATTTATCAGATATGACGAATTAGGTCTTATATTTTATACTCCCACTCCCAAACATAATAATCTTTTAGAGCGGCCAATTTTCCTTGGAACGGTGGGTGACCACTGCAGAGAGGTTTCGGTGTATTACATACTACCCGCCCTCTTCGACTAGCTTGTTTTTCGTGAATATAATTTCAGTTGAATCTCATGTGCATAACTTGATTTTCATAGTTCCCTTAAAAAAGCAATTTTAAACTTCAAATTGTTATAGACATTTAACCCGTGTTCTTTTAGTAGCTTTGCTTCTGCTCTGTTCAATGTCTACATGAACGTCCCTAATGGAGTCAAGTAACTGCATGTGTCATCTAACATCCAATTGCACGTCGTCGGCACCTTTCTTATTCTTTATGCAAAGTACGCATTTGATTTCAATATGAAAATGACGCGACAAATTTTATGTCTTGCAGCATGCTAGCTGGATTAAAACATGCTGATAGAAAGAATGAAAACATTACAACCATAATCATTGAGCTTACTAAATATGTATCAAAATATAATTATTTCTTTAGAGGACTTCGTTTACAGATTTCACAGAAAAATTGATGAAACAGAAAAGAAAGTAAAATAAATTAGGACATTACCTTAGCTTTCAATAATGGAAGTAAAACACGGAATTAAATATTATTTGTATAAACACTGGGAACGGTTTGAATCAGATTGCAACAATGAAAAGTATTGTTTTAAATTATGTCAAAAACTATTTTTACAAATTTATTTAGATTAGAGAAAAAATACAACAACTTCATTGATATGTTTTTAAAAAATGAGTTTGTGAACTTTCAGATGGTGGCTGGTACTGATCAAAAATTCTATTTTAAACTTGCACAATAAATGTGGAGCGTTCTGATTTGTTAGCTATGCTTGCAAAGTGAGATGAATTAGTAAAATCGGTCCAGTTGTTGAGACTGGGAACACAATCAAGGTTTCCCCTACCAGAGAATAGGGTTTTTGCGATTTTTCTCGAAAATGAAGAATTGAGATGGAGAAGCAACCATTGAAGATGTATTTAGGGTCGTTAGCTTTCATTTAAAATAAAAATTGGAGAAATCGATCCAGTGATTGGGGGGACTCTCTCAAGAGTTTTTCCCATTGAGAATGTGTAGTGAAGTCGTGATTTTAGGATATCTCTCGAAAATGGAGGGTGATGAGGGATGGACAGTCTTTAATGACATTTATAGGGGTCATAAGCTTTGATATGAAATAAATATAGTCAAAATCGGTCCATCAGTTAGGGCTGAGGATTGGTCCTTTGGTTTTTCAAATTATTTTAAATATATAGACTATCCGCATTCGGCGACCGACTGTTCGCCTATAATATTAGTAGCTAGTAGCTTGCAACTTGGTGAAATAATGTGGAGAATTGGCAGTTGTAGAGGCTGAGGGACTCTGCCAAAGTTTTATTTTGTAATATATTTCGAAAATTCTTATTCCTCTTGTAAAATCTGCATTTTATTTCAACATTAAAATGACACAGCACATTTTATGACTAGCGGCATTATAGCTGAATTAAAACATGCCAAAAGGAATGAAAAGATAGGAACCATAATCATTCAGGTCAGTGGATATATTTCTTAACATTTGTAATATCTCAGAGAGCTTGGTTTACAGATTCCACAAAAATTTTCATGAAATAAAATATGAAAGCAAAATGCATTAGGATATTACGTCATCTTTCAACAATGAAAGAGCGACACACAATTAAATATTTGTTTAAGCAATGAAAACGGTTTGAATTGCTTTGTAACATTGAAAAGTATTGTTGAAAAATATGACAAAAACATTTTAAATTTATTAAAATTAGAGGAAAACTTGTACGGCAACTTCATTGAAATCATTGAAAAGGAAATTTTTTGAATTTTCAGATGGCGTAAAAATGATATTCGTGCTGTAATACTTTCGGAAGTTATTAATGGAAAACGCCAAAATTTCGCTTAATTTTAAATTAATTAAAATTCTAAATAAAATTTCAGAAAAAGGCTCCGATGTGCACATTCTCACCATCCAAAGTAGGTTTGTGCCGAATTTCGTTGCTTTAGGTCCAGCGGTTTACCCTATAGAGAACCAATATGCACACACACATTCTCCTTTATTATTATTACAGATATGAAGATATGCATTTATAGGTTTAAAATTTGCTAACAATTATTTTCACTTGTTTCGGGTAATATTTTATTTTTTTATGAGATTTAAATAATAGTCTGCAAATTTTTTACGATATCAATGCCGTACATTTTATTTCCTAAGAGATTTATGTTCATAATTCTTCATTTTCTATTATTGCTTGTCGTTCAGTCAGACAATTCTTACTGCACCGACACTAAACAAATAGCTAAGTCTTCCAAATAATTAATTATTATAATCAAATTCGCTAATTAGTACTTAATTACCTCTAATTAAATATAAAATTAATTATTATCTGTTATTTTGAAGTTACCTAAATTAGAAAAGCTTTGCTTGCCCCCACACCAATCGGAAAATTTCTGGCGCCGCGTCTGCAAAAAGGGATCTTATGGAACACAGTGCTGATTTCTCCATGTGGTACAAAGCCCACAAGCTAGAATGCAGCGAAAACTATGTGGGATCATCAAATGTCATGGAAGTTAAAGCTGCAGAAATTTTATGGAAGAGATCGGTTGAAAATAGTGGTATGCGATACATGAGTATTCTGTCAGATGGTGATTCCAAGACATAACAACATTTATTAGAATTAGATGTATATGGTGACAGTATGAAAATTTCTAAAGAAGAATGTCTAAATCATGTGGCAAAGAGACATGGGACAGGACTTCGCAAAGATTGGGGAAGTAAAGGTGTCACAATTGGTGGTCGCAAAGAGGGAAGCTTGAAAGAAAGCACTGTATTAAAACTTACAAACTTTTATAGAAAAGCTATAAAAGAAAATGTCCCTGATGTACAGAAGATGAAAACTGCAATATTTACTTCATTGTTCCACAGTGTATTGACAGACAAAGCACCTAAGCATAATAAATGCCCAACAGGCCATCATGGGGCTTTTATCAGAGGGCATTGGCAAACAATGAAAAGCCAAAGTCTCATTGGTCAATGAAGACAAAGTTGTCAGAGAAAGTTCTGGAAAAAATACTGCTGGTGTATCAAAGGCTTGCAAACAACGAGCTGTTGGTAAGATGCATCTCGGGAAAAACCCAAAATGTAAATGAGAGCATTCATAGTGTTATTTGGAAAAATTGCTCGAAAGTCACTTTGTTTTTTAAAAGCGGCTCGCATTGGCAGTAATTTTTGCCATAGGTGAGTTCAATTTTGGCTGCTTGAATAACCTTAGCGCAGAACAGAATGAATTGAACTCAGAATCTGTTCACATTGCTCAAAGACGTGATAAACGCCGCATAGCCCAAAGTGAAAGTAGGGATACTGAGAAGTGGAAAAGAAAAAGAATTTCGAAGAAACTGTCTAAATCTGTAAATAATACAAAAATCATTGAAAAAGAAGGTGAAACATATGGTTCTGACAAATTCTAAATTATTTTTGTCGTGAATAAATAATTACAGTAGAACCCCGGTAATCCTAAATTCCGGATAATCCGAACAACTTCTTTTTAATTTTCTGAAAAATTTCTACTGAAAAATGAAGGAAAATAACAGTTACGAATCAAAAACAAAGATAATGTTTATTCCTAACTTAAAAGAAGTATTTGAAGTGATCTTTAAGAATGAATGCAGCGCCTTAATTAGTAGAAACAAACTCAAATATCTTCTTTCTACCCTCAACTTGTTTGCCACTGTGACGTGAGAATCGCCGTCTGCTCTTTCCGTACGCTTTCACAGAGCACCCAGAGTCAATACTCTACTGCATTTGGTATATCAAGAGTATTTTACCGAATTTCCCGGATAATCCGAATTCTCCGGAATCCGAACAGAGGTCAGTCCCAATTAGTTCGGATTCCCGGGGTTCTACTGTATTTCTGTTAGAAAACACACGTGCCTGAAAATTTTAACGCGTCAAATGTTTAGGTGCTTTGACTGTCGATGAATTTTTTTCTCTTCAAAATTTACTTTTAAGTGAATAAAATAGCATACATATTTCTGTAGTTGAATAAAATGATTAGTGTATGGTATAAGAGAGCAAGTATCAAAGGTAAGTGTACATATATATTTAAAATGTCTTTCTCTCAAAACTATATTTTTTCAGATTTACGTGTGTTTAAAATGCTCCATGCGTCATAATTTTTTATTAAATCTTATGAAGTTTCTAGTACGGTATCCTGATAGATACTAAAATAAATCTTGGTATCCATTTTAAGTTTCGACTTCATTTAGATAGTTGAAAGTCAGTTTATTTTGAAAAAACCTAAAATTTTGATGAAAATTAAATAGACATAAGCAAAAATATTTCCTATAAATTAACTATTTAATGGAATAGAAAAATAATACCCCGTTATGTTGGAGATGTACTTACGAGTAATAATACTTTAAAATGAAGTGAAAAAATAAAAAATTGGAACGCATGGAGCGTTTTAAAAAAATTAAAAAATTATTTTTTTAATTTTTAAAAAAGGTTATTGAGCTAAATTTTTAAAAATATATATATCCCATATAGTAATATTTCAATAGATATGTGTACAAAATTTCAGAACTAAATTCAGTACAAAATTTCAGTCAATAATTAGGCAAAAAGCTATATAGTTTCCACTGTCCCCCTAAATCTAAATGCAAATCTTCTAAAAAAATATATATTATGGTTTGTTACATATATGTATTATTTTAAATCTGCTATATTTATTATGTAAGCTATAGAATGAAAATCAGTAGAAACATGATTTTGGGTAACTAGATTATTGTTATCTTTAAATAACATAAGATTAATATATAAATTCATGAAAATAAATTTGCATATATAAGATATCCATTATCTTTACTAAAAACCATAAATAATATTTTAATATTTTGTTCATATTTTCCTGCTTAACATATACACACTGCATCCAAATTAAATGGGTGACTTTCAGAGAGGTCGCTGTTCTGATGTTTAGGCCTTTGACATAGCGACAACTAAAAGAAGAAATAAAACACGCAATAACACTCTTACATAATAAAAACACATTCAATGAAATGTCGCAATATAAAAGGTTTTCTTTAAAAAATGAGTAGTATTTTTGTAGTTATATTTCGCAAACAGAATTATCTTATTCCCAGAAGAAAAACTGTGTTATCAAGTTTATTCAAAAGTTAATCAAAAATTTTATTCCAATGTCAAATTGTATTACTTTGTTTAGGCTCGGTGAAAGATTCATTTAAAACTATTTAAGTGCTTTATTTAAAATGCTTCTTAATCTCTTTTCTTCAAAATAATAGGAAGAAAGCTCCCATGTTTTGAAAAGTATTGATTTCTTGAGTTAAAGCAACACTCAGAAAGTCAATCCAAATCCCCTCCACTTTTCGTGCCCATATAAAGAACCTGAATAAAAATTCCTGTTTGCTTTTTATGTATTTCCATTTTGTAAGTTGAAGCGCTACGTCAAGATAGTACTGGTCTGCGTACTTTTATTCATCGATTTAAACTTACATAATGTTGTTTTTAAAGCAAATGATTTCCTTTTTATGCATAAATTACCTAAAAAATTCATTATTATCTAAAAAAGGAACATTTAATCTTTTTGAGAAAAGTTGTTTTAAAACCTCATGATATGAAGATTAGATTTTTTTTTAAAATTGTTCTCCTCTTTTACAGTTTGTGAAAGGCTAACTAAACCAAGTCCTACCGTTATAATTGACACTACTCGAAGACCTAGAGCAATTGGAAACAGAGCAGGGACATTAGTCAAGAAAGTAGTTCGGAAAATGGGTATTCCTACTGTAAGTGCAACATATGGAAAAATGAATGGTATAATGGAATGGGAAAATTTAAGCAACACCGAAAAGCAGTATCTTGTGCAAATACCTCCTCCTGGTTACATCATCACTCAAGTGGTTCGAGACATTGCTTCACACCAGAACATGACGACGACAGGGGTGCTTTTTGATGAAAGCATTGGTAAGCTTACGAAGGGGTATCAAGAAAGTTTCGAGACTAGTTCTGTAACACGCTAACAGATAGCAGCTCAAACCCACACTCACACAGTCATTACATTATATTATATCAAATATATCATTATATTATATATCATTATTATATTACATTATATCAAGACAAAAACAAATAATAATGCAGAAAAAAGAAACATACACTGGACATAAACAAACATAAGAACAACACGGTAAACGAAACAATACGAAAGAGAAAAAAACAGTCACAGGGAGCACCGACATTCATAAGTCAGTTTGCCAAGAGGCATCGTATTGTGTGCATTGGTAGCTGTGCAGCTCGTGATTTTGTGACCACATCCGTTACCACTTTTGCAACCCCAGCAGGAACAAAGAGCGAGCGTGAAATTTTGTGTAAAACTCGACAAATCTGCCACAGATACGATGCACATGATGCAGTAAGTTAACGATGATACTGCCATGAGTTCTGAAAGGTGATTTGGTAACACGAACACTTCAAAAACTGAAGAACATTACCGAAAAACGACAAGAGATCAATCGCGGAGATCCAACGTGAATCTCAGAAGGTGCTTGACACGCTTCGAGATGTGGACTTCCATGACATCTTCCAGAAGTGGCAAGAACACTGGGAACGCTGTATTGCGGCGCACGGTCACTACTTTGAAGGTGACAATGTGTCCATGTAGATAAATAATGTAGGTTATTGACAAGAGAGCCAGTCTCGAACCTTTTTCATACCTCCTCGTACATTCAACAAGTTAAATTTTGTAGTTTATTTTATCTTCACTTAATTGACTATACTATATCAAAGTGATGGATATGATGGACATATGGTATCAAAAATACCGTTAATATTACAGTGCTTCTTTTGTTATTGACTTATCAGAATGCTAATCCACACTTTCATTAAGGCATGTTTCGTTCAACTAGTGTAGCATTCTTATTTCTTTCTGTAAAGTGTGTTTACTGAGGCTGTTTTGCTAAGTGTAACATTCATATTAAGATCTTAAATGTAATAAAAACATCAACTTCTTCTGAAGATAACCTTACTATATTAACCTCTAACCTAACGGGCGGGTGAAATTTTAAAAGTGTCCTTTTGAAACGTGGATTCTGCTGTAGAAAAAGGAAAGTGCTTTTCTCTCTTTTCAAGTTATTAGAAGATAAGATCTGTGGCATTTTTCGAACGTCCATGAAATTAATGTTTTCTTCCCGCAGTAACATAAAACATGAAATCATACAGTAGGACACAGGAGTAAAACTGTCTGCGGGACATATAAGGCCTGGAGAAAAGGGAAGAGTCTAATGCTGGAGCATAAAAATACAGAATTTATACGTAGAGAAAGTAATTCTACTGATACGATATCTGTACCCTCTGAAAAGAAAGGTTAAACACGCACACGCGTTAATAAATTTTTTGTCTTTCTGTCGCAAAATATCGTAACATTTAACTCTTTGACGACAACTGTAACACAGATCTGCCAGCAACTCGTAGCCTTAAGCGTTCTCATAGGGTTAATATCTTTTCTTAAAGAATAAAAATTGTAATAATAATTTGCATGCTTTAATTCTGTTGTTTAGATACATTTGCATACAAAAGAGGTAATGAAAAAATGGAAAAATCGGTGCAATATTTGTTCATTTGTAATATATGATAATTATACTTAGTGCGTGGAAAAATTATCGACGATTCATCTGATCGATTAATTCTCTTACGCGGACTTGGTAGAGTGTAAACAAAGCAACGCGGTTCAAACTCCTGTCCAATAAAAGATTGCCATGAAGGCAGTCCAGTGAAGTTAAGAGAATATAGTATTTTATACCCAAAAACCACAGGCAAGAAAGGTGTCTCTCGGGAGGAATAAAATGTTGAAGATATCACCATATAAGATATGAGAAGATTTAGAAGATGGTAACTTCCGAGATTTGGTGAAAACCTTTTAGATTACTTTTATCATGTAAAATCCTGATTTCTGAATTACTGCAAAATTTGCTGGATAACCCATATGGATGATGTCCGGATATCACAGTATATTATCCTAGTAAAATGTCAGGTACAATCGTGGAAAAAAAGCCGAATCACCCAGCACTATTCTGCCATCGTTCATCGTATATTAAAACAAAAGCCATTTTTCAGGAAATAACGTTTACTAAATGATTCCATATCTAAAAATTTCATAAGGGGTCGTCTAAATATTTATAATTGCACTAACTTTAAAATAATTTCCAATGGCAACACTCATTTTTTTTCGATGGATTTCAAAACGGCATCAAAAGTTATGCTCGGATATTAAATTTCATTATTCTAGCTCTATTTGTTTCGAAGTTATAAGCAAATAAAATTTTGAGTCTCTCATGTTAAAGGAAAATTTTGTATTTTTATTGATATCTTGAGATATAATATAGTTATTAAGCTAGAATTTTTTTCGATGTCATCGTATGAAGTATTATACACATTCTGAACTCATACTTTTGATTTTAAAATAATTTTGAGCTAAAGATATATTTTATCAAATTTGATGCTTAAAAGTTTTTGAGTGGCAACACCTCCAAATTTTAACAGTAATCGTTGCATTTATTAAGCTCATTTATAAGCTAAGCCATTTTATAAGCTCATGCAAATTTTCAGCTTATTCTTACTAATAGTTTTGAAGTCGCATTAAATTTTCTATTTTCGCTGTAAAATGATGGACTTGGGGGGGGGGGCATTCATATATTTCAGAAGGTGGCATGTTTCTTTCATTTAGTGTTGTAATACATTGGATATTTATAACATTACTTTTCTGGTAATTGTTATTTGATATGAATTTTGTCTTTAAAAAAATCGCTATTTTGGCATTTTCATTTTGGTCGAGATAAAAAAAAACATCCCCGCAAGCTGGAAGGTGAAGGAAGATTCCTTTTGTCCGGGGATATAAGAAAGATTCCCTTTTTAGCTATTAATTTCTAAGAAATTGTAGCTATAAAAAAAACTTTCAGTATAAAAAGTTGTTCGTTTTGGTAAGAAGATAATTCGGCTAATTGAATTTTTCTCTCTATCTTCAATAGTAACAGAATTAGGGGAAATCAAAATTTCAACTTCCACATCCTTTCCACCCCTTTGAGTTTTATAGCCCATCTAAGAACTCGACCGAGATTTTACCGTCTTTACAACATAGTCCTCGCCGATTAAAATCTAACCAAAATTCTCAAGTTATCTTGCTCACAAGATACATATATAATTATGCAAAACTTCTAGTGCTCCTGGATATCATAAGTTTTGCAGTTCAAAATTATATTTTTTGGAGAAAATTTCATTTTTGAAGAATTATGTAACTCATCTAGAAGTATTCATCTATTGTAAAAAGTACATCGTAACTTTTTAGATGGCGCTTCAAGTGCGAAATAAACTCTACCACCGACATTTAAACGCAAGCGACGAGCTTCATTATCTGAATATGGAGACGGACCCTTTTCTATCGAGCAAATCACACACAATGTCGAATATCTTCCGATCTATTAAGGGTAATTAACCAAAATTGATATCTTGGGGGTATTTTGTGATGAAGAATTTATTTATGTCATTAAAAATGGGTGCTGCCGTTGAAAATTTTGAAGTTACTGCAATTTTAAATATGTAGATGACCCAATTTTTAACCATGAAATCTTTTAGTATACGTTATTTCCTTTAAAATAGTACCATTTGTTTTAATATACGATGAACGACGACAGAATAATGCTGGGTGGTTCGTTTTTTTTCCGCGACTGTACAAGATCTAGGACAGACAGTAATAATTTAGATTTGGTATGATGACCCACAGAATCAGTGCTATGAAATTTTCAACTGCGGTATCATTTTCAGAATGCTACATAAATATTATACACGAAGGTTATTTTCATATACGTTGAAAATACTATTCCTGAATGTTATTTTCATGTACATATCGGTTCAAAGCTCAATTTAAAAATATCTTACAGAAGGTAGTAAATATATAAAAATCCAAAATCAAATAGGAAAGTACGGCCGAAAACTCCTTCCGGATGAGCTAGAGGATGCTGTTGACCAGCTCTGTGCTAGGATTTCAGTACAAGTCATTTAAATTCCTAACTTCACATGGAGAAGAACGAAATATTAGCAAGAATCTCTATTACCGTTGTAAATATCCGTGAAAGGGTTCACTAATTCATGTGCCGCCGCTGTAAAGCAAACACAACTGTGACGGTAAGAACTTAAAGCAATTGACGTAAAACTTGACGTGTGCACGTGCTGTCAAAGTGTTAAGGATCTCCAAATAGATTCTATTTGTTATTGGCTTGCCATTTCTGCATTTTCATGAATCCTTTAGTTCCCAGGTATACAATCCTACGTATTTCTGTTGGTTTTTGTGCTTTCTACCTCCACTAACAGTTTGTAGGCTGAATTTTGAATTACCCTGCACTTTCAACACAAATACTACAAACGATGTGTTTTCAATATAACACTGACACGTTTTTTTTTCCAATACCTTAAAAAATTTATAAAAAAATTAATTATAATTTTTATAAGCGAATTTAAGTTATTCATACATTTATCTACGATTAGTTAACTTTAATACGCTAAAATAATAAGCATTATACAATTAAATGAATAAAAAATAATATATTTAAGTAACCCCCACTGTTGAATTTAGATATCAGTAATAATCTTTTTTAAATTTAAGAAAATTAATCAAATAAATTTTTCATATCAATAGAAAGAGACAGAAAATTTACTAGACCACTTTTGCAATAATTTCATCTAAATCACTGAAATGGAGCTTAAAATAACAAAATGATATCTTCCGATTTAATAATCCAAATCACTTAGAAATATCTGGGAATATCGAGAAAATAATTCTTTCTGCCATAGATGATTCGAATCACGCATCTATTTCATACAGTCTACCCAAATATGAGAGGAGGAAAGAATTGTTTCCGACCACCAGAATTGGAATAGCAATGTCGCGTGCCAAATTTTGTCTTGTGGGCAGTGGCTGCGGTCATGTTTAATGTTTTGTTGACACTGATGGATTCACGGGTTGAATCGAGTAGCAAAGAGCGTGGGTCCTTGAGCGACATTAATTGTATAATCAATTATGTTTAGGATAAGTATTATGCAGGAAGAATTGATGTCACGAGTGGTTTGTGCTTCGTGAGTGCCATCATTGTTGTTTGTGTTTAGACCCGCGGTTTTCATGAGTGGTGTGTGCCCCTTTTGAGCTTTAGACTACGGGTTGGGAAAATCTCAAAACGTAAAAATTACACAGAATTCATAAACATCCCAAGCGTTCAATGAATTCTTAGTTGAATACAAATGACAATATATTCCCAAGACAGAAGGTGCCATCTAATTAGGTAACAGGGAAAACTAAGCAATTAAGTGGTTTATCCATTTAGCCGAGGGTTTACTGCTTTTTAAACTGCTATTCGCTATCCCAAAAAGAGCCGTTAAGAATAAATAGCATTGTAGTCACGAAATTTCGGCAGATTCCTGCTCTATTGATTTGAAAAATATTTTAAAGCTATCCTAAACATTTCAATTAAGATTAATATATGACTATTTTAAACAGAATTTCTTTTAATTCCATCATTACTTAATTCCTTCATCTGCAATGATGTGTCTGACTTGTGCGTTAAATCGCAGAATTTTTTATATTAAAATCTGTAATTAAATCAAAGTAACAATTAATTTAAAATACAAAAATCACTTGGAAAAGCTTAAGCATCTCGGGTGTCTTTTACGATCTTATATGGAAAAAATAATAAGATGTGTCATCCAATTAGGAGTTAAATTAATCCATTGGTTCAGTTGTAGGTAGGCAGATGCATTTTCTTATGTGTTTCGATGAAATTTTCTAACGAAGTTGTGGTAGAGACTGGAAAAAGTTTGAGAAGCTCCGCTCTAAACTACTAGTGTTTTACAAAACTGAACCTATGATTATTAATGTCCTTGCAAAGCTGAACCTATGATTATTAATGTCCTTGCAAAACTGAACCTATGATTATTAATAGCTTTTACTTATTCTCCAAGCACACGGTTGTATTCATCATATTTGTCTCCTTGTCTTTTAAAATGTGCTGAAATAATTTTACAGACAGATTTCAATAAACAAAACTTTGAATTAGCTTTAATGAAATCGATCAAAAAATTTCAGAATTCTGAGCATAGGCTGTTATTATTTAAAAAGAATTTTAGCAATAACAATCACTGTGCAAATACCTCTCTCTCTCTCTTACACACTAATACTTTTAAATATCTTTCACTTGGAAGAAGACTGTCAGAATACGGAAAACTTAATTTTCAGGAGAAGCGTTTGAAGTTTGCCTATAAAGACCTATTTTCCGTGAGATAAAAGGATTTTGGCTGAATTGTACGACTTCTCTCTCCAGCGATAAATATTGAAACTGAAATTGTGACATTATGTCTCAGAGAAATATACATAATTTGAAGTCTTCCCAGCAAAAAAATCGTAATGTGGCTACCTTTTCCACGATATGGATTTTAGTAAGGAAATTGCATAGTCTTTCTCATTTTATTTAGGATGAAATTTTTTGAGTAATTCATTTGGATGAAACTTGCATGGAATTTTATTATATATATATATATATATATATTACTTTTCAGAGCTCGATCAAAAATCTTCGACTCTACTTCAAAACATTGCTACTCGTGCAACAATTCTGAAAGTTCAACCAAATCGACAGAAAATCCAAGAGCAAATTTTGAAAATGAAAGGAAGCGATACCGCTTATTACTTCGTTATTGGGCCAACAGAGACGATAAATCAAGCTTTAGATGTTGTAAGTTTGCATAAAATAATAACTATAAATCAAGATTTGGTTGTTCGAACTTCACAGAAAATAATAATAAATCCAGCTTTAGATAGCAGAAAATTCACATTAACCACATAGAAAATCACGCTTTTTCTATGTGGCTCGGAATACTCCTATGGCAACAAAATTATTGAGATTTTATTCATAAAACATACAAATTTAAAAAATTAACTTTTTCGCTAAACTTTATGGATATTTTTATCACTTCGAGAATTAAAAAAAAAAATGTTTCTTAATACTCCAACTTTGTATGCGGAAAGGTTAAAAAGGATGTTATAAAATAATTTTATATTTTCATTTTTTTGTTCAATTTTCTTAAATCCATATTAATTTTAATTTATTTGAAAGTGTCATTAAAAATACAACTCTTACAAAAATCCCTATTTGAAAAGCTGTAAAAAATTGTCAAATAAAAAAGTCCTATTTTACAAAGTTTTGTTTTATTAGTACAGGAAAATGATGAATAACAAAACAACCTTTGAAAAGAAATCGTCTTAATTATATTTCAATGATACACATTGCACAACGCTCTTCGAAATGGTGTTAAAATAACTATTATTTATATATGCTAATATAAGTCCTTAAGTAAATAGTAGCTATTTTGAATATGGTATTAGCGAATAGGATTTTCTATGATTGATCAAATTTATGTACTCCATACAAATAATGACACTTCAAAACTATCAAATTTAGTAAATGCGTCAGTAATGTTAAAATCTGAAGTATATGCTTTCTAAATTACAGTTCTTTAGTATTGCATGTAGTTTCTGTTCTAGCACTGCATAATTTGGCATTGCATGTTACAACTGGATATGATGTCTAAGTAGATATTATATCCAGATGATAACGAAAATTAAATTTTCAGTCATGATAATGCATCCTACGTTAAATTTATGCAAAAGTAGTATCGATATCCAGTATAATGGAAGTTTATTAAAATAATTCCAAAAGATATAAATATTCCGAACCTAAAAAACGCAATAGAATAATATTAACGGGCTTTAAAATATCGCACGCGAGTTTAAAATATTAAGGAAACTTGACTCATTTCTCTCTCTAATATCATAAAGAAGTAATCATCTTTAAAATATATAATAAGAGAACACATAATTCTTTAACACATGCAGGATAAATTTCATAACAGGACAAGCATAAAAATATTAATCAGAATTAATATAATTATTGATACCTTCTTCTCAGGTTACACTACTAATTTATGACAATTCTCGATAATGTTATCAGGATTTGAAAGAAGAAATACGCCACGATTTGTAATTATAAAGCTATTTGATATAGTATAGAAGAAAAATAAAAATTCAAGCACTCATTTTAAAGAAGAATGAGTCTTAAGAGGTTATAGTGTTGATTTATAACAACGTTAGTGTAAATGCTCAGTAATGATCGTAGTTTGGCTACTGTTGAATATTCTTTTATCCTTGGTAAAAATTTGAAACTTTTCCTCGATCCAGAAACTGAAAATACAAAATCAGGTAATTTTTCATCAACCTTCGTTTCGTTTTTGGATTCTAAATCAAACTAGACAAAAATTAAAAAATCGTTTAGTATTTACAATTTAGCAAACCAATCACCAAAAACTGCTGTCTTATTTTATCAATCCTCTATATTAGAATTTATAAATGCAGTGTTTACAAAATGCTAAGTTGATGTATGAATTCAAGAAGAATTTGAAAATGAAATATCATAAAAGAATAAGTTTTATAATATAATAATCTGTGAGATATAAGATTTATAATAATTCAATATATCTGTGAACAAGATCTAAGATGAATTGAGTAGGATAATAAAGAGAAGTTTATAAACATAAAACAATATTTATTCGAAGGACTCACGAGCAAAAATATTGTTTCGTATTACAATTTTGCTCCATTTTGGGTCATAGTAGTATTTTTTGTTCCCTTAACTTACCAGATGTAATTTTCATGTCATCATTCACCTTTGGTTCTAATACAATTCCTACAATTTAAGACTTTCTTACTTGAATAAACTTTCTAATCTTTACTTCAATGATGTATAGAATACTAATAGCATAATTACTAGCATCATGAAATGGTAATTTCGCATCCTTTTTTATTTCTGCCATAATTATGTTGAACTTTGTAGGAACTGTATTGTTGTTATTCGTATAAGGGATGACATATCTTGAGTTGTCTGAAATTTATTTTTCACAATTTTGGTATTTTTAACATTTAAGAATGCAGAGATGTTATTTTCTTCATTTTCATGAAAATTCTATTCTGAATTTCCATTGGTAATGGTAAGTATTTTTAACAATAAGACTGACATTTGGGAACACTTGCATTCCGTTAACAAAAGTGAGACAAAAATATACTTTTAAATGTTATGATCTTTACAAGGTTGGCGGCCATTTTTGTATCAGTAGTTTATTCTATTTAAAGGACAAAAGGATTTGGTGTCCTTATTAGAAAGTTAAGTTTTAATCAGAATTTTATTGCTTCAGAAAACTGCTAAACACATTGTTTGCCTGTGCTAATGTGTACAGAATATCACATGTAGCTGGTGAAATTTAAATTTATCAAAGAATGTTACAAATATGTAAATTATATGAGAAAAAGTGCTTACAAAATGTGCTGAATGGAACAAAATCTGCAACATGAAGGAATTTAAATAGAGTTAATAATTAGCATGGAAACAATATGAAAATGGTTAGTTTATACCAAAAATAAAACAAAAATCGTTATTTATTTTTACCAAGTATTTATTTCGGTAGACGTGACAAAAAATCTCATCAATAAATATAAAACGTAATTTCAACCTACCTGCTAACGAACATATACATGGATAAGGCCCAGTACACACGTACGATTTTTGTCGTAGAAGCAATAAACAAGTCATTTGCGGTAAAAGCCGTAAACGAGACGAAATACAATGAGAAGATCTAGTCAACCCCCAAATACGTGGGTTGCGGGGAGTGTCGCATCTCCGACAAACTTTCCCCGCTACTCGAAAAGTAGATATTGTAGATACGATACTCTCCGCAGGGGGGTATGTGAGGACTAGCTAGCTGTTCTCAATATATTTCGACCCATTTACGGCTTTTCCGCAAATGATTTTTTATTGCTTCCACGACACAAATAGTACATGTATACCGGACCTAAAGCGTAATTTTACCATTCCGCATGGATAAGACCAATATGAGTAAAACGTAGTTTAATCGTACCGACTGAGAATGTGTTAAAAGAGTTATCCTCAATTAACACATCGAAGAACAAACTTGAAAATCTTATTGAAACTTAATTATGGAGTAAATAGGACGTAAAATGTGAAAAAATTCTAAACTGACATATCGCAGTAGTAAATAGAATGTGCTTCTGAACAGTTGCCTATACAAAGGAATTGAGGATTTAAGAGAAATAAATAAAAGGTAATGGTTATGGAAATCAAACGCGAAACTTTTGGCAGTGAAAACTTTTTAAATGATATAACATATTTTGAAAAGCTTAAACTATGCTTTCTTTTTCCAGGCAGAATCCAACAATATGACGGGACGGGAATATTCGTGGTATTTAGTGTCTCTTGTAAGTATTATATTGTATTTATCCCTAATCCACTTTGAGTTTTATCAGCACGTCAAAGGTGCAAAAATTTTGTTTCTTTCACTTGATTTTTTCGCAAATGGCAACTGAAAAGGGTAGTAAAATAATTAATTCCACAATAAAGTAGCTCATTGTTGAAATCTAGGGCAAATATTAAGCGATGAAACAAAAACGAACAAAAAGTAGAAAACATTGAATTTCGTTTAGACATTTACATTTGAAAAGCAGCTGAAGACACAAAGCAGTCACTTACTTTTTCTTGTATCTTCTGAATGTTAACAAACGATTATCTGTGGAACAAGGTCAGTGGTTTCATGTGTTGGGACTGTTTCAGAATCATACAATGATTATTGCGCATCACAAATTAAGCAGTCAGCATCTGCTTACCATTGATTTCATATCAGATTGGCTAATTGGTAAAAGATGTGTTTTGTAGGTAAACTTATTTCGAGTTTTGTATCTACGAGTGTACAAAATTTTCAATTTTTTTATTTTGTATGTCTTGAAAAACTGTCAGAAATATCTTTAGGGTCCCTTTGAGCGGCATAGTTGCTTCATCATTGTAATTAATGTGCAGATATATTTTATGTCGCTTGATTTGTCCGTATTTAGTAATTATTATTATTATTTTTATGCATTTTAAGAGTGTATTTGCCTATACACTCTTTATAGACTCTTAGTATTTTGTTGTGTTTTAATTAATTTTGTTTAGAATCATTGTGATTATTTTTTATAAATCCTAGGACCCCTCAGAGCCAAATTGCAATTGCAAGAAAATGGCTGCTTTGTGGATGCTTCCTCGACCCAAGGCGAATCAAAAAAAGAAAGCAGAAACATTGGCTCGAACATTTCAAATAAACTCTGAGGTAAAATCATTTTGTATAAATTAGCTTCAGCCGAAGTAAGTATAAACCGAAAATAGTTTCTTTTATTAAAATGGATGTTTACAAATCTTTATGGAGGTCGATAAAAGTAGAATATTAAATAATTTTAGATGTTACGAAAATTAACTGTTTAAATAAGCAAAGATCTAAAACAAGAATTTCATTTATAAACTTTTTCCTAAATAAGCTTAAAACTTTTAACCGTATTTATTATTAGTCGTATTATAAAAACTAAAGAAATGAATATTTAAACATCAGGTGATTAAAACATATTAAATATTAGATAATATATAAAAAGTTTTACTTTGGAAAATTAATTTTTTTAAACTTCAAATGAAAAAATAAAGTTTATCGCATTAAAATAAGAAATCAATGTGATCATGAGTTTTTTCCAACATTATGCATAAAATAAGCAACATAAATCCTTTCTAAGAATCCATTTTTGTCTCTATTATTTTCCGTAAAGCATATCCTTAAATAATTATCGAAATAGTAATTGTTAGTGTATTTTTTGGTTCTATGGGACATTTGCATATTTAACGTAAAAGGCATATTCTGGAAAGAACCAACAGATGGAGGAATAGGTCTTAGCTCCTCCCCTGGGTCAAGTGTACACGTGTACCTGACTTTAAAAACAGTTTTCACGAAATGCTACAGTGTTGTTGTTGTACTTTGTACATGTATTTGTGATATGGTATAGTGTTGTGCTATTATTCGGAAATTTATGCACGTTCATCGTCAGCGGCAAGAAATGTGTTCCTGTCTTGCTTTATGCCAATAAAGAGTAAGGCGCAACCAGCGGAGTGATCTTTCCTTTGACTCCATCGCACTCCACACAGAAGGTCTGAAGGCATTCATTTGCAAGGAAGTTGATATTAAATTATACGGAGATGAGTGTAAATAGAATGACTGTTTCTTGGGGCTCTTCTACTCTCATTCCTTTCATCAACTCAAGTAATTATGACTATAGTCCAAGACAACTCAAGAATGAAGTTATACAGTGGAAGCTGTAGATTGTATTCTTCCGCCGAGTGATATAGTCCTGCAATTATCCTAATGTATTTTAAAAGTAATTGACATATTTGAACAGAAATTTGCTCTAAATAACAATAACCGATATTCTCTGCAATAAAAATTTATTTTCAAAACGTATGTTATTTAATTTCTTAATTCTTTTTTTCCCGCCTTGTGTCTGAAATTACGCGGAACCAAAATGACCTCGGAGCATTTGGGGGGAAAGCTGCCTCTCCGGAGTTCACATTTGGTCTCAATTGGGCAATCTCTCTGGTTGCAGGGGTGATTATAATTATTCAGAAAACGTAACAGAATTTATTTCTGTTAACTTCTTTCTTTTTTTAATCATTTTTATACGGTAGCAATTTCTAAAATATCTCTGCTTTTGAAATTATTTATTGATCTGATAATTTTTTTTCCGTATTTGCATCATTTTTTGTACATATATATAGCATACATATATATATGTACAAAATATTTGTACATATATATATATAATTCACATATATGATTAGTGAAATATGAAGGCAATGCAAAAAACTCAAAGAAATTAAATGAAAATGAAAATAAAAATATATAATAATAAAAAAAACACAAATGAGACAAAATATTGAAAAAAGAGGAAAAGTAAAATAAAAGGTTGCGTTATTGGCATTTCTCCAAAATTAAATAATTTTCCCCACATTAAGAAAATGCTGAAACAAATTTCCTTTAACCATTATAGCTTATTATTCCCACCAAAATTGTGTTGATTAATCAGTTCCAAAACGTAGGAATTTATTTCGCTTATGATTCAGTTGCTTTTAGGATGTGAGATTGGGATGTATTTCTGTACATCGAATTTATTTATATTATCTTTTAATATATTGGTTTTAATACTAATTTTTGTATGTTTGGATGTAGTACAATTTTTATTGTGTATTTAAATTAAGCACGTAACACAGCATATTTTTTGTATTTTATATGTTTAGATTAATGTATTTTTTTATATAAAAACTGTATGGTAAACTCTAGATTTAACGGATTCATTTGTGTGAAAGTGTGTCCGAAAAATATTTGCGTACAGTGAAAAATAGTATAAGTGTGCTAAGATAAATATTTAAATAGAATATGAAGCTTTCGATTGTGCTGTATAATATAAAACATTCAATGTACATACTTTAATTTCTCAAAACTCCGCATTAGAAGAGTGAAAAAAATTTTACTATATATAATTTAATATTTGAGTTGCAATTCAATTATTATTCGAGCATTATTCAATGTAAATATTTTAGTTTTTTAGTAAATTTCCTTTTAATTATTAAAAATTTATGCATCCTTTATTTGAAGATAACAGCATGAAAGAATGGTTGGTGTAATCGATTCTTTTTTTTAGCATAGAATCTTTTGCCGTATACAATTTTAAATATTGTGTCAAGTTTCTACAATTGGTATTTCTCGGGCTTCCTTTAATTAATAATGCACAAAGTATGTACTCAAAAACTATGTAATAGTAAAAAAAAAGATCTACACAATTTTCTCTTTTTGCTTTGAGTGCTAAATGTGTGGCGCACACGAAGTAAAACAAAAAATATATACTTCTGGTTGTTGGCAAATTCTAATAGAAAGTAAGCTCAAAACGCGCAGAAACACGAGCTACGTAATTCATCGGTTCAGCGCCGGAAGTATAGCGCATTCTCTGTTAGCTTCTTAACCTGTTTTTGACTATAATTCAAGAAATTATTTATTCTTTCAAACGTCTACATTTATATACATAATATACATTTATATTTGAAAAAATATGGTCTGGCCAGCATGTTATAAGTCATATATAAAATGCTTCCTCCATTCCTTTGCTTCATACGAATAAAATATGACAAACAAACTCAGTCGCCATCATAAAACCTAGCATTGTGCTCTCTGTAACACTGACAGAGAGTACCCATTTAACAGGACCTTCGTTGCCGCTGGTTGGCAGTGACCCGAGGATTAAAAGCACTTTTTTGTTATCAACGTTATCAGTTGCTCTCAAAAGGGAAAAGCATTTTATAACTGTTGTGACTGATCCCACTTGGTCTACCATAGATAGCCAAGTACATGAGTCAAGGACTCACAATAAAGGGGAAGTGAGGACTTTTGAGCACTTAGACATTTCCTGAGGTAGAAGTCTGGCTTTAGCTCCAATACATGGGAGGTAGAATGTCTTCCCGGAGACTTTCAGAGGGAACTGGCACATGTTTGGTTTGGAAGAAAACCAGGAAAACCTCCAGCAGCCTGCCCCACCGCAGTGAGCAATTTGTTACTAGATAGCACATTGTTCTACCAGTTTCTGAATAGTTCTGGTTGAGAGTACAGCTTGAGGAAAGGACTCACCATAGGGGTGGCGACAGTGAGGCTGTGCTCCCCCCCTCCCCGTCGTAGCAAATTTTTGTACCCCGTTCACGCAACTGGCTATTCAACTAGTAGATAAATAAAGATCTGGCGAAAATTTGAGAGGGTCATCATTGCCCCTCTCCCTTCGTACAGCAGGTCGTGCCCCCCCCCCTGCGTCGGGCAGACCGCGCCCCTCCTCCGGGTGGACTTTAACGCCATTCCCGGCTCACCACCTTCTGTCTCCGATTGATATTCCTCAACCATATGCTATATGAACCCACTCTGCCACTGGTGGGCTGAATTTGCAACTTATTTATAATATAGATATCTACGTTAGCATTCCTTTTAATTAGGAATTTTTAAAAAGGTGAAACTAATGATAAAAGTTTTAGTTGCGCAAAGCTTTTAATTAAACGCTTTTTTCTGTTTGAATCCGATTTTACACTTTCATGGAATTAAGTGTTATTGCTTATATTGGAGTTAATGGCAGGATACAGAAACAGCATTGCTGGAGGAGTAGGACTAATTGCTACATTGACTCATAAACTGCTTTATTGCCAGTAAGAATTCTTGTTCGGAAAGATGCATAACTAAAACCCTACTAACGCATTTTTTGTTCGATATTAGAACTTCCGTTTCAGACATTCCTGGGCTGTTGAGTTTTGCGCGCAGTCGTACTTATGCGCCATAACTTTTGTATCGTTTTTTTCGCATTAAATCAAATTATGTAATACTAAATTTAATTAAAATATGTTCCGTAATTTTGAAGATAATCGACCAAAATTTTGAACACTGATGTATTTAGAGAACCTTAAATTTAACCATATGAACTTAACTGCTTAAGGACATAACCCAAGTTAACTCGTCGTAAATGACGTAGGTTACGAAATAACTCAATCCTTAAGCGGTTAATGAAGTCAATACATGCTCACGTGAGGAAATGCGCCGAGAGAATCGATGCTGCAATGGATTTTGAAATCCATTGACATCTTGCTGGTGGAAAAAGGATGTGACGCATAGTTACGTGTTAGATGATATGTGCAGTCATGTTTCTCGTGTTTCTGTGATGTCTTATGAATTACTTTTGCTTTAATTTAAGAAAATGTTTGTTTTCAAATGATATATACAATAGGTTAATAAATTTTTAGAAGTCCAGAATATTTCATAAGGAAATTAAGTTTGGCATTTTGATATTGTACTTAATGAATTTTGTGCATTTTTACAAGTTTTCATATCGCGTATTCTTTTCTATAGGTTGAAGTTTCCTTTTATTATGATCTAGTCTTGCTCGTAGTGAAAGCTATTAAATCATCTGTAGGAAAAGGAATTTGGCCGAATGAAATACAGTTCCCATCTTGTGATACTAAAGTGAATCCTGAAGACAGGAAAGAGTTCAAACTTCTAAATGCTCTCAAACAGGTTGTTGCATTCATCAAAGAATTGATTTCTTTAATTGTTTGGTTATATCTATCCCATAATACTATTTATAAATTCATTGCAATTCATTCGATTTGGATCATAAGAAATGGCAAATCTTGGCTAACTATTTTGGATGTTCATATAAGTAACCAGGAAAAAACATTGTATAATTACATTATGATTTTAATTTTGTACGAGTTCCGAAGTTATTTTTTAAGTTTAACTATCGGTTGGGAGCAATATTTTCGGCATTTATAATAAACTAGCTGTATGGCCCGGCTATCTCGAATAATGGGAGAATCCAAGGGCGGAGAGAAGTGAGGCCTCGGGATCCATATATTTTCATATGGCCCGCCTCTGTTTTTTTTCAACAAAAGTTGTCACTTACTTTCTCCAACAAACGTTACGAAATTAAACACCTTAATACAAAAAGGAAAGAAAACGATTTTTTCTGATATTACTAAATCCAAACACAGAAGCTCTCTAAAAAAGAAATACCAGCTTCCGTTAAACAAATAAATGGAAATGGATGAACACCGTATGTGAAACAATAGATTTTAAAAGGGGACTTCTGCAGATTCGAATGAAATTACTTTTTTTACGTATTCGATTTGATGAATGTCGTTGCATTGTTTGGTGTAAAACCTGAAATTCTATCATTCACACTTAAGTTATAGTAAACCATCAAAGTTTCCGTATGATGTTAGAAGGGGAATTCTGCGCGGAAGAGGATCTTCAATTGACCCTCCAAAAGGCCTAAAATTAATTTACATCACTACATTACAAATTAATTTACATTTGAAAATAATTAGTATTTCATCAAATATTATAAAACAGATTCTTTATCTCATTTATCTTCCAGATTATAATTCCAACATTTCCTTCCATCCACAAAAATTGAACATTACATTGAAGACCATTGTACCTTTAATTTACTTTCGTCAGAATTAGAAAGCAATTTATTTTAAACATTGTTGCATTAACTACTGCATTTTAAAATAACAAGCATTCTGACTCTAAGCGAAACAAAAAAAATCAATGTTAAGAAGCGAGGTATACCAAATTAAACACAGGAAAAAGCAAAATGGTTTCTATGACTATTTCAAAAGGGTTCTCCTTAAATTTTTTATGTTAAATTCTATACATTAAATTCATTAAAAGCAATTATTTTTCTAGAAACCATTTTAAAATAATTATTTTATTTTATAAATTCAGCTTGAACTGCATGTATAGAATTTTTTAAAAATTAAAGTTATTAGGTAAAAGTTAGTAATTAAATAAAAAGTAATGACATTGAAGCATCTTATAATAAAATATTTAAAATACTCAAATTTGCCAGTGAATAATATACAGCATTATGATCAAACTCACTTGTCAAAATTTTCCATTCACAAAAGCGACATTGTATTAGGATATTTTAGGAAATAAACTGCTAAATCTTAGAATATTTTTTTTTTATTTTTAAAGCACAAATAGAAAACAAAAATATTTGGCAAGCTTATTTTCAGCTGACACATCTTCCAATCAAATTCAAATGGTTAAATAATCTAAATTAACCCCTCCAAAAATTATTGAAACAGCAAGCCAAATATTACTTGAAAGGATGGAAAAGGATAACAAAAATCTTCATTTTCGATTCATATATCTGTATATAATTTTTCTGAAATGCCATTCTCCTCTTACAGTTTTTAAAATTTTGAAATTAGAATTCTCTGTTTTCAGGAAGCCCATTATGGAATATTTGGGCAATTTGTAATCAAAGAAACAGGTGGTAGTTACCAAGAACTAGAACTAATAATGCGAAAACTAACATTTATAGATAATAAAATAACTCAACCAAAAAGGGTAAGTTGAAAACACTGAATTCAAACTTTTTCCCATCCTTAGTCTTTTACGGTCTGTTATTTACTTACATATTCATTTTCACAGGTAGGTGAATGGACTTACGGACAACCCACAGGGAAAATTAAATTCCAACAAGGGTATGATCTGAAGAATTTTACTGCAGTTACAATCTATCACGTCACGACACTTGAGGTTTGGTTCTCTCTCTGTCTTGATTACGGATAAGCATACTCGTAATACTTTGTGCGATGTTAGTTATCCGCTGTGAATGTAAAAATTGCATAAAATCAAAATCTTAATGGACAACCATATGTAAAAATGACGTTCAAAATTCTACATCACTTGCAATGTTTACTTATTTTCCTAACCTGATCGACAGCCAAAAAAATCCAATGTAGAGTCTTTCGTGGCTATTCAATTGATTTTTTCTATATTTTCCTTAGACATTTAATATTAAACTGTTAAACTTAACGTTATATTTATACATCATTAAACACTAATTGATGCCATAATAAAGATACAAAAATCTGTACTGTCAAAGCTGAGGAAAACTGCATATCGTCGCATAACACGCAACACTACCTATCGAAATTTTTTGAAATTTCAAGGAGGAAGAAAATACTCAATTTTTCGCAACCAATAACAGATATTTCTTAATTTTTTTTTTCACATCTGGTTGGAACATGACACTATATATTCCTACCAGATGTGAAAAAAATAAAAAATATTAGTTATTAGCTGCGAAAAATTGAGCATTTTCTTTCTCTTTGAAATTTCAAAAAATTGAGATGGGTGGTGTTGCTTTCTAATCGACGATATCTAATAGCTCTATGGTTGTTAATTAATTTGGTCGTACCTAAACCTGCGATATTAATCATTAATGCTTTATGTTTTAACTTTTTGATTAAGTTATTGATTCACTGTTTCCTGAGCATTTATTTGAAGTTACCGTAATGCTGAATAAAGTATAAAAATTCTCAAATCTACTAAAATTGTGACATTTCTTTCGAACCTGAAATTTGACTAGATGGTACAAATTGTATGAAACTAGCAGAATTATTCCTCGAAAATCAAAGTAATTTTGTTTTGTAGCTACATTTTTAATATGCTAATAAAAAATCCGTACTTTTATCTTTTATTTAGCAAGCCTTTTGTTGGAGTCGATAGTGTTTCTTCATTTGCAGAATTATAAGTATTTTGTATTTTCTAAACACAAACGTTTTAAAGAAATGCACTAATGTAATAAGAATTTTAATTATGCCATTTTTTTATTCACATAGAAGCGGATTAAAAATGAATTAATTCTGTTAAAAATTGAGATTACAAGTTTCTTAATCAGGACAAAAACAAAGAAATAAATAAAAAATTGTATTACTGTAATTGAGAAGCTACTGAAAAAAATTCGTCTCTCTGTTATAATAAATCTTTCATTTACTTTGCATAAATTTTAAAAGAAAACACTTAATATGTGTACCATTATTTGCAAAATGTGTCGTCCTAGGTAAACATTGATAGCTTTAAAATTGAATGAAATATCTTAATTTACAGATAAATTTATTTCCAGTGTACATTAGCCCAAGTCAAATGAAGCTTTCTATTTTCGCATACTATCCGATAAACGAGAGCAGGTTTACGGACAATGAATAACAGGAAGTAATATGTTTTCGCATAAATTTCTATATGCTTTTCTCTGCAGACTTCTGTGTCTATCAAACAGATTTCATTGCAAAAATTTCGGGAATTCCTGAATATTAAGAACATATATAATGGTATGCTTTCATCGAATGATTTCTTTTGTTTTGTACTTGATTTTAGAATTATAAGTTCAATTTATTTCAATTTTTCGAATAAGTTAGAGACTTACTTTTCTCTCTGAAAACCTCATTCACAGATTCCACCATTCGTTTATAAGCACGTCGATGAAAATGGAACAGTAACTTTCAGTGGATATTGTGTTGAATTATTAGATGAAATCAAAGAAATTTTGAATTTTGATTACACGATATCTGAAACAAAAGACAATAAGTTTGGAACTATGAATGATAAGCTGGAATGGGATGGAATGATTCGAGACTTAGTAGATAAAGTAAGTCCAGTTTCAAGTATATGAAAATGATTTGCTTTTCCCATTGTACCTATAAAAAAAGTAATAAGAAGTTATTCCATTTTTCTGTCTCGAATGTTCCATATCAATATTGTTTGTGTTTTTGTTAACGCCGGTAATATCAATTCTTCCAATTTAGCTTTTTAAAATTATTTATTTAAATACACTGACACAATACAAAACCAACATGCAGTATAATAGAACAACGTGAATGCTAAATGACACCAGCAATTAGGGCGAGATCGTGCTTCCATATTTTATACAAAACTAGCCGCCTTCGGCGGCCAGCTTCATCGCCGGAAAAAAAAATTCAACTTAATTTCTTATGCATAATTTTATATTCATGGTTCCCTTAACAAAGTAATTATAAACTTCAAATTGCTATAGACATTTAACCCGCGTTCTTTTCGTAGCCTCGCACTTGTTCTGTTCCTTGTCTACATCAACGTAAAATACTCATCTAATTTCAACATTAAATTGGTGCGGCACATTTTACGTCCAGCAGCATACTAATTCGCTTAAAACATAATAATATTTCATTTATTGGATTATTTCATTATATACTACGATCTTGAAGACTTCCTTTACAGATTTCACAGAAAAATGATCAAATAAAAGAAGAAAATTAAATCTAGTAAGATATTTTCTTAACTTTCAACAATGGAAGAGAAACATAAAATTAAATATTTGTTTAAACAATGAATACTGTTTGAAATGCGTTGCAACAATAAAAAGTATTGTTGTAAATCATACCAAAAATTTTTTTTTAAATTTATTTAAATTAGAAAAAAATCGTACGGCAACTTAATTGTTATCATTGAATAGATAATTTTTTAATTTTCAGATGGTATGAAAATAAATTTGTGCTGTGATATTTGTGGAAGTTATTAAGGAAAAACGCCAAAATTAGCTTAATTTTTTATTAAGGTATCCGCATACGTTCGAAAACCCATTTTTGACCGAAAATCATAATTTTTTTTAATGTCTTATCTGAAAGCCTATTGTTTTTAGTTTTCAAAACAGTTATTTTACATCTATGATGATCAGAAGTGAAATCAGAGACATTTTAGTAGAACTTGACAGTTGAAAATGGAGTGGTAAATAATACGATAAAGAAGCATTTTTCATTGTTTTTACTTAAGATATTTAAATTTTATTGTTTATTTTTGTTTTATACTATTTTGCATATACCAGGTATTATTTTGAAAGATTTTCAGTGTGAATTTCTTTGTTTTCTGTGACATTGTTGCAAATTTAGGCAATTTTGAATCATTGCAGTATCTTGATTCTCCGTTAATGATGTAATTTTTGATTATAAACGTAGGAAAAGTACATAAATTGTACTTATGATCAATATCAATCACTAAAAGTATCTTTAGATCAACTAATAGGCATTATAAAGTTATTTGACTGAAAAACAATATTCAAATCTATCGATGGAGGCTGAATGATAGAAAACGATAATGACACATAAGGCTCAAGAAAATGACTAAACAAAATTTCAAAATTTTAAAAAATGTGCTAAGCTGTTAAAAACTAAGGACTAGCCTACAAAACTGGGGAGTATTGAAGAAAAATTCTTTTTTCTTCTCATTGTAAATTAAAAACATAAACTTTAAACTCATTTTTCTCGAAATGTGACTTTTTGCAAAATTTTCATTTTTCAAACACGATAACTAAAATTCAACTTAAAATATCCGTCTCAAATTTGGCATACATATTATTTATTATATTGTCTTGGTCATGAACCAAAATATAAGCGAAATAATGCTCCATTAAAAAGTTATGTATCTTTTAAGGTTTGAAAAAAAGGACAAAATTCTTTAAAAATTCATGATTTCACACTAAAACTCTTATAATTTACATGTTTTTAGATGCATTGTAAAACTTTTGCTTCAGAACCTAGCCAATGGTTGAAGGATTATATATGCTAAATGATTTATCATTCTGATCATTTCTTTTTGAACGAGGGTGTTTACTCTTATTGAATAATCTTGAAATAAAAAAAATTAAGAGTATTCATCAATGTTTGATAGCTCAATTTAATTAATGCATCACGACGGAAGGTCTCTTTTGATGGAACTGTGGTGAACAGATGTTTAGGGCGCACAGGTAGCAGTGAATTCCATCTCGCTCACTGTATTTTCCTTTGATTGGCTTCTTCTTGTTGGGACACCTGAAACGTAATGTTTATATTTCAAGACCTTTGAAAGAAATCTCAAATGAAGCGGCCGAAATTCGAACAGTTCCGATAGCTGACAAGGTTCTAAATTAGTATGAGTTAATATGCGTTATGAAAATTTAATGTATACAGTGGAATCTCCCTATAAAGAAATAGCTTGGTTCCAGTTGAAAAATTCGCTATAGAGAAAATTTCGTTATACGGAGATTAGAGATTTAAGTAAATGTTGCAAACCTAAGTTCAAAAATATTTAATTATGACTTTCAATTAAAAATGAAGTAATATTTATAATAAATTTGTTAAAATTATTCTAATTTTTATTGTATAAACAAAATGCTCAAAAGTGAAGACAATTCACCAATTTAGAGAATAATATGTACTAGTACGGATAAACATAAAATGCGTATTGTCACATCCATTTGTTGTTTCCACCCCGATTCTTGGAATCTTGACCTGTAGAAATGTTGCTCACTCTGTAGAAACCCAGGTCCCCACAATTGCATTACCCTTCACATAGCATTCTATTGTTATGTGTTATCGCTGGAATGAACAATGCGAGTGGTTCCAGAAACAGGCATGTGTGACCGATTTGTTTGCACAGAAATTAGCAACTTTCTCCAAAAATGACAAAAATCAAAAAGATAAAGGTCTGAAAAAATTCATTGTAGGGAGACAACCACTTCGTTATATGGAGAATATTTTGAATGTTATTTAACAATCCGATTAAAAATTTCGTTATAGGTAGAAATTCGCTGTAGGGAGACTTCGTTGTAGGGAGACTCTAATGTATTACTAACTCTCTGAATAATAGTTATTCGAAGTGTTGATACATTTTTGGAGTATTCTTTTTATTCTCATATGTGTTTATATACTACTTGATGGTTTTTGTTCGCTTGAAATGCAATGGAAATTTTACACGTATTTCAATTTTTAGAGAGCAGAAATTGCCCTCGGTCCAATTTCAGTGATGGCTGAGAGAGAAACAGTTGTGGATTTCACAGTCCCCTACTACGATTTAGTGGGGATAAGCATTCTGATGAAGAAGCCGTCAGTTCCGTCGTCTCTTTTCAAATTTCTTACAGTACTCGAGGCGAATGTTTGGGCATGTATACTTGCTGCCTATTTCATAACAAGGTAAATACAAAATTGTCAATAAGAGCGTTCCTTTATCTTCCTTGCAATGGTGTAGTCGTAAATGAGGCAGTACCGGAACGCTCTGACCTGTGTGATATTGTTTGGGGGGGGGAGCGAAATGGAGAGTGTGAGGGGGTACTTAGGTGATAACTTCATAATAAAATATTTTTTATACTTGATATGTATAATTATTTTAGAGGCATTGTAATTGTGAAATAATAAAGCGTCAACACTTTACAGTTATTATTTTGTTTTTGATCAAACATAATGCCTACTGTAGTAAAAAGCATGAATATAATGAAGACAAAAGAATATATTTTTTAAATTGAAGTTGATTTCAAGTTATATTAAAATTAAGTAACGTCAAAGTAAAATCATGACATTGATAAGTGATATAGAAAATATCATGAGTTTTCATAATCGAAACATAAAAAATTAAATATTTGCTGCCTTAATGCTTTTAACCGCTTCCCGCCGCCTCTTGCCAGTTGCTTATTGTCTTTATTAATTTAAATATTCATCATATCTTCGAGAGTAAGGATTAGACAAATATCGCGCTGTTTCAAGGATGTATCTCGCAATTTTTTTATTATTTATTTCCCTTTAAAAAAAGCAGCGCCAGAACGGCGTTCCGGCGATTTAAAATATTAGAAAGCAGTGCCGGAACGCCATTCCGGTGCGTTCCGGATCCATTACACCCCTGCTTCCTTGGATCTTTCTTGTATTATATCTTTCTTTTTAATCACTAACTTAGGCTTAATCTATAAATGTCCAAACCTTATGTTCCATTAAACTTAAATCATTTTAATTGCTTATTCTCTTCATAACAAAGTACAAAAAGGAAAACACTGCTGCTCTATTTAGGAGAAATGATAAATCTTAGACCAGTCAAGTACAAACCCCAGCTCAAAAGTAAGTAATCAGAAACCAATAGATTCCCCTCAGAGCAAAAGTTTCCATCGAAGCACTGAAAAATATAGTAGAAATTTCTGACATCGTGAAACTTATCAACCAGTTCAGACTCATATTCAGTGCAACTCCTAGCTTCAAGGAACTCATAACTAATATGGAAGAAACTTACTACTAAAACTGTTTATAATTGCATCCTCTCAACTGAGCACTCATTTCCCGAGATATCATGATTTAGAACATTAAAGCTTAGGAACAAGATTAGAACAAATTTCTAAAAGGAAGGTTAGTGCAGGCCTTAAAATCAACAAAACATTAAATAAAATTTATGAATTTTGGAAAATTTCTAAAACATTGTTAAAACGGGATAAGTTTTCACGATCTTGCATCACAACCTAAGCAAAGACATACATATTTAAGTAAATTTTATAGTTTCAAAGTATTCAGAACGTGGGTAAATGTCTTAAAAAAGTGTCTAAGGTATCTCCCGCTCAGATGGACTATAATTTTCATTCAATATACTCTAATTATTCAATATTTATTCTCTCTCTCTCTCTTTCTCTCTCTCTCTCTCTATATATATATATATATATATATATATATAGGAGATATATATATATTATATATATAATATATATATATATATATATATATATATATATATATATATATATATATATAGAGAGAGAGAGAGAGAGAGAGAGAGAGAGAGGGAAATTATATATATGTAGAGAGAGATGAACGTAAAAATGTATATAAAATTCCCCATATAGAAAACCATTGGAAAGTTAACAGTAAAGTACAGCTGAACACTTCAACACTTACATATGCTTATTCCTTTTCAGCTTTCTGATGTTCATGTTCGACCGTTTGAGTCCATACAGCTACTACAACAACAAGGAAAAGTACAAAGACGACGATGAAGACGAAAAACGAGATTTCAGTTTGAAAGAAAGTCTCTGGTTTTGCATGACGTCTCTTACGCCTCAAGGTGGGTAATCCTCAATCACAAAACATATCGTATTCCCTGAAAAGAAGACCTAACCGAAAAATAAACCTAATATGATTTTTCAGGTTTCTCAGAATGGAAGTTTTTTTCCAATAATAAACCCCAGTTAAGATTGGCAGCCAGATGAGCGAATTTAGTACTTCCATTGCAATTACATAACATATACAGTATGGTTAGGATGAAAGCACTTCTGTTTCAAGAGCACTTTAAAATAAAATCCATTAATCATGAGAAAACTAGATCTCGGTGATTAACATTTCGGAACTCAGAGAAATAAATAACTCAAAATGAAATACAAAATAAACCAGGAAAAAACTCCTTAAATGCCAATTTTTTTAACCTGGAAACCTGTGGCTTATTTTAGCATATATATTTCATTATATCGACATTTAGGTGTTTATGACAATAATTAATAGTATCTACTACATTCCTATACATCTTACATTTGTATTATAATTCCTATGCATCGTAACTATCATTGAATTACTACACTAGCGGTCGGTCATTTTTTTAATCTTCTTTGCTTCATTCTTTTCGCTATGCATACCATCCTGATTTGGTGTTCTTATATAATTGTTTTTGTCTATATAATGCCCTGAAAACTATACGCGACTTTACAGGTATGATTTGTATTTTATAATAGATATCCTTTAATTCTAACCAGCTGTTTCATTGAATTATAAAATAATAATATTAATATATAATCAAATATAAATAAATAATGTTTATGATATTAATATTTAAAATAAATTATAATATAACTTATAATAAAGCATTTGTAACACACAAGCAGAGTATAATCCCAATGCACGCTTAACATACGCGTCTTATAGCGCATACGTATCTAATACGAATTTTCATAATTCTGTCCTATTTCATGCGTCGATTAATGCTTACTTGTGAAATAATTAGGTCCTCGCAATTTTTTTGAACCATTATTTTTAACTAGCATCATTTTTGTTCCAATCTTGCCACGTCTTTCAATCAATGCAAATTTTTACACCTGGATAACTGCATATTTTTTTGCTAAAAGATTAAACCCAAATGAGTGTTTTGTAACGAATTAACGTCAGACCCGGTCTCATATTATATTTTCAGGGAAATACTTTTAATAATATATATTATTAATTACTTTTTACATCTGAAGAAAAGATTGAAATTACCTAAAACAAAATTATGTGCTACTAAAATGCTTTTTTTTTTCAGGTGGTGGTGAAGCTCCACGAAATCTGTCAGGCAGACTAGTAGCTGCAACATGGTGGTTATTTGGATTTATAATTATTGCATCCTACACAGCTAACTTGGCTGCTTTTCTAACAGTATCACGTCTCGACTCGCCAATCGAGTCTTTGGACGATTTAGCAAAGCAATATAAAATAAAATACGCACCCCAAGAAAGTACCTCAGCTGCGACCTACTTTGAACGTATGGCCTACATTGAAGAAAAATTTTATGAGTAAGGCGACATTTGTCTTTCCTTTTGTTTGTTTTTGGTAGAGAATTCCTTGATCCCATTAAATGAAAAGATGATTTAAGGTGTTCCCGGAAGTGCAATCAATATTGTTGACATCAAATTGAAAGGTAGGCCTTTGCGCAATTAAAAATGGGGTTAAAATTGTGTCACAAAATTGTTGGTGTCTTTCTTTCATGAAATGATAAATTATTTTACTTTGATATAAATTTAACTCGATTGCGTCTGTAAATTTAGAATTAACAACGTAAACAACACATATTCTGAATACAAACATAATTGCAAAAATTAAGGGAATGCTTTATAAAATCTCGCATCCCCTTTCGAAGGACTAATAAGAAATGCAAAGTTCTTGACAATATTGTTCCGATATTCGTACGATATTGTTCAATAATGCAAACATTGCACATTAGCGAGAAAATATTATACAATATCTTTGGATGATTCAAATTTCTATATACAGTTTTTGAGGATACATAAAGAGTATAAAGGCAAAAAGAGTGAATGATTGGGGTCTCAGGTCTCTCAGCAATTGCTAATCATTAAGACTAAAGTTTAACTCAAATTAGAACACGTGTTGAGTCTTGATAATTTATATATTAAAATACTATTTGTCTCTGTGATGGATTTCCAATAAATAAGTCACAAATGATGTAAAATCTCAAAAAATCATGAAATGGGAAAAAACATCAAAAAACACTTACTAGATAAATCGTTGAAGGAAGAAATTGATTTTCCACTGAAAAAAGGAAAACAATTAGAAAAAAAATCTAAAAAGAAGAAATGGAATAAAAAATTCAAAAATTTATCAAAGTGATCAGTTGTTTGAAAACGTTATCATCTGTTCTTTTCCTAGAAGCACATTCAACTGTATAAATATGAATAATTTGATGAATTCTAGTTAAAGAGTTATGCAGTTAAATCAAAAAGTCAATGGCTAACAAATTTTAGAATTCTCAATTAGGCTTCGAAAGTGTATAGGAAAGCGAAAACTTAAAGTTTTAACTTCTATAAAAGTCTTTTTATTAATGTATGTTTTGTACTGCCCGGTTATCCAGTCAGAATGATGCTGTTACAAAATTTTACATATTCTTCTAATCATATAGATAGCCAAAAACATAAATGTATAGATAATCGAAAACCTGATGTGCCAGAAGATGTACTACGACGCACAGCTAACAAAAATAAATGACGGAAAAATTCTTTTAAAACCTCTGCGATCAGGCAACTTTAATATTGTTTCGTGCTAATAGATTGGATTGGGTTTGGATTTTTTGTCGCATTTAGTGCTAGCAGAATGTCTTCAGGACAGTAAGTTACAAGAATTGTAAAGTTATCAACGAAAAGCCGAGTGTGCTCGAAAGTGCTTATAAACGTGTATCAGCGCTCTAAATTAATAGATAAAATGTTCGCCATCTGCTGTTAAACTGCAGGTGTTCGACAGTTGATTAAAAAATAAGTTGCAATCTACTGAGATTTTTTATCATTTGTCACGTCATCACTTTCTTAAATTTTACAGTATCCTTAAGAACTGACATGCACTATTCCTGTTGTTTATTTTTGCGTTCTGTATTCTGCTTTAAAATTTGTAAATGAATGTTTGAATCACCCTTTGTTTAAAATAAAAGGCGATTCAAATCCTTACTCTTACTCTTGAGTTAAAGAGTTATGGGATTTGAAGCAACAAAGGCTATTATCCCCATATCCTTACTCATTAGTATATTTGACTATTGAAAGCAAAGATGTTTTTGTTTATAATGACGTTGAATAAACAGCTGCTCTTTTGATTTCGTTACCTTTAGTGTTTCATGACAGGCTGTGCTTATATAAGTGGTTCAATTCTAGAATATGGAAAAATATGTCTTTGGACGATTCTTTAAACGAGACGGAGCGAGCCAAACTTGCTGTATGGGATTATCCTGTTAGTGACAAATACACAAAAATTTGGTGGACGATGAAAGAAACTGGGATGCCCAAAACATTTGAAGAAGGAATTGACAAGGTTTTGGCATCCAAAGGATCTCAAGAAGGATTTGCTTTCATAGGTGATGATTCAATTTCTGATTTTTAAAATTCTTGTACTTAGGTAACTAAAATGAATTATTTGAATATTTTTAAGTTATTGGAGTTAATACGATATCATGTGAAATACGACGAATGCACTGGACCAATTTAATTTCGGAATCCACTGTTCATCTTGTGGAAAGAAAAGTTTTAGACACCTTGCACAACAGACTAAATTACATAGGCAGTTACTTTCGTTATGTTGTCTACAGATTGTGATGTGATGTGACATGAACTGACTCTATCAAACGCTGTCTGACTTTAATTTTACTGAACTTTTCAAGCAAAAAATTTTCTCAATTTTTCAAGTAAAAAATACAAAATTTTGAATTTCATTTGAAATAATGCTGAAAAGATTGTAAAATTGTATGATCAAATCATCTACAAAAAATGTTTTTATTAATGTTGAAATATAAATCACGAAACTTAATTGCAAGAGGCATAAACAAAGCATTTCGGAAGTCGCTATTAATGAGTACCACAAGCCACAGTAACAGTTTCAGCATTAAAATATAAAAACAAGCTTCCAAAATTCATTTTTCTTTTTTCGAGTTGAAATCTTCAGTATTTAAATTAGAGTTTGAAAAAATGATTTTTTTTTTTTGAAATCGTAAACTTGAATATAAAATATTTTGCTCATAGAAATAATACTCATATTGTATAGAACGGTTTCAATTTTAAAAATTGTGGTTTTCCTCCCACAAACGCAAATTTGAAAGCAAAATATTTTTCTGAGAGAAACAGAAATGACAAAACAAAGAAAATTCTTTATGATAGCAATAAAAATATTCAAACCATTTATATATAAGGCTAATATTTATTGCATAGAAAAACAATAAATAATAATCTAAAATATATTGCACTTTCCTTTACATTGCAAGGAGTGATATGAAGACAGGGGCCACAGCTAATATGATTATGTTTTAGTTCAGATCAATATTAAGAGGCTTAGAGGAGAGCTATTATATACAAAAATGCACGTAATAGCACTCATAACACCAGCATTCGTGACAGAAGTCCATAACCTGAACATGTAAATGTAGCTCAAATATTCTTTATTGTTATTTACCATGTATTTATAACATGGACAGAAATAGACCTTCGAATTTAGTAATTCATAGAAAGATGGTGAAACTGTGGTCTTACAAAATTCTAAAATAACTATGAAAACTGTAACTGAGAATTTAATTGACTTACAATAACTGAATCAATGGAAAGCAAGAAAATAAATGTTTAACATGCACGAGTTTCGTATATTTTTAACATGCTTTTACAATATAAAAGGAAAGATCTGTTGAACCAACAAGGGTATAAAAATAAACCTAAAGTCGGTTAATGTCACTTTCCTTACCCTCGCAAGAGGTCATGAAACTGTATTTTGAAACTTCCTTTTTCGAATCTGGGAATGAGCACGGTGACATTATACTGCACAAAACGCTGTTCTTCCTAAATTACTAATAACTACTCAACATTTCAAACAATCTTCCATTAATACCCTTTAATTGTGTCTTATATGCTTTTGTGTTGTAAAAGATCATTCTCATACGCAACTTTTTAGCATATGATTCCAATGGAACAAAAACGTCCTGAAAATGGATATAGTATTAATTAAAGTGCTATCGAGATTAAGACTCTAGAATTTGTTACAAATTAATCATATGGGTTTGAGCTTTTTATTAAAGAAAGCGTTTTAAAGTACAATATATACCACAAAATATTAATATCAATTAATATTTTGGAAACAGGAAAACGATAAAAAAAATGTCGAATATATTTAACTATATCAATAGTTAAATATATTCGACATTTTTTTATCGTTTTCCTGTTGAATATTTTCGTTGCTTTATGTATTTTATATCACAATGATACTACACTAGAGTTATAAGAATTGCAATTTCAGGCACAAAAGACTGCTTCTTTAAGGGCGCTTCTGAAGCCCGGAAATTAGCCTTATGTTTCGGCCAAATCCTTTCGCATAATTTTTTCAATCTGATTAAACCATTTATGTCCCTTGTTAAAAATACAACAATAAAAGTGAAGAACACGCAAAACAATGAGACAGTCTACGAAATTGAAATGTTGTGAGCATTATGTTGATAAGCTGAAAATGGAATGCAGTAGACTGAGCAGTGGAGGCTCGTGTTATGTAATCTTGAGGATGCTGTAACTTTTAATCAAACATTCAGTGTGCAGTGATGCATATTTGTACCACTTACTTTTTTTTGTCTTTTTCCATTAACTTTGAGTAATTTTACATTTAATCAATAAACTTAAAACATTTTTTTTTCCTCTTCTAATAAGTATTTTAACAGATTTATTTTTATAAAATATTGAAACTCAAAATTTGTTTCAATTAAATATTTTATTTATAATTAATTATTCTTCATTTCCTCACATATTTTCAAAGTTTTGGCTAGCGAAAAAAATTCCCCAATGGAAAAATGTTTGAAATTCCGTTTCTAGATTATTTGGTGCTGCGGATCCCACATTTCCCCTTCAACTTAAAAACGTGGTAAGAGAAGGAAGGGGAAAGCTTGAGCTCTGTAAGTACGCATGCGCACAGGCGGAATTCGGCGCTGCAACGCTATAGAGTTCTAGTAACTTTTTCCTCTGCGCATAATTTTCAGGTAGTGAAAAAATAAAATAGGGAACTTAGTTTTCTGCTTCTTTTTACTCGCAGTTTATTTGAATATTGAAATCGTTTAATGTAAAATTTGTTTAGATTGTTGATAGATTTAATATAAGTATTAAATGAGAAATAATGTAAATTGATTAAATCTACACAATGGGAAAAGTTAGGGGTACTGCAGTACCGCAGTCTCCATAAGCCGCCCCTGAGTAGACTTGAAGGAACAAAATTTCGTGATAGATTTCGTTTTGCTAGATTTAAATTTAAAGAATAATATAATAAACTACTAATACAAATAACCTACTGATACAGATAACCTACTACAGCCTACTAATAAAGTTATTCAGCAAATCCTAGATAAAAGGATGAAAATAAAAGTGAGAAACATGCAAGAAGTTCGAGTTTAAGGAATTAAAGTCTTGTACTTTATGTTGATCCATCTAAAATGGAATGCAGGAGGCTTGAAGGAACGCAATTTCGTAAAGAATATCGTAGCTGTATTCCCAACTGAAGGTTCCTGTTATAATGTACAGATACAGATAAACGCTAAAGATACTGATACAGATCCTAGCTAAAAATATGCAAATAAAACTAAGGAACAAGCAAAAAGTTCGACAGTCTACGAAATTAAAGCTTCCAGGGAGTTATGTTGATCTACTGAAAATTGAATGCAGTAGTCTTCAAGGAGCACGACTTCGTAAAGAATATCATTTGCTATTTTCCTATTTAATGAATAATATTACAATCTACCTATACAGTTAAACTCTATTCAGCAAATTCTATGAATCTACTATGTTTCGTCAGATTTCTTCTACGAAATTTTTAAGTAGAGCCTTCTTTCGTATCATTATGCCTCCTTTTTTAATACATTTACGATTATATTCGTCAGTAAGATAAAGAAAGAATGTATGTGTATTGCTATTTAGGATTTACATTTAAAGTTACGAAAGCACATCGTCTTGATATGGCTTGTGAACTTCATGTCAGCTGCGAGATATTTTGACATGCATTCTAAAGGACTTTACAGATCTCCTAAGAATTCTCAGACAATTCTTTGAAACATTTCCACCTCTTCTCCTCCTCAATGCGCATTATCGTCAATATATAAATAAATAATTTAATTTTTGGCAGCGAATTCCACTCAAGGATAAAATTTTTCATGGTTATTGGTTATTTCAATTCTATCATTCAAATATGTTGTGATGGCTAACTGTGAGCTTTTCTTTATCATTGACATTATAATAATTTACATTTATTTTTACCAGCGGATTCCACTCAAGTGAAGTATGCTGTGATGACCAATTGCGAACTCATTTCTGTTGGAAGTGAGTTTAGTCGTAAACCTTTAGCTTTAGCCGTTCAACAAGGTTCCCCTCTGAAAGACCAACTTTCTAGTGCGTAAGTACATTTTAATCTATAAAATATTCGAGTGCATTGTGCTTATACTATTCTCTTTCTAGGTTTCTTATACTTTTTATTTCACTTTAATTGTTTCATCTTTATAAAGATGAAATTTTGTATTCGATTCTTCACTCAATTTCTGATGCACTAGAGTTTTTGTGTATTTATGCATTCTCGATGGTTATACACTCTTTTAATACTTTCAAAACTGAAAATCAGTTAATCGATTAATTTAATTAAATTTTGATTCTATACGAGTGGCGACACCTAGTACCGAATTTGAGAGAAAAATTGATTACAAGATTCCATAATATTTATATTAACGAATTACAAATTAAAGACTAAAAAGTAGAAAATAATTAAAATAAAAAAATTACTTTTTAGTACATTAATAAAAGTGAGTTTTTAAAAACTGGTTTTATTTCATTTATTTATTTTGAGGACCACGGTGGCCAGATGGCAAAGTCTTAGCTTATTATTATTATTATTAATCCACCGGGAGGAAACCAACCAGATAAGGTTATACAAGACCCTCTCAGTGTAAAGATGAATTACAGAAAGGAGAGAAAAAATAAAATTAAAACAACAGCAACAAATTAACGTAAAGTATACTAAAAAAGTTTGCAATGAATGTCTTAATGGCTGGTGGAAGCGAGAAAAGTCTTTCTTAATCAATGATGACACTATGCCTTCGTTCCTGTAGTATCTTCATAATATTCATGAGTCGTACCAGGGTTCTTTTGTTTTGAACAATATTTTCACACCGCGTCGAAAGGTTTTCAGCACTGGGCTCCTTGAAATGAAAGGGTTTTGTCACTGGGTAGTCTGTTGCGGTCTGGAGCATCTTTATCACCGCAAACGCAACAATCGTGTGAACATAAACCGAATCTGTGGAGAAAGGTTCATGTCCTGTGATGAACTGATTGATTTTTTTAATTGAATGAGGCCCGATTAATGTTAACCTGAGGTACGAAAAGGAAGGTTCAGCTTCCCGTTTCCGAAGGGTTCCATCTATCCTGCCAGATTTCAAGAGAGCACTTTTTGAGATTTTTTTAAGGCAACATTTAAAGAGATCGATCTTGATGTTAAGAGTACTGCCATGAGTAGCCTGTCTGGATAACTAGTCAGCAACCTCGTTCCCTAGTACACCCGAATGTCCTTTAACCCAGGAGATGACAACTTCAGTGGTTAAGGAGCTCCAGATGTTCAAGATTTCCCGCGCAATAGTTGAGATTGGTTGAAGAGCCGCAAGAGCTTGCAGGGACGATTGGCTATCTATATGAATAGTGCATTTTCCCAGGGAATCTTGCTATAACCAGAGCATGGCTTCTCTCAATGCTATCATCTCAGCCTGAAAAACGCTATTATTATTCTCTAAGTATAAGTGGACTACTAAGACTGTGTGGTGGAACTTATAAAGAGGTTCCCAGGATCTTCCAAGCAATGAGTTGAAACTCCAAAGGAGATGGCATTAGTAAATGCAGCTTCTCTTGCAATAACAGGGTCAACTGGTTCAAGACCTGCTAGAACAAGCAAGGAATCACTAGTTGTTCGGTAGGCCCTGCAAATCGTCACATTTTAAGATTCCCCTTTATTAAATGAATTGCAGTCAGACTGGACCTGACTTAACATTTCCTTATGCCAAATGTTTATATCTGACTGGAAATTTTTATATCTGACTAATCATAATTAAATTTCCAATAACAGAAACGGTTTAAACTGAATTTGTATTCTTGAAACAAGCGAATTCTATTTCAGATTTTAATTCGAATAAATTATGTTTTAAATAACAGGCTTTTTTAGCTATGGAGTGTTATTAGACAGACAAGGTTAAATGATTTTATTAACTGCTACTGAGATTTCAGTGGACATGACATTAAACCGTTAATTATATATAATAATATTTATATATTATTATATATAATAATATTTGGAAAACACCCTAAAAATTATCTAATAGATAAAAACCTACCGTCCACGAAACTGTGTAGCAAAACAATTACTTAGTTTAATTTGAATCATTCTAATTTTTATTTGCTTCATCGATATATACATCTAAAAAAATGTCGTTCATTTTTTAAATTAGGTTTGCGATTAGGAAAAATGCATTAAATGATTTAAATTATGCTTAGAATTTTAGTGGAGTTTTAGATAATCACTCCAACTGTACAGACTGACAATACCCACTCTGGTAAGAAATTCTAGTGACTATCATGTGAATCCTTTTCCTACATATTATGTGTCTCCTATGCATTATAAAACTAATCTTTCGCGAATCGTTAATGGTTTGTTTAATAAATTTTCTATCATGGGTCGCAAGAAATCTGAAATAACCTATTAAAAAGATGATTTGGGTCAATAAATATACTTTCACCATTTTTTCAAGTCCTTTAAATATAAGCTACATAGGGTTATCTATTCTTGTCTGCCCCATTAGAAATAGGATACGCTATCCACTACAAATAAGATATGCAATGGGAGATAAATTCTAATGACGTAGTGATGCAAATGTTCTGCCAACTCATCCGTAGAGGCAAACAACCGGTAATATAGCTTTCCTGGTGGTAGTTATAATCCTACTTTGTCTAGCATATCTTCGTGAGTCAAGAAATTATGATAAAGGGGAGGTGGAATCGTCTGTTGATCAAAGTGACCTTGGAAGACCTAGGTATCACATGAGACAGTCTGACCTACCTCGAATGCATGGGGGCCAGGTACCATTCTTGGATGACTTTCGGAGGAAATTGGCCAGCATTTGTGTTTCGCTTAGAGGAACATCAGGAAAAGCTCTGCAGCTAACCCAACTGCAGTGAGAAATTGGTTGATAAAGCGCGCATCAGTCTACCAGACTTTAAGAATGGTTAAGAATACAAGCAGAGGATAGCACCCCTAACTTTTTCCGTCCGATTCATGTTCCTCTGCCATGTTATGTCACAATCCACTAGATCACAGGTGGGCACCTGTATAATCTGTTTCGCCTACATGGAAGAAAGTAATACCAAGAAGTTTTCAGTTCCTTCAGTGATTTACTGCTACAAAATGTCTTCATCTATATTAGAAAAGGTCAAACATTTCAGTAACGCTCATGAATTTTCCTAACTTTTTCAGCATTTTTTTGCTTATTTTGTGAATTTTTTCCCCTCTGAGTTTTGGGAAACTTAAATCGTTTTGCTAAATTATGGGACCTTCAAAGTATCCAACGGACTGGTAAACAGCATGAATAGGGAAGATTTCACTAAAAGGAAACAGATTATAAGTATATATTGTTAAAGCTTCTTACTAATTGTTTTTAATCCAGTTTGTAATTAGTTTTGATTTCAGTGTTGGTAAACAAAACATAATTCATTGGAATTGTTATAAAATTTACATGCACCGATATTTTTTTTTTCCTTTTATTCCTTTTACGTACTTAATTTTTGAATTGAATATTTAAAAGGAAGGTCGTTATCTTCAATGTTATAAATTCTTTTTGAATTAATTTTCTTTCAGTATTTTTTTATTTTGTATTATGGTAATGCATTTTTTCTGTTAGTGTATTTTACATTACTTTCACTCAGATAAAATGACAGTTATTGTTAAAAGTAAAGTTATTTATAAAACGAAAGTTAGCGTCAATTGAATCATCAGTTCTGATTTCTTAAGCACTTTGCCATGAGATTTTCTATTGCTTTGCCACAACTTTCGTTAGTAAATCTGTGACAATCAGATCTGAGATATTGTTGGCTGGTTAAAAGCCCGTCTTAGACGGGCACAAATCTTCTAGTTGATCAATATTACTCAAATATATTTTTCTCTTTAGAATTTGTGATTGGATGCTTTTATATTACGATTTTTTTTAAATTCCTAGTCGAAAATAATTTTTCATAGAAATTCCTTTATATTTTCTTTGTCTATAAAGCATTTTGAAACTGTTAAATCAAAGGAAGTTGGAAGGTTTAAAAGAGAAATGGTGGAACAAGAATCCGTTTAAAAAGGAATGTGATGACAGTGAGCAACAAAGTGATGGTATTAGCATAGCAAATATTGGTAAGTGATGCAAGATTATCTTAAGGGGATTTCAGTATTCATTTTACAAATAGAAACATTTATTCTTAACTTGCATTTCTGGACCTCTTATTTTCAAATTCATACAATGTTACGTAGGACTGTAAGATAGGAGGATCGCAAGTTCGAGACCCGAAATCCTAGTGTTCCACCGAATCTCCCTAGTGTATGAGGGTCCGGGTGCTCTTTAAAGTTGCTGTCGTAACATTGATGCAGCTTGAAAGTTAGAAGAGTGGGGTACAATCTCAGATATCGTCCTTGTCATCTGACCACGTTTCAAAATGATGATATCTGTTCGATATAACCCTCTTGTAGTTTAGAAAAAGGGCGTTAATCAAACAAAGCAATAAATAATGCGTTTTCAGAAAATGATTGCTGGTCTAAAAATAAATCCCAGAGACGTAATGCTAACTTTTTTCTCTCTTATGTAAAATAAAAATGTTTTTTTTTTCAATAGAAAAGATGTAATGTTAATTTCTTCTCATTTGCGAACTAAAAAGTGGCTTTTATTTCCCCGAGTTCATTTCTTTCTGCATATGAACATCACCTGTGAAAAATAAAAGAAGTAAATGGATATAATAAGACTTCATATAAATTCTGCACGATTTCGAAAACTATTTGGAATAATATAATTCTTTCTTCTGTTGCATAAAAAGTTCTGGCAACAGCAGTTTGTTTATTCATAAAGATTTAACTTTTTAGAATTCCTGCAATGCAGACAGGCTTTACGAACAAGCATAAGTCTGTTAATAATAACTCTTTTATACAGGGTGATTATAATTAAAGTTGCACTTTCAATAAAGGTTGTAAAAAAGAACCACTGGTCAGAATGACCTGATATCTCATCTGAGTATACGTGAAGCAATGGGAATTTGTTTTGCGAAAGAAAAAAAGCAGTTCAAAAGTTGACCGATAGATGGCGCTGTACTCGTGATAAAATGATAAGAAACAATTGCTTTAAAAGATATGCTAATTTTAAGATGCTAATTAAAAGACGTGACATGCGCACCGCACATTACACTTGTGATAAAAAGGTGGGAAACATGCAGCTCCTGTTATTCTGAGTCTGAGAAGGTAGTCATGACTCTATCATTGAAGGATCGGGCTCTCCTTGTGAAGAGTCGGATGCATTTGACGTGAAATGTGGCAGAGGGAGGAAAGCAATTGCTTCGACGTCAGTGGAGGATGTGGCTACAGCATTGCAGGAAGCGTCAAGCAGGGCTTTGGGAACGTGCAGTGCACGGGGAATTTCCCGAATTTTAGACATGCCTGTCAGAACTGTTCGTAAAATTACGAAATATCCTGCAATGCTATCCATTCAAAATTACGCATGTTCAGGAGTTGGTTCCTGCTGACCTGCCGAAACGAGAAGCTTTCGCCCTGCAATTTCTTGCTCGAATGGAAGTGGAAAATGCACGTCCATGGAACATTTTGTGGACAGACGAAGCCCATTTCTATCTCCAAGGTTCTGTCAATACTCAAAATTGCAGAATATGGGCAAGAGAGAATCCATTCCAAGTGCAACCATTGCCTCTTCATTATCAAAAAGTCACTGTGAGGTGTGGGTTTAAGGCAGCATTTATCGTTTGCCCTTTCTTTTTCGAGGAGATTGGTCCTTCGGGTTCTGCAACCTGTACAGTCAATGGGACACGTTATGAATCTATTTTGCGAAACCAGCTAATTCCAGCACTGTAACAGCGCGGATGTGTGGATAGCACAATTTTTATGCAAGACGGCGCTCCTCTGCACATTGCAACACTAGTGAAGCAGCTGTTGAATCTGCATTACGGAAATGACAGAATTATCAGTCGCCATTTTCCAACAGCCTGGCAGCCACGATCACCTGACCTGAACCCTTGCGAGTAGATAAAAAATAAGGCTTTTGGGACACCAGGATCAGGGATCAGCCACCAGTTCCCTCCCGCCACCAACTCCCTCCCGCTATCAAGTCCCTCCCGCCACCAACTACTTCTTAGATAAGGAATTTTTAAGATAAGGAATTAATTATTTTTTTTTTTTATCTTTTTGACTTCGAAAATTTTTCGAGTGTTTTTAAGGACTTAGATTTTTCAACATCCTTTTACAATTAATCTCTCATTCATAGATTTGTGTCAATCATTACTTAACGTGAATCAAAATAAAGCATTTAAACATAAAACTTTAAAATTAAACAATTTTCAATCATTACCTAACATTAATTAAAATAAAGCATTCAAACATAAGAATTTAAAATTAAATATTTTTCAATCATTACTTAACGTGAATTAAAATAAAGCATTTAAAACTTAACATTAATTAAAGTATTTAAACATGAGAAGTGAAAACTTTAAAAATAATTAACAGGATTATGCCCAAACCACCACCCGATGTATCTTAAGGACACATCGCCTCAATCCAGTTTTTTCATGTGATGATTAAATATTTTTCAAAAATTAGTTAACATTAATTAAAATAAAGCATTTCAACATATTTCTTTCGGACTTTGAAAATTTTTCAAGCGTTTTTCTCATTCATTGAGACTTAGAATTTTCTCGACTGTTTGAACAAAAATTTCTCGACAATTTTATTTTATTTTTATTTTCTATTTTCATTTTTTATCGTCGGAATTTTTAATTTGTTTTCAGGAAAATTTCAAAATCTTACCCATTTTTTTTTCTCTTCTTAAATATAAAAAGATTACTTAGACGCTAATTCTCATAAAATCTTTTTCTTAATTAAATCAGCTTTATAAGAATAATTCTTCTAATGAACCAGCTTCGATTTATTTTTCTTTCATAATTCAACTTCATGCTTCGTTTTGAGCGGGAGGGAGTTGGTGGCGGGAGGGAACTGGTGGCTGATCCCTGATCCTGGTGTCCCAAAAGTCTTATTTTTTATCTACTCGCAAGGTTTCAAGTCAGGTGATCGTGGCTGCCAGGCTGTTGGAAAATGGCGACTGATAATTCTGTCATTTCCGTAATGCAGATTCAACAGCTGCTTCACTAGTGTTGCAATGTGCAGAGGAGCGCCGTCTTGCATAAAAATTGTGCTATCCACACATCCGCGCTGTTACAGTGCTGGAATTAGCTGGTTTCGCAAAATAGATTCATAACGTGTCCCATTGACTGTACAGGTTGCAGAACCCGAAGGACCAATCTCCTCGAAAAAGAAAGGGCAAACGATAAATGCTGCCTTAAACCCACACCTCACAGTGACTTTTTGATAATGAAGAGGCAATGGTTGCACTTGGAATGGATTCTCTCTTGCCCATATTCTGCAATTTTGAGTATTGACAGAACCTTGGAGATAGAAATGGGCTTCGTCTGTCCACAAAATGTTCCATGGACGTGCATTTTCCACTTCCATTCGAGCAAGAAATTGCAGGGCGAAAGCTTCTCGTTTCGGCAGGTCAGCAGGAACCAACTCCTGAACATGCGTAATTTTGAATGGATAGCATTGCAGGATATTTCGTAATTTTACGAACAGTTCTGACAGGCATGTCTAAAATTCGGGAAATTCCCCGTGCACTGCACGTTCCCAAAGCCCTGCTTGACGCTTCCTGCAATGCTGTAGCCACATCCTCCACTGACGTCGAAGCAATTGCTTTCCTCCCTCTGCCACATTTCACGTCAAATGCATCCGACTCTTCGAATTTATCAATCGTCTTCTTCAGACCGAATGCAGTCATCGGACCAGAACCGCTTCTTAAACCCTTTAATGTTCGGAATTTCTTCAATGCAATCTGGTGTGCTACCGTTGACATTTACATATTTTTTTTTACAAAATTCCTATATGAACTTCCAATGTTACAAACTTTTTTTACGGTTCATGATATGTTAAAATATATTTGTTGCCTTTCTGAATTTCTAATGTATCTGTCACCACAATATTTAGAACTCTAACAAAATTCTAATTTAATCAACTTTCTTTTCAGGTGGAGTTTTCATCGTCATCTTCATTGGTGTCGTTCTGGCAGTGATGACCCTCATAGTTGAATACTTTTTGTATAAAAAGAAAAAACGGAGTCATACTCGAGTAGTGAGTGTTGATAGATATCCAAAAGATCGACACAGAAGGCGATAAAAGCATGTAATGAACAGACACATTACATTGAATACATGTGTACATAGGAGGGAAAGTTATCAGAAATCATTCATTTCATCGAACTGTTATAAATTATGAAAGTAATCATTTGATTGGCATATTCCAAAACCAATTTGCACCAGTACTGTACAGCTGGATCAAAATTTCTGTATTTTACATCAGGGGAATGAATGTGTCTTACCTGTACGTTAATACTTCAGAAATATCCTAGTAATTTAGACACAGAGAAACTGTGTATTCAAAATCAATGATAAATGGCTTGCTATGTGCCTTAGAAAGCTGAAAATATGCTTCCAACTTATGGCATTCTCATGCAGTTTGATCAAAATTTCTGCATTTCACTTTTAGCTGGATGAAAGATGTGTTATTACCCAGTACTTCTTTGAAACCAATAAATTCTTCGGCGGACAAAGTTGAATAAATTTTCAAGTCAAGTAGTTAGTAGTGTTTTAGTTTAATGGGAAAAATTAGTGATATGTAACATTTCGTGAGAGAATACCACACATATAACTGTAAATTTCTTATAGTTCAATAAGATATTTTTCTGACTTATCAAAAGTATTATATATATCGAACGCTTTAAAACAACAAATTTTCTTACTTGAATATGTAAGGTTTTATAAAGTAACGCTAGATTTACGTATTTTAATTTTGAAATTCTATTATTTACTATGCTTATTTATATGAACATCAGTTTCAGCTACATTTTAAAAACTAAGGAGTACCGGCTATAATTTTGAACATAATGCTGATAAAGTCTTTGAATATTTTGTATAGAAATTTCTTAAATTTTTAAATTAAGAAGTAAAATGAAAAATAAATGTCATATGATAGTATTATTCATTGCAGAATTTTTAAAATATTCAAAAGTATTTGAGCAATCATATTTTTCGGAGCAATAATTTTGATGTTAATTTATAGATTATATTTGGATTTCTTTCTCCTAAGGAACCTTGGATGTCTTTGTTTCAAGTCTTTTTTTAATAAACATTAATAATAAACAAAGAAATTTAAATAATATGTAGAAAAATAAACCACTTCAGGAAAAGCTCGAGATATTGATAATAATTTTAAAAATGGAAGAATATAAAAACATTTTTCGTTACTTTCCATGATATTTTTCCTTAACATTAATTCAGCTTCATATTAATTTTCCATAATATTTAGCAAAAGTATTGCATCTGGAATAAATCCTTGGTAAGAAAGCGACGGTATAGTTAAAAAAATCAGTTATCAGAAAAACACAGAAAAAAAGTTCACGGGAAAGAAGACTTCTTTTTTCCTCCTGAAATGAGGTCACTTTTTTTCTTGACTAAGGTTATTTTTTGTCTTCAGCAAATCTGCTTTCGCCAAAAACTTGTGCTGTCGTCATCTAATGGACACACCTGCATATCCACCTATTAAAAAAAAACTCTGCAAGGCCGTTTAAAAGCCTTAGATGATGGAAGATGTGGATGGTATCTCTTCCTCAAAACTAATAATTACACGGCATTTGATACTCTTCGGCCTTTGTGTCCTAGTTTTTGTGGAAGACAATTTTTCACAGTGTGTTTCATTGGATAGTTACGTTCTTGATTTTTTTTTAAATTATTGGCGTACCAGAGAAGCTTCTTTAGCCAGCTAAAATTCTTCATTGTTATCCAATGACTTCATCGGGTATATTAAATTTTAATTCCTGTCTTCCTTTTAATTCTTCTAAATTTTATTAAAATTTATAAAAAGTAAAGATCGGGATGATTGTGGTTCGAATATACGGAAATCCGGATTTCTACTTTCCCAAATCAGGAATTCTCCGGATTCTCTTCTGTAATTTCACTTTGTGATATTTTGACAGACAGTAAAGCATATATAACCAACGATACCCTAGATCCTTTTCAGATTGTAATAAATTGTAAAATTCATTATTGCTGTCGAATAACTTCATTGGGCGTAATAAATATTAATTAAAGAGCGGAGTGACTGTGGTCCAGCTATCTGGAATTCCGGATATTTTATTTCATCAAATCTGAAATTTTCGCATTCTCATCTTTCTGTAATTTCACTTATATGGGTGATATCAGTGGCGGCTTGTACATTAGGGCTGCATTGCTTCAGCAACCCCTGAAATAATTTTTTAAACTTGTATTTTTCGTTTTGAATCTTATTTGCTTACATTTCCACACTCAGAGTTCAATGACTTACGAAAATGCAAAATAAAGTAATAAAAAATCGAAAAAAAGGCATAAAATGAATCTTTTTAATATATTTTTCTTTTTTCCTCACTCTCACATAAGTTGCAGTCTCATTGGCTGTTTATGAATTTCGCTTCCGGTTCGTGTTGCTATGACAGATTCAAGCAAATAATACTATTCTAAAACTTTCAAATTTTTAGAGTATTTCAGTAAAAAAAATGTATTTAATATGTTTTAACTTAAAAATAAATTTTCTGTATATGTGTTTTTTTTATATTCGTTTTTGAAAGAGTGTTATCGAATGAACTGGGCAAGGAGGGAAGTGTATATGTGGAACTCCGATTATTATTATTATTATTATTATTATTATTATTTTCATTTTCTTCGGAGGAATCGTTACATCAACATTCACTTTAATTTTTGTTAGTAAAACTAATAGAAAATGTCATATGCTGGTTATTTACTTTGTTTGAAAAGCAGGAAATTTCACATCTGGATTTGGAATTAAAAAATTTGACCTACTTGGAGATAAAGTAGCTTTTAAAATTGCATTATCTTCATAAACCTTTTTTTGCAGCCCTCCTCGTTTCTGAGCTCACGAGCCGCCACTGGGATGACAAAAAGTAGCATTTTTAGCCATGATACCCTAGATCTTATGCAAATGGCTATATAATTTACTCTTATTAAACAAAAATGCGTGTTAAGATTTGGGGTCAAAAAATTCCTCTGCTGATAAAGATTTTAGGCATAATTTATGAAGAAGCTAAACAGTCTTTATATTTCATAAATCATTTTCTCCATGTTAGCCGTTCTCTACACCTGCAGATATGCATATTTCAAGTTCTAATCTACTATAGAAAGGGTACGGTGAGAAGACTATCTAATTCAAACTGCTCTGCTGATAACATCGAACACTCAGATGTTAGCAAAGAAAAACATAAATGCACCATTTTCCAAACCCGAAATTCTATTTTTTAAAAAACAATTCTCGAAAAAGCTAAATTGTTTTAAAAATCCTGAGAAAATCAAAAAGGCAACATTGTGAAATGATATAACGAAAAGTAAATTAATTTTAATAAAGTATGGAAAAGTTTTAAAAGTATATACTTCTATATAAAGTTCTTACTTCGCTTATAAAACTGATTGAAAGTATGTGTACCATGTTAATATTCTGAATTATTTGAAATTAAGTCGGAATTTTAATCCATATTAGTTTTTATGATTTTTGAAATGGATAAAAAGTAACAGCATTCAAGCAACAGACAAAACTTGTATTATTTTCGTTCATTAGACTTTCCATCAGCAGCATATTCGACATGCGAGCAAACTACTTGCATCAGAAAATGAATTTGAATTAAAACTATTTAATTGATCCAGATTGGACACAGTGCATTTCATTCAACAGCTTAAACTTAGAAGTGGAGAAGTAAATTCGTAAAAAAAATATATATATGATTCATCTGATACATGCCAAATGAGCTGCGCCGATTTAATTTTGGAATTCACTGAACATCTTGGAAAAGGAGAAAGGGCATGACGTAAAAAGGCGTTGAGTCAGATGTTAGATGGCATGCGCAATTACGTTTGTCAAGTACTTGTGACTTCACTCGAATTGATTCAGGTTTAATGCTTCTAATGAGTTAGATTTGCCAGAAACTGACCGCCGTTTTTGCTTTGAGAAATTTAACTCATTTTCCATACGTAGCATATTTCTTCGGAATTTAAGTTTTGAAATTTAATAGATACTACAGTATTTTAAAAAAATTAAATTATATCTGAATTATTCTATTCGTGCGTGTAGTTGAAGTGTTAAAACTATCTGCTGTAAAAATAAATAATTCAGGAAATATATTTCCGATTATAATCAATGAAATGAAAATTATTTTCAAACTTTGTTCTTGCATTTTTTTCAAATAAAAAAATAATTACAATACCATACTTTACGATAGAGTCTTGTAATATATGTTTGTAAGTTTCTTTGAATTAACTTAATTTTAACTTAATTTGATCGATATCATTTAAAGTAATCTCTTCATAATACTCTGCTTTGGCTAAAAAATAAAGAAAAAGAATACAGTTACAATGTTGGGAAATCTGTTTCTTATCGATTCAGCATTCTCATACGAAACCCGCGATAAATACGCGCTGCCGTTTAATTTTGGAATACAGTGCGCATCGTGTATTCGCTTGTCATAGTATTACTAGCAGTACGCGCTCGGCGTTGCCCGTGCCATCATGACTTCAACAAAATAACGCCCACAATGACATGAAAAAGTTTTGAAAACAAAATAAAAATAAAATATACACATTATTGATTTGTAGGAAAACAGTACCTAGTACGTTAATCCAAAACAATATTAAAAAATTGCAATGTGAAAATCATTATTAGGCAGCAAGCGAAATATGACATACAAAGAAACATGCTAAGACACTGCCGAAAATAATTATTGAGACATTCAATTAAAGGTTATGACGTCATCTGCGTTCTTCGCCGCCAGCCAATGACATTGCAACAATGCTTTCTGGGAAAGGAGAATGTCGATCCGGTGATTGTCTCGCTGAGAAGCTCGCTAGCAAATAACTTTGAACTGGTCAAAGAAAAATAAATTTTGAAAAAACGGAAAAAGGTATTTTAACGGTTCTTGTTTTAAATCCAACAGAAACGTTCCAGTTATAAGCTGAAACAAATTGAAATTGATAGCGTTATTAGAACGTCGGATGCAAGAATTTTAAGAAATCCAAATGAAAAATTAGCATAAAAATGACTATTTTTAGAAAGAAATTCAAAACCAACTTCATTAAAAAGAAAATTGTTTGTTCTTTCCGATGGTGTTTCTATTTTTCTTCCTACGATTATCAAAACCGATTTTATTGAGAAATTAGCGGAAAAACTACCTAAAACAACACAAAATATTAAACAAAAAATTTTCTAGATTCAATTTTAAAATTCCGGCTTCGAGGTGCATTGAGTCACCATGAAGACTACCTGTGTGCCAAATTTCAATGATGTAAGTGCGATAGATTCGTTTGGACATCGCACGCACACACACAAATAATGCCTTTTATAGTTTTAAAGTAGCAAACGAGCATAGTATAAACGTGCATTTAGATGTTATATGACATATGCTGTGACGTTCACAACGTGACTGTGATGTCACGGGCATTGACTCCATTAAATAGTGATTTCACTTTTTATTAGCTGCAAATCGCCACTTCTTTCCTTGAGGGTGGGTATTTGTCCACCTTTGCCATTTCCTACCGGCGCCTAAGTTTTTGGTTGCCTCAAACTAATTTATCATTTTTGCATGGTAACATTTCGAGGATCTTGAAATAACTTTAAAACTTTCCAACCTTATTTGTATTTCAACCTATCAATATGATATAAATCATCTGATATGTAGAAAGATTATTTACTAATTTAAGTGGCACAGTCGACTTTTTCTCAACGTAGGCTTTTGAAAGAAAAAAAAAAACATCGACTTATGTGTCAGTTTAAAATCGATTACGAAGACAGAAACAATGAAAGAACATTTGAATATATGTAAGGGAGACGAATATTTTTTTACCTCGTAGTTTTAACTTGTATAGAAAGAGGAAGAGAGATAAATGATAAAAAAAATCGCATTTTACATTTTGTCACTTTATCGAAGCAAACAACATTGTGTTATTATATCATTATAAAGCAATATATCTTTCTCTGAGATGTAATAGTAACGAAGAAAAACAAGAATAAGAGTCGGTTATTTTCTTGGCTAGTGTTTCTGATGTGTATGTTTAGAGACAAACACATCAAGTGACATAGTTGAAAAGAGAGAAGAAAAATGTGGTTCAATTTGTTCTAATTTGTCAACGGCATAATTCATGAGTATATTACTTGATTATAAACCGATGTTATTTCCATTGCTAAAATGGAAATTGGAATATAGCAAATTATTTCCGCTTTTAAAGCTCATCTTATATTAAACTAGTGTACTGAAGATTTTTGTTGCCAATTTTTTGTATATTCACCTATTCCTTCTTTGCCACAAATGTCATTAGTCAAATACGAGATGTATTATTAAGATTTTATTCAGTTCTTATGAATTATTTTAAATATTAATAAAAATTAGAGAAAAATATTTTGGTTGGATTGGGTTCTTTCTTGCATGTATTTGTTAACCAAATTAAATTCTTTTTACGTATTCATATACGAAATTAAAGTAAACATTTGGCTACCATCGAACTAGGTTTGAAAAATCAAACTCTAAGCGTAGGACACTATGATCTGCCCATCTGAGAAGAATATACTGCATTCCCTGGCGTTTCTGTAGTATGGTTTGTTGTAACCTCAACATAAGGTTAGCTTAACTTCCTAGTCAAAGCGCCGGTAAGTAATTAATCTCGGTAATATTATAGCATAAAACTAGAAAATTTGCTCGAAGGCTTCACTACTATACAACTTACAGAAGCATATTACGTATTTAATTTGCCTCGTTGCTCCTGTCAACGTAGAGATCGCATCTCAATTTTTCGTACAATCTCGTGGGTTGCGCTAATAACGCGTTGTATATTAAACGATCCAGCAGCGAACCCTGAGATTTACAAGTTCTTTTCTGCAGCATACCGTGGTTTCTACGGGCTAGCGTTTTAACTCTTACTACTACAGCTTTGCATATAAATAACTATCCGTTCCGTTTCAAAAGTATCCGGACCTATTTCCAAAAATTCCGACGTTTTAAAAAATGCTGCTGTCGGAGGGTTTGGTCCGTTGCAAAAGTATTTGGATTTATCCTTAAGCGTTGCGTATAAATAACAATTATAAATTTAAAAAATATTATCATATTGATTAAAAATTCTAATTATAAAAATGATTTTAAAAATATAAAAAGTAAAAATTGGCCTTCGGTTGAAAGATAAAGTCTTCTGTAACATGGCTTCTTAAATTTTCCCCATTTATTGGCAATGATGAACAGATGCTGAAAATTAAACCTTGTCAGAGCCATAAATGGTTGAACCCCTCTGATAAAGACGTGCTAGCTTATGATTCCCCATTCGTACTCTCCGTATTGCGGTAGATATGTTGGATTAAACATTAAATATATATCGAGATATCGTATAGACACATTGAGGTACTAATAAATCAAAAATCTTTTACAGTTATTTGACGTAACTTTGCAATCAATTATTATTTACTTGTAGAAAAATATTGACCACTGTTAGGATCGCAATTATTGATTTAATTTTACAAAAAAGCACAGATCTTAGCTGAATATTTGTGGAGATGGCTCAGGAATCTTCCATATTTTTCAGGTTGAATTGTAATTCAGAAGTTGGAATAGTCAGAAAAAAACAGATGAATGTACTAGACGTATTCAATGTCAAACTTTATTCGAAATAAATATTTTTAACTTAAACGATTTTCACAAAATTTTTGTAATAACTACTGTAGAAGAATCTGATGAAAATTCGCCACCTATTTTAAGAAGTTTAAATACCCGACTATCCAAAGGTGAGTGTGTGATCTAACACTATCCTTATGGATGACTAGATCTAGATATCTAGTTTTCAAACTAAGGAAGAGCCAAAAACATGTTGTATATTGAGAAAAATTATCCAAATCTTCATTATATAAATATTCATCAGAAAGTTCAATGGTCAAGCTCTGTAAACAGATAACAAATCTGAGCTGAGGATTTTACCTGTAGTATTTAGCGGCCTGAAATTTTGCCGCTAAGTCACTTTGACAAGTGACATCGCTATATTAACATAGGGAGTTGTTATAATGTGTTGTTGTTATTAATCACATATTTTTTATAGTCTGTGATTATGGAGGTGTATTAAAACACTCCAAGACAGGCGGAAACATATAGGGTACATGACAGTGCTTGCAGATATATTCACCTACAATCATAAAACAGAGAAACAAGTGGCATTTTTACGTCAACTACAGGAGATCTTCGACTGATCGTCAGGTTCATCAAGAGAGAGAGAGCCATTTACACATCGACAATTTCGAAGTGTCTAGTTTCTGATATTTTGATAAAGATTTTCTTATTATTAATTTGGAATCTAATGGCTTCTGTTTGTTAGTTAATTCTTTATCTCAGAACTCAATAATAAGTTGATTTACAGATTCTGTCTTGCACAGTTTGTTACTTTTAAAGAAGAATTTAATGTTATTATTAAGTAAATACCTTTGTGAAAATATAGAGTTAAATATATTCCTTCAATTTCATAATAAAATAAGCTGCAAGCCAGTTCTCGATGTCTTTGAACAAAGGAATATAAAACAACATTCTGCTATATAGTGTATTTGTATTTTCGCCGTGATTTACAAACGCAACTTAATTCATGTCAGTAGTCAAGAAAGCTGTGGCTACAAATAAACTTTCTTCTTGTTTCTTACTTTCCTGTAAGTAAATATACAGCAATCAAGTTGACTCGTATTAAAATGACTAATTTTTCATATTTTTCAACTCTTTTTTTTTTTTTACCTTGAACGTTGTCTCCTGTTACATTAAGCTAAAACAGTCACAATTGGGAACTTCAGCATTTTTTTTTATTTTTTAAATCGATTTAAAATGCTTCGAAACGAACAATAACATTAAAAAAAATTCTAGACAGTTTTGTTTTTGTTAAATTTGCAATCAAAGTTCTCCTCTCAGAAAACGCGGGGAAAACGATCCATTTTGGCGCGAAACGGGTCTGACGTCAAAGTTGCCAGACAGGGGAGACACACTCTTCCTTCCCGTTCGCGCTCTATAGAGATTCTCTTTTTTCTATATTCTCCGACTATCTTATCAGATAAAATAATGTCGGAAAGATACAAGTATTGTATTGTTCCTAAATGTCGTAATACAACTGTAACGGCACCCGATAAATTATTTATCAATGTGCCAAAAAATTATGTTATTCGCAAAAAGTGGTGTAAAGCGATGGAGAGAGATCCGAAGCTAAATCCGGAATTATCAGCAAGCAGCGTTCGTCATGTCTGTGGAGATCATTTTGATGTGAGTTATTAATCTATATTATACTTATTAAAATTGCATATCATGAAGCACAGTAAATTCAGAATTCGATATCTTTTTTGTTTTTAAAAGAAGTATAAGGTGAGGTTAGCAGCAAAAAAAAATTAAGATATTTTAAAGCAAATACTTAAAGTTAATTAGTTTTTTCCCATTTGATTACATGTAATTTATTTTTTTACCCTTTGAGAGGCCATTGCCCCTCAAAGGGTAAAAATATAGAAGATCCCACCTTATCTAAGAATCTTTTTTTAAAAAAAAAAAACTTGCTCATGTTATTTTATAGCAAAAATTTTTCAAAAGATATTCGAATGTTTCTTATATTTTTTAAAAAATTACCAGTACTATTGAAAATTAACAAGAATATCTTAAAAATTAGTTTAAATTTCCGACTTTTTTGATAATAAAATTCGTTTTCATTTGTAGTTCAACAAAATAATTCGCAGAATTAACTTTTGATGCAAAATAAATTCTTTATATTCAATGAATGCATTAAAATCAAAATTAGTCTTCAAAAATTTAGTTTGCTTATCAATTATTATAGTTGAGAAAGAGTGGGATAAATTTATCTCATCGTGCATCTCGAGTTTGTTGATGGCAGCACTTAAATTCCTAGATCAGTCGCATTTGGTCTGGTTTGAATATTTTTATAAATTTATATAGTTTTTTTATATAATTCAAAAATTAACTAACATAATGAAAAAAAGCTTACTTTGCAGTAAAGAAGGCTTACTACTTACAGATACTTTGCTCATATCTTCTCTTTTCTTTTTTTTGCAATTTACATAATTGGTTACAGTTTTATCATTTTTAATTTTTTAGTGTATTTCTTTATATAAGTTATTTTTACCAAATTTTATATTAATTAGTATAAACTAGTATTTTAAAATTAATACTTGTACAAACTAAATAATTTATATAGTAAAATAAAGTGTAGTAAAATAAAACTACATAAAATAAAATTAATTTTTAAAAGGCACAGGTGTGTTTTTTAAAAAATGCCGTACCTGAAATTATTTTGAACGGAACTTCTGAAATAAATAAATTCCTTTTTTTTCTGTAGGCATACGAAATTTAATACATCATGCAAAATCATGTTCTTATCTTTTCGTTCTTTCTTGTGCAACAGAAATCGCAGCGTCTTCTCGGAATGCCCGAGGGCCCCTCTGCAATTTATTGTTGCTTGATGGTTTCGAAAACCTATCCGTTTTTCCTATGGCGAAGCCTTTTCTGTATAGTATAGAGCCCTGTTCCGGTAGCTGAATGCATTCAAGGGAAGGTCAAAACAACTTTTCTTATGGGATAATTTACGAGCCGGCGTTTTGTGTCCAGTTTCTTAGTCAGAACTGAATAATTACAGACACATGTACTGACAAAACATTTGTGTTACTTCCCTTGTAATAAAATAAGTAAGCGATCAGGATTTTACTGATAGAAAGTGAGTAGCTTGCTTTGTTCCGAAGCTTTCAAAGAGATCCATAAAAATACTACAGAATAGTGTGTCACATTTGAGTGCTGATTGTTGGAAAATCTGTTGCATTCAGAGAGATACACATTCTTTCAAGGCATGAAGCTAAAAACTTCACTTTTAAAACGTTAGCTGGTACAAACGCCTTGATTCTAAGCAGAGTACAGAACTAGCGAAAGAGAAGTATGCGAAGGAAGGCACCCTTGACGTCAAAATCTACTCTGCCAATGAGAGTGTGTTTCGGATTGCATCATGATTCCTGCTATTTCAGTGCATCTTTCGCTCTCAATATTTAAACAAATAAATTTTTCTGTAAAATTTCACTTGCATATTTGAAATTAGTATGATTTTTTCTACAAATACGGATGGCTTTCACGTGTTTTTAAAAAATGCTGAAGTTCCCCATTCTTTAAATGTCCAGACCATTCTGTATATAGTTAGAGCATAATTTAAGTTGTAATAAGAGAATATGAGAACATTTAGAAGTATATACCGCCAAGCTAGACATGATTTTTCTCACTATTACTCCAAAAATTTAATATTAATTTTGCCTTTTCAAATTAATCGACTTTAATTATGGTCAATTAATTTAATAAAATGAGATATACGAATGTCCAAGAATTCAGAACAGTAAAGCTCAAAACTATACATTAAAATATGTTTTAAGTTAATTAATTTCGTAGTTCATTCATTAATATGAATGCACTACGAAATTGACTAATAATAAATTGAAGTTCATTAAGAGCTGAAACAATGAAGCAATTAATGTTACTTTTCTGATCAATTTTGTCATTTTGTTATTCTTCCGCTGTCGATATTATGATTCTAAAACATTTATAGAGTAATAAAAACAAAATTTCCAAAACACGAAGCCTTTATTAAATCCCATTAATAAGATACAATACAATAGGTCATATTTACTATTTATATGAACCTATTGGCACTTTACAAACAAAAATGTCCCCTCGGATATGTACAAATTAACACTTTCTAGGCTGGTAATATAGGTTTTAAAATTACCTATTTTTATTGAAAAAAACATGAATCAAATAGATATGTACAAGTACATCTCGTTCCTTCACTGTCAGTATCAAAGACTGAATTTTTAAAAATTATCATTAATTATCTTATCATTAACAACAACATCAGCATGTGATATTCCTTTCTCTGATAAATCAACATAGCAATAATAAAAAAAATCAAAATCATTACAAAAATTATGCTGCTTGATCTTAAAACAAATACAAAAGAACACAAACAAATCAAATCATATTAGAAAATCTTGAAAAAAATTAATAGTACTTATAACTCTCAGATGCATACTACTCATAATTTTAATATAATGCTATAAATATCCCCATCCATTAATAACAGACCTATTCTTACACATATAACCCTACCTAAGCTAAATAATATCAAAGTAGAGGTCTACACTGTACTCGTTTCGAAGCCTGACCCGTTACAAAAATGCTGCCTCAAACCCGGCTCCTATTATTTTATTCCTATGTCTTTTATATTTATTCTTATATTATTCTTTTATTATCAAAATCTTATATATTACTTATCTTAATATCCCTGATTTGGATTTTTTATATTAATTCTTATATTCTTTAAATATGCTCAAATGAAACATAATAAAAAAAATTTCTGAGCATTTCCATATCATCTATGATGATTTCTTGTAATTTTATTTAAGTAAAAGTACCTTGACCTAATCCAAATCCGAAGTATTAAAGTTTTCATCGGGCCGGGTTTAAGCTTCCTCGGGCCTACCCGACCAGTGTAGGCCTCTATTAAAGCTAATACCAAAGATATTCTGCAACTTCACAAATGCCATCAAAATAGCGATATCTATAATTTATATAAATTCATTTCTACATACCCCAAATAATTTTTACAGATAAATCCTAGCCACATAAGAATATATATATTTATCCAAAACACCAGTCAATTTATATTGCAAGTCCAAAAGGAGGCAATATAAAACTGATCTAATTCATCACATTAGCATGAGCAAAGGGCTTTCTGGACGAATGCTGTAGCATTATCCACCCTTTAGAATAAATCTCTCTAAATTTAAACAATAAACTAAATATTGATAACTAAATATTGATAATTGATGATAACAACAATATACATACAATTGTACAATATCTGCTGCATATAGATTTTACCAGTTTCCCATTAGATACTGATAGTTACAAAATAACAAAAAGTGTATAAAATTGCTAATAATAGAGATAACAACCCCATATTACAATATTAATACCATATGCCAGCGAATAAATGCACTTACTTGGATAATAAAATATTTAATCAAAAAATAATAGTAAAAGTCCCAAACCACCATGCAAAAGTACATAACCAGAAATATAGTAATAGTCCCAAACCACCATGCATAAATGAATAATAATAAATACAGTAAAAAAATTGACCCTGAAATAGTGCCATAGTTGATGATACCCGAAATTTTTCGGTTTTTCACACTAACAACACTAAGTAAATACAAAGAACAATGAGACTAAAGACATTTGTTACTCTTTTTTTTTTTTTGTTTTTTTTTTTTTTTCACTCCTTCCAAGACATTTGTTAATTTTTTTTTCTATTTTTTTCTGTTTTTCTCTTTATCAATAAACTGGTCAATTTTTTTTTTTCACTCCTTCATAGGAGAAGTAAAAAAAATTGATCTAATATAAGTTCAGCGCATACGCATACGTAAAGATCATTTTCAAAAATACCTCTTTAAATTTAAAACACTTCTACTTAGTTAAATATGAATTTTCATCACTGATACTGTCAATAGTTAAACAGATCAGCAGCAAAACATTAAACACCTGTTAGGTGTTTTATTTTCTATGTTGCTGTTTTTTTTTTATCTTACGTTCGTTCGTTTCGTTCCTTTTTAGAATGTATAAGTAACGGATCTAACAAAAACGCATGCGCATGAGCATGTTGAGATGGTCACTATCAGCAATGCTACTTTAATAGCAACCATTTATCTGTTTCCTACTCCTACCTCTGATAATATAAAATTTTCAATATTTTCGTAGAATAATAAAAAAAATAGCTCTCCACATTTAGCATAAAAAAAGAAACACATAAAACAAAAACACATTAATAACTAGATACACACTTTTTGTTGCGATTGCCCGAGTAGGTGTAGAATTATACTCACCACATGCCGCATTTTGAACGCTTTTACTGACAGCAGGCGAAATCGAAAAACGCACTTGTGATGATTAATTGTTCTATCACATATACGCTTATTCATCACAAAAAATACAACTGATCCTTCAGAAAAACAATGATTAGTGCACAGTAAGAAAGTTATATTTAAAGGAGAACCATTTTCTCGATATCAATGTATTTAAAAAAACTATCTGATAAAAATACTTATTTACTTTTTTATTTTAACCTACAGTGTAATTATTTTTATAAAAATAACATATTTTAATGAAACAATAATAATATTTTGTATAATATTATTTGCTTCTAAATTATTTGTAGATGAAATTAAAAATCAACTTATCAAAAATATGTGTTTTAACAGCATGATAAAACCATCTTACTGTCAAGAAAATTATAAAGAATTACGTTATTAAATTAGTATTACAAATATATTTTCTTGTATAAACATAATGCAGCAAATACTTTTAAGCATTAGACCTATTTAAGATTCGTTTCCTTATGAGTATTTATAAAATCACAGCATTCATTTGTCTTTGCCGAAGTAACACGCACAAATTCTTTTACGCACGAGTGTGAGCGTTACTTACTGCGTCATTTAATTAAATTTACATTTCAAATGAAACAAATAAACAGAAACTATTTTAAAACAAATTGATTACAGTAATGACTCGAAATCTGAATGCAATCATTAAAATCATCACTTGCTTGCTATCGAATGCTTAATAATGAAAGTCAGTTTTCCTAATTTTTACCCTTAGCAATATTTACATTCTTGAACTTTCTAATTTCTAAACAGAAAAATAATGTAACATCAACACAAATTTAGACGAAACAAAACCTTTATTAAACCCCATTAGTAATAATACACAGTAAATTTTCTAAGGTTAGTTTTCAATAACCCTATTGGTTAAAATAAATACAGCCATTTCCAATTTTCATTCTTCTACTGAAGAAATATATGGCTGAATTTATAAATATCACAATCAATGCACTACTAGATTTTTATTAAATATTCATGCAATAAAATTATATCATGCATTAAATATCATGCAATAAAATTATATCATGCATTAAATATCATGCAATAAAATTATACAAATAGTAAATAAATGCATTAAACCAAACCAGGAAAGGAAAGATTAGTAATCTTTAAATCTTCCAAATCCACGCCCTTAATACTAGTAACACAATACACCAAATCCTCCACCTTACCAATACTCAAACCTTTACACTCCAGACTTTCCACTATAACACATGCAATAACCTTTGACAATATAACAATTTTTACTTTTTTCCACTATACCAATAACCCTTATCAAGATTTTCTGTTATACCAATATAACACACACAAACACTTATAACAATATAACAATTTTTACTTTTTTTTGCCTTTCTTTGTTATCAATTATCGTTCCTTCACAGAAGGAATAACAAATTGATCCACTCAAGATCATTCATCACATACGCATGAGCGAAGGGATAAGGGTCAAAAGACCGCTTCGAATGTATTGCATTCTTTCCCTTTATATATAAAACTCTCTATAACAATACAATATCAATTATATACAAAAAGAACTCAATTCAATATATGCAAAAAAACAATATATTCAAAATATATACATGAATTATTAGATTCACACTGTCATGCCATGTCCGAGTAGAGGCTGAATTACAGCTGTGTAACACATTCAGATCCATTTACTTTATATCATGAACACCAATACGGTCAACTTTATATACATGAAATTGGTCCAATGATGAAATGCTAACAGTCCAATTCTGGACCATGTACAATTTCGAGTTATACGTACTATTGGCTTTTTAAAAACATGCGGTATATTTATTCTTCCTAATACATTCAGTAAGTATCAGTTAACGTATCCAACTATTTTTTCAGTAAGGTTTCTCTTGAGATTTATATAGTAACAATCCAACTATTCCGAAAATTAGCTTCAGATATCTGATGATTAAAGTGAAAGAAAATTAAGTAATTTTTAATACTATTTTATCAGTTTTTCTATTATTCATTTTCGGCAATATGTATTAAAATTCAGCTTGAAATTAGTTTTTAACTGTTTGATTCTTGACCTAAGTTATCATTGCTAGTGAAATATATATCTTAAGGAATATCATCTGTTCCTCTCTGACAGGTATTAGTTTGGAACAGTTTTTCGCTTTTACGAATACATGCTGCTACACAGAATTCGGTTTTATTTTTAAAAATAGTCTTCTGTGAATTTCTTTGTTGCTCGTATGGTCTTATATCTCATTTTTTAAAAATTGAAATGATCTTGTTACAAAAGCAGTTTCAAATTTCTTAATTAAATTGCTTTAATATAAAGGTATTTCATTATCGAAAGGGCAAATTTTATTTGATAGGTGGTATTATCAATCTATCCTTTTCAATGTAGCCTCCGAATGTTGGTACTACATTGAAGACTTCAGTTGGTAGAGACATTGCCTATCTACTGGTTGCTGGGTTTATTGATATATTTCGAATCATTATTTCCTTAGAAAAACAAGTATCACCCTTATATTCAATTAATATTCTCAATATTATCTGAATTTGAATGTGACGATAATATCTTTAAAAGGAGATAGAACTTAGCACCAGCTTTGATAAAATTAACAGCGACTTGCAAACAATGAAAAAAAGGTTTGCACGAAGCAAACTCGAAAGAATATGCAAAAAAAATTGCTACCCTGTTTGAAATTTCAGTCTTTGATACTGTGTATTGCACTAAATGAGATAAAATAATACAACACAATACTACATTTCCCTTATTCTACTAATTGAAACTAAAAACAGTCACAACTAATCTATATACAGCAGAAAGAACGAGTAAGAGACATAACATGTAGTAAATGCAAACAATTATTATGTACAGAATCATAAATGACCATCTTTTTCTGTGGATTTCTAAGATGATCATTTTTAATTTGGATGAAGCTGAATGAAATGCTGGAAGCATTTTGGGTTTTATGTATAATTTCACCGCCTCCCATACATGCCTATTTACAAGCTCTGTACAACCTGAAAAAGATAACACCAATTTCAATAAACTGAACCCACTTCAAGTAGGTTCTACATGTTATTTTGAAAACTGTAATCAAATGAAGTTCATTTAAATGACAATGGAACACGTCATGGTCACGTGACACAAGTCCGAACACCAATTTAATCTTTGAATTCACTGAGCATTTTGTTGGATAAAAAAAGAGTAAGACTACGCGAAACTAGATTTTAAATGACATGCGAAATTTAAGTGTCATGTGACCGTGACGTCACGTGAATTGACTCCATTCTAAAGTCAATTTACTTGAGAGATATTAAGAAGTAATTTGACTTGCGAAAAGGGATTAATAAGGATACCGAACAAATGTTTTTGCGTCATAGATTTTATTTCAATTACCCTTTGATCGAAAATATTAAAAATTGATTACTCTTAATTTAATTAAATTATTCTTTATGAATTTTGATGTAGAGATGTTAGCAGTCCCAACTTTAAAATAGAAGTTTAAACTTTTTAATGAATTTGAGAATTAAATTGGAAAATTTGACAGGATGTACACCAAACATGCTTAGTTAATTATAGGAAATTATTGATTTTGAAATAGTAGCAATTTCAGTTTGGAAAAAAAAATTCAAAATTTTCAGTTAATTTGAATAGTTGGAAAGGTATTGTATTGAAGATATTCATCTAATCTTACAACTCTTGAAATAATTTATTTATGTTCAAATTTTTCATACATCCATATGTTACAAAAAATAATATTATTCTCGTATAAAACTCGAAAAAATATATTGACTCTTTTTTGTTCAAGTGTTACAATGTGTATGATATGCGTCTTTAAATCCATCTTGATTTTATTATTAACGACAAAAACAGGGGAAAACAACATTAAGATCCACATAAAGATCAGAAAGCGGAAGAAAAATTTTAATGCGCCATATGAGAATCTTAAGTCTGTTGAAAGATAGGTCGCAGCTGTTTTAGTTTGAAATTATCGATTGAAAATAATAATTAGGAAATAAATATCTTTTCTGTAAAACTTTAAGACTTTAGTACAAAAAATATCTATTTGTATATATTTTATGCCAATATTTTATTGTTAATTATGAATTTTTGCAAAAAGAATTATATAACATTGTCTCAGAATTCATCTGCAAACCAGCGGGAGTGGCCTCCCCCTAAACTTTCTCGTATACTTTTCAAACATTTGTAATTTCCCTTCCCCCTGCGTTGATAAAAAGTTCGAACCAACTGTAACCTAGAATGCAATGACTATCAGAAGGTTTTTCATTGTAGATTATAGTGTTAGTAAAATATTGAGGTGAAGAATCATATTCAAAAAGATGCGTATGTATTAAAACTTCGCAATATTTATTTTTTTATCAAACTCTAGCAACGTAAGTTCCGCGTGCGGAGAAGAAAACAGGAGAATAGCTTGCTCGTTGAATAGCTTGCGCATGCGCAGAGATTGCTTCCAGTACGCAAGCAAAACGAGACGCCCTAAATGTTTGCTTCCTTACAAAATATCGCCGCCAGAATTGGTTTTTGGCAAACTGCCAAGTTTTCGGAGTTTCCCTTCTTTGCACAGGCATTTCTATTATTACGCATGCGCATGGATTTGAACAAGTATGCGATTATACAGACCGACAGACAGTCAGCCCGTTGACGGATTTGGCCCAAAATTTTATGCGGACCTACATTCATGACGATAAAACTGTGTACCAAATTTTATCCATCTAGCTATTCAAGTTTTTGAGTTATAGTGTTCACATGGCTTCGGACATACAGACAGACAGACTTCCCGTGGACGGATTTTGTCCAAAATTTGATAGAAACCTACAAATTATGTTTAAAGACCACATGCCAAATTTCATCCCCGTAGCTCTAATAGTTTTCGAGTTATCGTGTTCACAGACAGACACACAGGCATAATTCCAAAATTGTGTTTTTCGGACTCAGGGAGGTCTAAAACGTGGAGATTCGTCAAAATCTCGAGTTAGAATTTTTTGACGATTACAATACTTTCTCTTTGTATACTTCGTATACGAGAAAGTAAAAAGGGATAGTTTTAGATTCTCTTAATCGTCTTGTAAGAAATTTATCGCTTGTATTAAATAGATGAAATTATAAGATACATTATTTGATACAAATAATAGCAATTATTAAGCTGTTCTATGACTCTTTATCAACTATTTTCCCTTATCTAAGGCAAGGACTTAGCAAAGTAGTAAGATATAAAAGAACATTTTACGTAGCATGAAAAATTTTAAATATATGTTTTAACTGAAGCTGAATTTTAGTCTAATAAACTATTTAAAGAAAATGTTTCAGCGTAAAGTGGCAATAAGACCATGAATTGCTCTATTTAATCTTAACTTTGATTTCAAAGTTTCCTTTCTCTTCCAATCTGAAACATTCAGCAGCCACCGGAGCGACAATTATTTATATATAAAATGAGAGGAAATGAAACATCAACTTACATAGCTGTTCTTCAGATTTCATTCAATCACTTCTGCTGAAACCTAAGAAAAAGTCCCGGGTCTCCCTCAAATCTGCCAGACTCTCCAATTCCAAATTGTCCCAGGTTGAAATCTCCTCCTGCTCCGTCAAAATCGGAACCACCAAGAGAGCCAGCTCCATCTGAAAGACCGGTGAAACTTGACCCGTCAAATCCAGATAGATCATCCCCACCAAAATGGGGACCACCAAAGGAAGAGGCATCGAATCCATCAAAACCGTCGAATTCTTGGGAATAAGCACATGCCAAGAGAACGGAGAGGCAAATGCCAACCTAGAAAGAATTCAAGAATACACATTCAGCAGTTTTTCCTGCAGAGCAGCTTGATACTAACAGTTTCGAAATACTTATTCAAACAGAATAAGTACTAACTAAATTTCTTTACTATTTTTTTATGCATTTTGTGAGCAATGCTGTTGATTATAACGACTGTATTTTTTTTTTCCAGAAGAAGAAAATTATTGAAAGATATAAAAATAAACCTTTTATAAATGAACCTTTACTCTTTAACCTTTAATTTAACTTTATTGTGGATTAATTATACTTTTTCAGAAATATTTCATCTTATTTAAGATAAAAATAGATGATTTTTACAACATATCAAAATTGAAACATATTAAAAGTATTACGCATTTTCTTATCCGATCCATCTTTTCCACAAAATCATCACCAGTGCTTTTTAAATCGTGAATCGCGACCCCATATGAAGTCGCGGACATTTCCGCAATGTTTTCTTCTTTCAGATTCTTCAACATTTATGAGCAAAAATAGCAAAGAAAATCATCTCGATGTAAAACCTTTCATGAAAAGTTTACTGCATAAGCATTTCAAATCAAATCTTGTTTTATTTATCATTGATGAGGCTTCCTTTTCTTATCTATTTTCTGAAAAAAAATTGGAGGGAGGATTCGCGAGAATTTTTTAGTCCCGAAAAGAAGTGGCGAGAAGAAAGTTGTAGAAGCTCCGGTCGAGACAAAGGAACGAAAACGTCTGTCAGTTAAGTTGTTTCCACTACAGAAAAATCACCTAAGTTACTACTAACAAATAAATGACCACATTCTTTCTCCCAAAAGATATTTTTCAAAAAGTTTTAAACAATAACTAACTTAGTAAGTCACATCATTTATTTCTAAAACTATAAATAATTACTCAGAACCTACTCTGAAAACTTCATAACAGTTATAATCGTTTATGACTTACCTTAGACGGAAAAACCGTTCTCATAATCAAAGAGGAGGAGGAAGTCTGTTTTCGACTCTTATACATAGCGTTTAGTGCGAGTCCCGGTATATCCGCGATGACCCGCAGCGACTGCCCTTATTGGGCCCCTTTAGTCTAGCCCTTAATTTGGGGCCTTCCATGTAGGTCAACCGTCTCCCCAGATATAATCACCTTTTCCGTAGAGGAATTTTAAACCTATCTTTTCTTTTGTCTGGGTTTTGCTGAGGCTTCATTCAGACATCAGAACTGAAAACTGAAGTTTTCTCGTAATTTTCTTTTTTTATTAAGTTGAAAAATTTATAAATAACTGCTGCGAAACCAAAATGTGGATCTTAAAGGCATAATTACCTGCGCTTTCACAGTATGCAGTTGGAAAAGAATGCTAGATGAACCAAAAATGTATACTTTCCCTAAGCAAGCGCATAATTTTTATAATAAATATGTGGTTGCATCTGAGGCTTTCAAAAGTATTCATATCAAATTTTCTAATGTCGTAAATCTGTAAATAAAATGCCAGTTAAAACATACAAGTTTTCATTATTTGTTAATTAAATGAACTTATGTTGTTATTATTAATGCTTGAAATATATTTATCGGATAAGAAAACTTAACTACTTTCCAACGTTTGAGAATCTACGCGTCAATGCAAAAAAATTTAAGTCTCAAAAATGCACTAATAATATTTTCTTATAGAAATTATTTTTACATTTTAAACAAAAATTGCGTTTGATAAGATTATACTACAAGGATAATTTTAGCTCTCTATATATTTCTTTTTATTTAATTCAGAAAAACATTTAATCTAACTTCTCCATAGTTTTTATTCGAAACTGATAGTAATTAAGTGCATTCTTATTGATGTCAAACATTTTGAAAAACCTTCCCAGTATTTAAAATCTTCAAAGCTGGCTTTTATTTAACTATTTCCCTTGCATATTTCAGATTTCAATAAACGTATTTCAAACAATTAAATAATTCATAATAAATGTATTCATTTTTTTTAAAAATTACATTTTACTTCGTGAAAAGTAAGATAAAAATGCACTGAAACTCTGGCAGATTTAGTTTCAGCAATTTGATACTGAATTTACGACTTCAAATTCTCGCTTAAGTTTTCTAGACTTTTTGAGAAAAATTTCTCTAATCCGTTATACTTGGAATTGTATACTATTTACAATTCAGATAACAAAAGGACAGCGTAATTTTGAAATACAATATTAAATCATTTCTTGGCCCAGTATTTATACACTGACTTCGCTTAAACTACAGAGAGACAATCCTTAACCGAAGAGTATCCAGTTCAGAAAGAAATAAAATAATCTAATAATTATTAAAAAATTTTAATTAAAAAGAGAAAACTCTCAAAATAACGGGGCGCGAAACTGCAGAAATCCTCAACGAAAAAACGAGAGAACTCAGAGAACATTTTTCATCAAACCGTAGTATCGGATTATCAAATAAACAAAGGATTCCCACAAACCAGGATTAATCCAAAACACGCGCATCTCTTAAACGCAAGACACAATTTCCTCGACTCAACTTGCCAGGCGAGTCAAAGATCGCAAAACCACTTACCACAAACTTCATAGTGCAGTGAGTTTCTGAGAGTAAACAAATCCAATAGTGGTCGGTGCTCCGAGGGTGTCACGAAATGAACAACTCAAACTCAACTGCTGAAGAAAGGAAGATCCGGCCCGTATTTATACAGAAGGGGCAGTGGTCGTTTTGCAACAATTGGAAATTTGGGATGGTTCAAAGAATCTGATGGACAAATCAAATCGCTGGATTTTCACCTAGAGCGATGTGGATCATCGATGACTGGAGCCTCGAGTCTAAGGTAAAGATCTATTAGGTCACTTTCTTTGTTCGTTTTCCTCAATAGTCTAAAGTTAGCAGTCACCCGGGGAAAAGAGAAGGCAGGCGCTTCTTGCAGAGACGAAAAGGAAGCTGCAGGCAGTAATGATAATGAATGGGGCACTACATTGGGGGGAGCGTGAGTGCCCTAGATTTTTTCTTACTCTGCTTTTTCCCTCTCTATCGCTTTCTAAATCATTGTTTATTGGAAGCACAATCGCCCCAGGGCAGGATGGCAATGGCGAAAACATATGTTATCTAGCTTCCCTGCAGAATGTGAGAAAGAAAAGCAGAAGCGATGTTTTCCTACGATGGACGGATGGTTCCTCAAATCTGATTAACCTGCGCGCTTGAGAGACTAATTCTTTGTCTAAATATCTCTCTTTGTTTTTGACTTGGTAGTGAGCAGATTATATCAGTTAACAATTCATCTGCGTGAAGGTCAAAAACTGCTTTGAGAGAATTCGTGGTAACAGAATCGAAAGTGTTCAAGGACTGACTTTAAAGCTAATTTTGAAAGTTATTTATTAGAAAAGAAATTATATCATTAACAAAAACAAATAATTTGGCTATAAAAATGCTTTCTTATTGCTAAAATCCTTTTGAATGTTTTATTGAAAGCGAAATCATAAATGATCTTCACGCGCTTATAAAGAAATTCACATTTGTAAATAAATTTTAACATCTATTCTCTAATATGAACACATATTGCGGATGATGCTTATACTTAATCTAGTAATGATTAGTTTTGATACTGGTCATTTACTGGTTTACTGGATTATCGAAAATATACAGGGAAAATTTGACCATGCATCAAATTTATTCTGAATTTAATAATCGTTTTATAATAATTCCTAAAAAGAAAATATTCGTTAAAACGGAGTAAATTTTACATTGTTATTTCTTTAAAATTACCATAAAGTGATAACAGCGAAATTTCATTCATAATTTTCAACCAAAAAAGAAAACAACAATGAAAATTTAAAATATTTTTCTAATTTTTTTTTATTTAATGAAAACTTTCTATTCAAGGTGGGTTAAGATAATGAAAACTTAAAATTAATAAACTACTATTATTGAGAACAACTGCTATTCGTCATACACAATGTGATCGGATTTCCGATCTCTGTTGCCACTAAACAAAGAAAATGAATCAAGCGAAACGAGCTTTACAATCTCTTTTACTGTAATGATATCTACAGACCTATAATATCTTTAAAAGAGCAAACACTTTGTTGGGTAAAATGAGTGGAATTATTTTTGTTTCACTTAGATGTAGGAACATTTTAATGAAACTATTTCACACGAAAGTTGTAGGCTCAGTTTTCACCACATAAGACGCAAGCAAAGAAAACAAGATGATGCAGAAGAAGAAGAAACCTGACACTCCCCGTTTCACATCCTTGCCCTCATTTTTTCTCATCGCTTTGACAATGAATCTCTTGCCAACGCGTTTACGATCTGGGAGACTTTCTCTACGAATTTCGAAAGTAATTCGTCATATTTTTGTTAAATGATTTTAAATTGCATTGATAATTCAAAGAAAGTAAAAACCACGAAATAAACTCTGATAGAATCGAATTAATTCCATTCTAATCCACTTTTTCAAGGGCTATAGATTAAATTCGAAATGGATTCAAATAAATTGGGAAATTTTTCTGTAAGAGGCTTGACCTAAGTCTTAACCAAAGCCTCTTCATAGCCCGAAATTTCCCAAACCACAAGACAAACAAGATAAGTAAACAACAAAAGAATTTTCAGAAAGAAAAAAATAAACATAATTTTCGTAATGTCTGGGAATGTTATTTAATTGTTAAATCGAGAAAAATGTCCCCGATATGATACTATAAAATCTTTTTGTAAGCACGCTTGAAATTTGCATTGTTGTTTATTTTTTATTGCAGTAATAATGAAAACAATTTCATTCTTTTTCTTTTGAGTCTTTCTCAGTGAATTTCAAAAGTAATTAATCATATTTTATTAGTTTTGAATTGGCTCCTAATTAAAATATGTTATTTGTGATGCCTGGGAATCTTGTAATTTTGTTTTGTCAAACCGAGAATAATTCATCCATTATATGGTATTATAAAATCATTACGTCAGGAGCCTGAAAATTATAATGTTTTCTATTGTTTTAATGGAATAATAATGAAAACGGATGATTTTTTTCACTTTTTTATAGAGTTAACCGTTTTAACAATGAATCTTTGGCTAACGCGCTTACGATCTGAGAGTTTTTGTCAACGAATTTCCAAAATAATACCTGATAAAATTCGTCACATTTTCATTGATTTTGAAACGGTATTTAATTCAACTTAATTATTTAAATACCAAGAATTCATCTGTTTTATTTTAGTGAACGCTCAAACATTCTCGTCATTTTAAAAAAATTGCAATTATAATTTTAACAGTAATAATTTATCACCCGAAAACTGATTAGACAGTTTTGTCATGGCCATTTCATATGTCTGTAACAATTATTTTAACTTCAAGATTTATTGAGAAATTCTATTACATAATGCATATTGTATATTCATATAATAAATTGCTTCTCACATTTGTCTTTTACAATAAAATTATATATCAAAAATTACTGAGGTTTCTACCAAAAATAAGAACACTATATAAATGCGCTTTGAAAATGAACGGTTTCTACTCATATACACAAATTAAATTAAGCATACAAATGTTTTTCTTCTCATCTTAGAAGCTCCTTGATGGTCCCGTCTTGATTGTTCTTGATGGAAAACAAAGAATTGATATTTTTTTATCAAATCCTTGCGACAGAAATTCGACAACTCAAATACACTTGGAGCGCAATGTCACTTACACGAATCAAATGCTCTTTCCCACGGAACAGGATTAACAAGCAATGTTAGGATAACAGGAATGCACTAAAAGCTAAAAACCTCTCAGGGCAAAATGATATTTCGACATACAACAAAAAAAGTGGTTCACTTCACGCGATATGTTCCGATTTCGAAAATGACTTTTTTTTTCCTTCCTTTTTTTTTTTCTTTGCAAGCCGAAATATCTCTTTGTTGCAACTAAAAAGCTCATGGCGATAGATATGACTGGAACCTTCTCCCGTAAGAGATCAACTAAATGATTCAAGACTGCTGAGATCTTTATGGCAATTAAACAAGAACCCCGTGATTTAATTGCTAATTGAAGTATTTCTAGAGTTGCAGCAATACTTTCAAATGCGACGCTATTCTTTCTTACGGCACAAAGAGCCGTTATAAGAAATATGAAAAAGGCAATGTACGAAAAAATATGGAGAATCTCACCCACATTTCTGAGGTGATCCCCCCCCCCCACACACACACACATTTTTCCCTCGAAAAGCCTACTTTTTTTTTTCCTCGTCGTGACCCCTCTGTATAAAGTTTTTGTGACCTTCCACTCAGCGCCAGATAAGTTGATATTGATACTGCCATATCATATGAGGTAAGGAAAAAAATACACACGGATTAAGCAAGTAAACAGCAAGCTTTCGCAGAAGAGTGAAGGAATAAACATGATTATTTTTAATGAAATGTATTTATTTATGAATTGCGAAAAAATGTATACAACTGTTGCTAAGCATTTGATATTTTTTAGGTTTGAAGAACTAAACTTCAGGAATTAGATGCTACAAATGATTGAAAAGCCAGGTGTAATAACAATTTCGGATATAAATGTCACGAAAACTTTCATCGTCAGTTTCGTCAGTGTCGAAATATTTACACAAACACTACACAAAGTGATGAAATACAGAATACATCGATGAAGTGTTTTCAATGCATTTCCTATAATGTTGCCAATTTAACAGACATACTTGTAATCTTTGTTTGGCTCTTCAATCTTTTCTTCATTTTAAATCTATGCTTTTTGTTTGTTTGTTATCTTTTCCTTTTTCTTTGTCGATTTCCGTAGATGAGCATCTTAATCGTTAAAATTTCAATATTTATCCCTTTTCACTTGTAAATATTATATTATTATTTATTCACTAATAGAACAAAAACTTAATTAATCTTATTATTCGATACGTTAATTGAAGTGCTATTTACAAATTAATACTTATCTAACTTGCAATTTGCATCTTTATCGCTTTACACAACGGGTCCGACTGCATTCTATAGCATTAAACACATAGCAGATAACATGACATTTAAATGTCATTAAAGTTATCTATAAATATTAGAAAAGAAAAAATTTTATTCGAAAAATGTTACGATATGGTAACAAGCATGTTGCATTTTCTCCAATCCACAGTGGTCCAGTTTCGGTTTGTAGCGCGACAAAAATCGCAATTTTGAGGTCGGCAAATGGGTTTATTTTCTTTGGGGGTAGGTAGAGAACCGTTTGCAACCCTGAAAGCCATAAAGGTTTTGTATAAACATGTAGTCTTAGGAAGCATTACGGAGGTTAAAGTTGAAGAATGTCTTTCAAACACTTGAGTCTCGTTTCAGTGAGCCCTCGGATTTCGTTCTATAATGTCCTACATTGCTCTTTATCTGTCTAATTTTAGATTTTTTATGATGTCTGATTCCAGGGCAGGTAATAGATACAGTTTTTAACAGATCATTTCAATATTTTCCATATTTTTATACTATATTTTAAAAGAACTTTTTTTCACTAAATTTTCAAATTTAAAGTGAATTTAAAAAATTTGCGCAACTTTGCACACCTTGAGACTACCTTAAATCATTTCTGTACTCTATCTTCTATAAAATCTCTAAAAATTTGCCCCGATAAACCCCGACGTTTTCATTTATTTTGTTTTTTTAATGCCATCTATGTCAGTGAAGAATTTTCACTTTTTCCTTCAATGACGCAAAAATAAATATCTGGGTCAAAAAGAAACCTATTGAAAGACTAAACTGACTTTTTCTAGCCCAGATGTTAATTAATAAAAATTAAATCGACATTAATTCGAAAATTTTATTAAAAAATTATCGAATTTAAGTGGGCGGATACTCAATCTAAAATACATTTGAACTTTTTAAAAAGTAAACGCTGAATGGTTTCAAAAGTATTTTAAATCGATTTCAATATTTATTTCTGATTTAGTAGTTGACCTAAACTCACCGAAAACGCGAAAATTTTGGAACAGTTCGGAACGCGATTTGAAATTTTAAAGACAGTTAGTGTACTTCAATGGCAACCTCTCAAGTGCTGTCTTCAGCTATACAGCTAAAATTACGATAAAATTAGGAAAACTTACCACAAATAGTTTTTCATAAATAACAAATAATATAAAACATAATTCACACGATGAAAATCGCTACCCTTATCTATTACGCTTAAAAGTTAGTTATTAATATGTCCTATATAGAGCCTTTCATAAAATTGAATTCTCATATTATTTTTGTGAAAACTGCGGCAATTTTACTCTTAAAAAGTAACTTAATGGTATTTATATAACATTTATATTATATTAACGAAATTCTTTCACTTTTTAATCGTCTTGAAAGGCATTTGAATTTAACGCAGAATTATTTATTAGATATATTTTAACATTGCAAATATTTGGAATGTTAAAAATAAAAAAATACCTACCAGACTTTACTAAAATTTCACAAATCTTATTTTTAAGCTATTTCCTCCATTTGGTAAAATTTATCAGATTTGTTTTATGTTTTAAACAACTAATTATTATCTTTTGCGCAGATTAAGACAGTTCCCTCCATAGAGAACAATGGGAACGAATTAAATAAATTAATACAAATCAAGAAATATCCAACCGATTGTTATGAAATTTCATGGGATACAACTGAAGTCCATTTCCTTTAAACTGTGCAAATTTCAAGTTTCTGCTGTTTTTAGTTTCGACGCTATGATTTTTGTCTCACTACAAAACGAAACTGGACCACTGTACAATCGTGTATAATATTTCAGCAAGACCCCAAGTGCGCATACACATAAAAAGACTAAGTAAATGATGGATTATTTATTAAGATAAATAAAAAATAGCTTAGCTAAATACGGTTATTTTGTAATTTCTAATGAAACATTTTAAATAAACACAGTGGAATACTAAACATTCTCAATAATTTTTTTACTCATGTTCTAATTTGATAATTCTTTTGACAGAAACACGCAATGTTAATGCGTTCACGAACCCAGAATTCTCCGACTAAACTCTGATCCAAGTCCTTTTTTTTGCAGACAAAGGAGCTTCTTAAACTGAAGACATTTGTCAGGAAAATTTCACCATTTGAAAAAAATATATAATTATTCTTAGATTTTCCATGTAATCAGCAATCTGTAGATCAAGATTAATCCCGGAGACTGCTTTATTTTTTATAATAACTGTGTGCTATTTTATTGCTCCAATATTTAGATGGCTTGATAAACAACAACTGTTAAACTTTATTGTGCATACATGTCTTAAACACGCGTTGTTTCTTCGTAGGAATCGATATAAACCTTGATTTTACATAATTTCTCAAAATGGAGCTTAACAAGTACGATAAATTTTCCCATTAAAGATTACAGAAATAAATTTCACAGTTTTGTCAGTAAGTTTTTCTGAAAAAAAAAACGGAGTAGAAAAACTGAAAAAATAATGAAGTAGTATTTTCCTGACCGTCATTTTTTATTAATTTGTACAAGTTGTTATGGAAAAGAGGTCGGAATCTCATTTAGCAGAGATATGCTGAATTGATAAACTACGCTCTTAAAAAAACAAGAAACCGCGGTGGCCTAGTGGCAAGGTCTCGGCTTTAGGACCGGAGGTTTCCAGATTCGAAACCTCATTCCACTAAAGATCCGTCGTGAATTTGGCGGCCTGTTGCATGCTAACTCATACGTAGGGGTCCAAACGTCCTCCCGTTGACAAGGAAGTTCCGGAAGTTAGGAGAGGGTGTGCCAGGTCATGTGTCGTCCTCGCCTCGTCATCTGAACGGGGTTCAAAATTACGAGGTCCGTCCCAAAATAGTCTTCGAGTTGTTTCAAGGTGGGACGTTAATATAACTAAACTAAACTCTTAAAAAACGAACCAGGATTGGAAAAAAATTGAACTACAGTTCAGCGCTTAAGAACGTTAAATGGCAACAACATATTCTTCAATGTAACGTATTGAACTCTGGCAATTCAGTACTTTTCCGATAACTGAGTTACGATAATCAAATGTTATTAAGTTCTTGATTTGTCTTTGCAGCTGCGAAGCCATTAACTTCAACGATAAGTCCGAAATTCAAACATCGATTATTCATAAAGTAACATGGTGTTTCCAACAGAAAGGTAACTAGTATATTACTCAGCTTCAGTTGATCAAGTTAAGGTGCCTGCAAACAACACTCGTGCTATATTTTCCTAACCCTTGAAGTGATCATTCAAGCGTTAGAATAAAAAAAAAAGTTCTTCCTTCCCGGCTTGTTCCAAATCAAAAATAAACAGAGACATCGGAAAACGTCACGTCTCTTTACATCAATTGCAAATTCTAGACGAACAAGAAAAAATTAAATCATTCAAAAGAAAATTTAGAAACTTCTTCGTTCATTTGTGTAATCAAAAGGGAAAGAAAAAGAAAATTTGTAGAGTTTTCAATAAATAATCGTTTAACGGAAGCTACAAAGCAAAGTCAATCAAGTATGGAGATTCTTTGCATGGGATGTGTTCCATAATAATTTAACTGCTTCCTTTTCTAATTAATGATTGATCTGGCGGCGAATGATTTCAATTACTTTTAAAATCGAAGCTTTTATTATTTATCTAGATTTTAAACGCAAGATTCAACACTCTTTTTCTAGACAGTTACGACACTTATCTCTGAGGTAAATCCAGCGCTCTAATTTGTATTTCGTTTATGATATATCGAGATGTGTGTGTGTGTGTGTGTGTGTGTGTGTGTGTGTGTGTGTGTGTGTGTGTGTGTGTGTGTGTGTGTGTGTGTGTGTGTGTGTGTGTGTGTGTGTGTGTGTGCGTGCGTGCGTTTGGAATGGCGAGATGGGTCTGAAAATAGCGATTGCCAGCAGGTCAATGGGGGCATATTCACATCAAAATCATATTTATCTCTCTATATTTTTTAAATTTGATTTATAAAATATAATCAATTAAAATCAATAAATGGACATGATATACTATATAAATTATTATATATTGTTATTATATAAAAGCTGTTATATATACTAGTAGTTCTGTGAACAGTAGACCACGCCCTTTCCCCAAAAAAAAAAATCTCTCTTCATTTCAGTCTTTAAAGCTCAGCCTTTATTTTCTAAATTCAAATTATTCGCGCAGGTCTCTGCTTTTATCTTTATTAATTAAAGTACAATTAAATGTCTGCTTTTATCAATATTAACAATATCGCAATGAATAGAATTTATTATTATTAGAGGTATTTTTTTGGAGGCATTATTAACGGAATTTCGTTCTGGCTAATCGTTGGAAAAAACAATGAACCAACCATTTAAGCGTTCACCATCTTGAAACGGAATAAAAAAAAACTTTACATAAGGTTGTGAAAAACAAATTACAGGCAAACAGATTGCATTAGACAAGTCAGTAAATGCAATAGCAAACTTTTTCACTCGAACGGTCCAGTGAGAAACAGGACCTCCTTCATCTAGTCAAATTACTAATTATAGTATCATGTATTATTACATATTATTGAAAGTAGAACTACCAAATATAAAACAAATTTGATTGATTTTTAAATAATTTTGGTTGGTTTCGTTTATAGCTTATTAATTTTGAACTGTACTGTTATTTTGAGAATATTTTTAAAACTGATTATAGAGATCTCCCATGTACCCAGTTTCACAATTTTAAAGACTATTTCTTGCTTTAAGATTACAACTCAAGTAGAGAACTCAGTAGCGCTTGAGTTTACTAGATATCTAGTCAGCTGTTGGGTTACAGATGGTATGTCAATAATTACTTCTGCATCCAAATCATCTAACAGTTCCTTTCCAATAGATAGCTAATATACAGATAATTCAAGTCTCTTCAGACAATGAACTTCTAAATCTGATTCTTTATTTTTTAGCTTGAAAAGCAGAATTCACTATCATTAGGATATATTCATTGCAGATACTAATATTATTATAAGTATGCTTTGATATCTCAAGTAGTTTCTCCTTACAGATAAAGTTCTTTTAATATATTTTTCAGTCGATGCAGGATATTAAGAATAGAAAAGGTAAAATCAAGCATAGTGGTCGGCATATAGAAACCCAACATCATAATCGGGATCTCCCAAGCCTAGAAATCAATAATGATATTATTCCACTAAATTCTAATAAAGAAAAGACTCAAGGATAATTAGTATTTATTTGTTATTAAGCTTACTTATTCTTAGCATTGGGATTAATCCCTCACACCGATGTTTACAAATCCTTTGATAAAAGAATGAGTGTGTGATATACTAATATTTAATCATATTCGGTGGAGATCTTAGCAAAACGGCTTGTAAGCTCACAGAAGAGTACCTCTCTACAGCGAGAACATTGCCTGGCTTTCAGTATATTTCGACTCCAGATGAGACTGACAAGACTTTGAATTAAGAAATTTAATTTTGGACATCCACCAAATTTGTATTTGATTTTAGTACTTTTAATGTAGGATGGAAAACAAACTCTCAGTGATGATTTTATTTTGATTTCGTTCTTCAGGTCCACTTCTCTAAAATTAAATTCTAATATTTCGCTCTACAAAGCAGGATTAAAATGAGTTCAAATTAAAATCAAGGAACGAATAACAGCATAGCATATTATTTTTAAAGATATACACGAAGAATTCAAAATTGCCAGCAGTCTAATACCAATAAATTTCTCATCCACAGGAGTTAAAATCAATTTCCGAGAAAAATATGAAAATATGAAAATATTTGATGTTATTAATTCTTTAGAGTTTAATTTTCTTAGCTACAGTTTTAGCGACAAAGCATGAAAGGAGAAATGCTGTCCATTAGTAGGATTTTTTTGAAGAGTGAGGAAGAAAATTCTTTTAATGATTATTAGTTTAGTGATTTAGTAGAAATATTTTCGTAATTTATTACTAAATTTATATCATTACAAAATATTTTTTAATTTCTAAAATAATGAAAAATCATTCTTCTAGGAAATGGGTTTTAGAGAAGATATCAGGAAAAACAACAAAATCTTGCTCAAATTTAATAATTGAAATTTTAATTAACTGCAGGACTTTGAAAAGTTGACAGTGATTCTCCTGTTTTTAAACGCACATGTAGAAAATTTCATCAAGTTTGGACAAAACTGAAGATTTTTTATAAATGAGAAAACAATTCCCTTACATATAAGAGAACTAAACTTTGAACTGAATCATTTTCAAAACAAGACGGTTAGAAAATGCAAGAAAATTACTCAGTTATAGATATATTTATTTTTTTTAACAATAAAATCAACACGAAGATTACCATAGAGTTATTTCTATGTTTTACTTCCTGATCAGTGCTTAGTATAGCAAATGTCAACAAATAATAAAGGAGAATGTATGTAAGGTTGTTGTCTATCTGCTGATGTTCTACAGTCCGTTGAATCTAGAGACACAAATTTGGATCAAACATACTATATAGAGCTGTGGGAATATGTATCTAGGAAAGTTTTTTTAATTTTAATTAATTAAAAATAAGCAAGAACTAGAATTTTTTTCAACTATAACTCAAAATGTTATCATAAATAATTTTTACACATTATTCAATTTAAATATTTTATCTTTTCAATATGATGCCAATGATTTACTTGCTGCTGAAATTTTTTCCTTAATTTTGCAATTTTAAAAAAAATATTATTAGCCTAATATTTAACAATACTTTGAAATATTTAATGAAAAGTCAATCAACTTTCATTGCTTCAAATCAATAAATCTTATATTTGTCTTCTGATAAGAAGAAGAACGATATAAAATTTTATTTTCATCTTATGATATAAAACTTTCTTGTGCAATAAATTTACATTCCATTCCTCAGTTTTTAGTCAATTTTTTTTCTGTCCTCATTAGTTTCAAATAAATTTACTTTTTAGACATATTTACAATATTATTATAGTATATTTAATTTTTAGCAATGATCTTAAAACTCACCTTTCCTGTTACGAAAGTTTATCCTGGAGATTATATTATTCATTTGTGTTAATTAGATTTAAATATTCACTCTATATTAACTTAATAAAACGTAATAATTGTAATTTAAATTAGAATTATACTTGACCAATAACAAAATATACTTCATTGACTATCAAGATTTTTAGCACTTTTTTTTTTATCTACTTTAAATGCAAAAACCTAAGTCATTAATTTCTAAATAGATGCAGAAATATACTTCATCAAAATTTAGTTTCAAATATCAATACATTTCTGTCCTGTTTTTCAATTTTTTTAACTAATTTATTTCTTGGTTTTGTAATTAATGGCTTCAGCTTACCAAAAAAATTAAATAAGTTGGTGAATTTAAAGGTTGAAACGGCATAATTTAATCCATACAGTTAATAAGATTAAGATTATTCAGCTATTCGCCGAGCTGTCAGTATTTAATACTAGAAAGTAATGTAAAGGTAGAAAGGAGGAAAATTTGAGTTCACCTCTCTAAATCTTTTCTCCTTTGTGGATATGCTATGCATGTTCTTCTCTCTTTGTTGACTGAAAACAGGAATACCACTCTACCGACATGCTGGCCCTGACTCACCACACCTAATTGTCACGAAGGGTCAGCCACCATTTTTACAACCTTGTTACCATAGGCCCCCCCCCGGAAGGGAAAAGGCAGTGTCCTTTTTCACTTTGAGTGCCATTTTGTCAAATTACACGATTCCCCACTCCCCTGTAAGATTCAGCGGTCAAGTAGACTATTTTCTTTGTTCGCTTGCCCGTCGTTTTACTGCTGTAAAAGTACTAACAACAAAGAATGTGGAGATTAAGTATGTGCTACTGGCCTGTATTTCTAGACATTTCAGAACTGCACCCTTTCTGCTCAGAGGGTCATCTCTTGCGTCTTGCCAGGGGTGATATGAGTAGTCATTTGCGTCCCGACCCGACCTCATACAGAAGAAAAAGTTGGTAAACTGAGGAACCATAAAACTTCTGTGAGTATTTTGTTTGCTTTAGAAAAGACGCAGGAATTTATCTAGAAAAAATTATTCCCTTTCTCTCTCTTTCCACATACATATCCTGGGGCCCATATCAGCTTATGTTTGAGGGCCACTTGCCACTAGACAAACACAACAACCCTGGCCAGATCCGCCACTGTGTGTGTGTGTGCGTGCGTCACGTCCTATTTTTTTCTTTTCTTTCATCTCTCCATTTAATCTTCTATAAAATATTTACAGTAGTTTCCTTTCTTCCTCTGAACTTCTTAAAAAACATATTAATAAAATAACATAAAATAAATAACATTCAGTTTGTTGACTAGACAAGACAGCTGTTTTCTACTTTAATAGATTGAAGTAGAACTCTTGTATCAATTATGTTAATAAAACTGTTATGTGCTAGCTGAGGCATCGAGCAACCAACTCATTGTTGACAGAAAATTGATTATTTAATAGCATATTATTCGACTTGAATCGAATAGAATTCCAATTTATGTTATTAATTTATCTATTTTCTTCCTTTTTTTGTTATGCAGATTTGCTACTTGAACGCTGTAAATCCTCAGCTCGTTTTGAGCAGGCCAACTAACGAATATTAATGGAGTCTCTACTAATTTAATACGCCAAATATACTAACGTTAGGAGTAGATTTAACTAGCATTTTAGTGGAATGGATACCGAAAGTAAAACTATTATCTAGTTGACAGATAGACAACTGTGTGTTCATTGTGTAACATCTTAATCTGCTGGAATAGTAAATAAACTTCTTCAAATCCACCTCATTGACTATATAATAAGGTTATTACTAATCTATCTAACTTTTAATCTACCTAGAACTTTTGTCTACTGCCGTGTTTCTCAAAATAGAATGTCCCACTTTGGTTTGTCACCTTCATGTTTTATTATGTTCATATACTTGTCGCATTTAGATTATTCTTTAATTACATGTGATTTTTTAAAAACATTACTAAAGATATGTAACATATTTTATATCGTTCTTAGCATTTTTACTGCTTAGCCACACAATTTTCAGCTTCACAAGGAATGTTATCGCGTTTCAATTTTTGAAGAATGCTCGGAAGTTTGATTAAAATTTTTCTACGATAGCTATGAAAATACTAGATAACTAGGAAATTTGTTGCTAATCAATGGGAACTTGAGGTGCTTATATTATCACTTTCAAGAGTATACTATTTTGAAAAAATGATAACGTTACTTGCAGGTACGAGTGGAGCCAGCGGTTCTTGCCTGATCACACCTGGTGAAGTAGCATCCAGGCTTTGAGTCGTTACTTGGGAGGTGACCGCCCTGAAGAACACTGCGTCTGTTAGCTTCCTTTGAAGGTTCTTGATTCGTAGGATGGGTTAGTTATGCTAGATCAGTGAAATTGGTCTCAGCAGCGTAAAATATCCGCGGATAAAACGTTATTTACAGTTTAAGAATAAATAATAAGGTTATCGTGAATTTTTTCTTTAATTTTAATATAATTTAAAACAAGATTTTTAAATATAATTCTCAACATTATTTCATTGCTGGTCTTAGATTCAAACCGTTTTCTTGTTTCTACAAATATTTAATTGTTTATTTTTAACCCATTATTTAAAAACTATGGCAGGGAAGATGCTGTTTATTATGTAGATTCCTTACAGGAATTATACCTATTTTTTTGAATAATGGTTTTATCAGTTACTTTTGGTAGGTTTTAGTAGGTGCTTTGGATGAAACGTTATTTTAGGTAGGAACATTCTATTTCAGTTTAATTTTCTACAAATAATTCTAACAATAAATTTCCATAGGAGATTTATTACTAATTAAAATTTAATTAATAAAAACAAGTATTTTTTCGTTTATAAAAGCAATTGAAAGACCTGGGACCAAATATTTATACATTTTTAAACTTGAATACATGCACACATTTAGGTAGGGGAATAGAATAATAATAGGGTTATTTTTAAATAGCGGAAAAAAAATAAGGTTTAGAAAAAGGCAGGCAAAATGAAATACAATATTGAATTTATGGACATTGATTATGAAACATGATTTGCAAAATCAAATTCTTAAACAGATTGTTTACGTAACTGCGATTGCAAAAAAAAAACCAACTTTGCTGGCGGATTCAGACCCACTTAGCCATAGGTAGGCAAATATTTACGACCATACCAGTCAGTTTGTTATGAAGAGGTTGCAGGATCATTGGTTCCTATTTTAGCCTCTCACCCTTTGTTGAAATTCTTAACGACAGTTAATTCTGCATTTTCTTCAATGTAAAATTTGCATTTGTAAATGGGATTACCTGCTTAGATATAAACTATTGACTTTTAGATTAGAAGTAAAGAAGCTGTAAGAAAGTTGAACATTCCGTAAGACATTTTTTAGGGCCTTTGGAGCTCATCAGGATCGAAAATTTCATTTTTATCGATAACTTGCCAAGAGATTAAATTTTATGACTGAAAAAAAATCAGTAAATATATTTTCTCAATCAAATTCAATGAAATGAATTAGAAATCAGTACTCAAAACCAAATTAAATGTAAACAAAACCGCATCGCATGTCACCGAAAAAACGCAAAAGAAATTCTCATAAGTAGCATTAATCATTCTTTTTTAATAATCTCATAAACATAAAAAGAACATTTCAAATACAAAACAGAACATTTCAAAATTCCACATTGGCGTATTGAATTTCACAGAAATCTACAAATAATCCATAGTGTTTCGTTATTGTAAAATATTTAATTCTATTTTAAATTTATGTTATTGAACTTATAATGATAATAATATTTATTTCCAATATTTAAACTTAAACAGCTCTACCTATAAATTACGAATTATTTTAGTTTTACTTTAACTTTGTACTGTAGGGCAACAGGATGAGAAAAGAGTGAAGTTTGTTGTTTTGAATCTGATTTTCGTTGGTTAAAGGAACTAGAATGCGTAATCAAAGCTGTTTTCAACTTCATAAGCAATTTATTTTGTATACTTTCGTATTTTTATCATTCATCTGGAGATCTTCTTGATCATTTGAATGATTTAAGTATAAAAGCCGTCCGTGGAATTAATTTTAACTGCTATTATTTACATTTCTGGCGTCCGTGACAGGACATTATTTCGATCGATTCTAAACATATTTAAAAGCAGCTAAAGGTTTTATAACAGTAGCACAGAAATGATATATAATATTTGCACAATGTTATACAATATTAATAACACCGAGAACACAGATACCGTAACAAAGTATTATATTGTATGGATGGATGTAATTAGGGGAAAGGTTTGCGCTTTAAATACTCATGAGAATAAGAGCAACAGCTTTGGGTATAAAAAATTAACATTTTATTAAAACATTAAGAAAGTGCTAGTTAAGATATTAATGGAACACAAAACAGATGAAATTCAGTTATCTAGCGCATGACATCTAGCCCGCTGACTCGTGCAGCTCTCGTGTATTGCGCAGCTAAGTAAGTAGTTTCAAGAGTGACGTCATCAGGGGAGGGAATTCAGGATCGCCGCAGTACTCCCTCCCTCTGAAGTGATTACAGCAGGCACTGGAGTTAGAGGTAACAAGGGTTAAAAGCGTACCCGACGGCCAGATCTCCGGGTCTGTTCTGGTACCCCGGTTGGGATTTGGAGACGTCACTTTTTCACGTTAACGGCAAACAGAAGGTGACGTCTCCCAGCCAACAAAGAGAAACAAAATCGTCCCTAAATCTATAAGGTGGTGGAGGGAAGGAATTTGGAGGTGACACGGACTCGATGGAGAAGGTTCAGGTACTGGCTGCATTGAAGAAGATGGGAACTGCCACCGAGGTAATTGTCGCTATGAGGTCAGTGCAGATGACTGATGGGAGTTCTCGAAGAACACTTGAGCTTTACACGATCAATGTTTATTGTAGACTCTTGCATACGTTCTTCGTCGATTGTGAACGTTTTATCAATTTCGTCTGGTACGCAGTAAGGACCATCATACGGTTATTGTAGTTGTTTTTAACTTGCGTCGTGGCGCACGAGAACACATTGCCAAGTCTAGGCTGGATGCATAAACGCACTTTTTTGTGTGTCTTGAGATGCAGTTGAAACAGGTTTTAGTTGATCCATCACGGTTCGTATATTTTTTAGAACTGATGAGGTTCGACGATTAAAGTGAAAGAGGTTTTCAAAAAAAATACCGCTGGTAGTTTCAGAGGTTGAACCCACCATAAACTTCGTTCAGCTGGTGTATTGTAGATCCTCCTTTAATGCCGTTCTGAATCCGAGCAAAACCACTGGAATTGATTCCGGTCCATTTCTAAATGAATGCACGTGATATCTGAGGTTTTTTGCTTCAGATCGTGGAAACACTCGACAAATTCCATTGCTGGATGGGTAGTAAAGGGGTCGTCCTGATCTTTTGGACGCCCAAAAGTTTGCCCTTGAAAACAAGTTGCTTTCGAATTGTCTCGTCCCTGATCCGTTGTGATGATTGAAGGTAAAGCCGAAGCGTGAGATCTACTGAATAATGAATGCACGCGCAGCAGTTTCGGCAGGAAATGACGGAGATGGGGACTGCATCAGGCCATCGTGTGGGAAACAGTCTATACAGGTGAGTAGGTATTCACGGTTATCTGAAGGTGGGAAGAGTCCTGCAAGATCAATTGAGACATGATCGAATCTCATGGAAGGTAGGTGAAAGACTGAAGAGGGACTGTTGGGTGTGTCTGATTACCTTGCATCTTTGTAATCCAGACATAGAACGAGTCAGTTGGAAGTATCTTTTTTGCCTAAAGAGACCATACGAATCTCTCTGCCCAATCAGACCCCGTTTAGTAGCACGGATACCTGGATGAGAGGTCGTGCAAAATTTAAATTTGTCTTTCAAGAATTTGCTGTGGCACGTGAGCTTCTGACTATCTCTCATTCCTGATATCACATTAAGAGCTTCGATGAAGTGGGGTCAGTAGAGAGAGGTTTTCAAGAAAATTGACAGTTCATTCTTTGAAAAGGGCTTGAAGTTCTTCTAAATGAAGCCTGCGCATTCATGGCAGAAGTCTACTTTTGGTAAATGCGTCGCCAATACGGGATAAAGTGTCGGCGACAACGTTTTAGACCAGATATGGCTTTATATTCGTGCTTTGAACTGAAGTAAGTCAAAGGTATCTTGGTAGTCTTGGAAGAAGAATCAGATTTTTGGTAAAGCAAACATTAGAGTCAGTGGTCAGTGAATATTATGAAATTTTGACCTTCAATAAGTGTCAGGAAATGTTTTACGGTAGCACGTATATTGCCAAGTTCCCTATCATACGTACTATATTTACGTTCTGAAGGTGAAGTTTCATGAATAAAGGAATGCAAGTGGTTTATGACCAACGGATGTAGTAGTGTATGAAGGACTAAATCCTATAGACAACTCAAGAAGCATCGACCATGATAGATAATTGCTGAAGTTAGGTGCGTGAAAGTCAGGAACAGCTGCATTAATAATGTCAGTTTGCATTTTTTTTTCAGAAAGCTGCCAGAGTGACGTCTGTCAGGGAACAGGTCGTTTATCGTTCTTTTTTTATTTTTTTAAAATCATGTAAAAAAAACTAGCTTGCGTATCTGCGGCATTAGACAAAAACGACGGTAAAAAATTAAGCATAGCTAAGAAGCGCTTAAGTTCCTTAATATTTTGAGGTTTAGGAAATTGAAATAGCCTGAACTTTCTCACAGTAAGGATTCGACATCTTCGGATGTGATCAGACATCCCAAAACTTTACTGACGGTTTTCTAAGAACACATTTCAAGGGTTGAGTTTAAACCATGTTGAGACTATCGCTCAAATACCCTTCAAATGCTGTTTATGCTCCTCAGCGTTATTCGATACGAATTGAGTACCTCACGTCAAAATATGGAACATAGAAATCTAAGTTAGACAAACTTGATGTATATAGCATTGAAAAGTTTTACGGCGTTACACCAAACCAAAGGGCACATAAAACATATTCAAAAGACAAATGGAGTGCAATAGCTGTTTTATTATACCAGCCGGATGTAAGGAATTTGGTGATAAAGCTCTAATCAAATCTAGGGTAAGGAGAAAAAAAATGGTTTTATTGAAAAAAATCGGAGGTGCAATCTTGGATCTGAGGTACTGGGTACCTGTCAGGAATAGTAGTGCATTCGAACGGAAAATGATCGCCACACAGATCTCAAATTCGACATTAAGAACATTCACCATATACTTAGAGACTTGCTTGCACATGGGCTTGAAGGACACTTTTTTTTACTATACCCTGGAACATTAAAATTCAAATTCTGACGCTATCTTAAACAAGTCAGGAGGTGAGGGACGAGGCCTCGAAAATACAGTGACAGTTGTTTCACGATAAAGGGTCTATTCTGGTACTTACGGTTGGGGCAGGAAGACATCACTTTTCCACACGATTAACAACGTTCCTTTGTTTTCTTTCACACTTTTCCGTTGTTAACGTGCGAAAAAAAGTGACGTCTCTATCAAGGATATAAAATCTCTGATAATGATAAGATTTTAGTTGGCTTGTATTTTCTCGTTGTTTGAGATGGATTAGTTAGTTCAGTAAACGATTCCGGTTACTGCGATAAAATCCACAGAATTCTGAATCCCACCAAGCAAATGGATATACCAGAATTAGCGAATCAGTGTTTGTGGTATTTGCCTTGAGTGGTTAATTTAGATTCATCAATCAAACAGCCATCTTAACGTCCGCAAAAGGTTAAAGTGTTTTGAAAATCGACACCAATGATTGGTTAGTTAACGTCGCTATTGTGAAAGGCCAAGTAAAGGACCGACGCAAATTCAAGTCTAGGAGTCACTTTTCGACCAATAGTCCCGATATTTTGTTACCATTAGCAGCCAAGAAGGTAACTCATTTGAGGATGGCTGTACAGGAATAATCTTTTGGCAAAACTGTACCTCTGCTCCGGTATACACCAAAATCTCAGTTTACTAGCCTATCGGCCAACATAATTCGATTAACATGGCGATCGTTGCCAAGGCTGAGCTGGATGATCGCCGATTTAGTTTTTCCGGAGGTGAAAGAACAAGGGAAAATTGCATTTCTTTGCACTGCCAACAAGAGTGGTATAAGAACAAATACCACTCGAGGGTTCTTTATATTTCCGAAAACAGTCTCAGGGTGACTTCGTCCGTAGTTAAATTGTCTATCTCTACTTTGAGAACGTGTTTGGCGTATTGTTGAAAGCTCATATGGCAACTAAATGATCTGGTGAGTGACTTGTTATTTCAGATTATGTTATCTAGCACCAGAAGTTGAAGGTGCCAACGTGAACTGCATTAATATTGGGGTGAATTAGTCCGTCACTAGCTGTCTGCGACAGTTGCCCAGACCAACTGATCCCTCACTCAAAGCAGCTAATATTGTTTTGGGTGCTATTTGAAATCTACTACCCATCCAGATTTAATGGTGGTTTCACCAACAGTATTATCACCAGCCAAAACTCTCGCTGCGCGCCAACAACTGCAGGATAGCCTCTAGTGTAAGTTCTAATCTTTTGCAGAGTGTATGAATTTCCAGAAGCTTTTGCTCTCAGAGTGCAACTCAATCAAGTACTTTTCAATATTGTATATTTAATAATATCAGGAGGTCTCAAATTATATCACGGCAAGTGAAATTTCAGAATCATTTGCCAAAATATAAAAAATTAATTTTGTATATCATCAACAGTACTTCCGGCCAGAGAGAATTGCGCCTCCGGCTGTACAAACCACAGTGCCGGATTTTCTTTCGAAAAGGCGGTAGTTTGACGCGAACAGGAGCAATTGTAGCATCATCGCAACCCAGGAATCCTGATTATTTCCAGTCATGTTTAGGCAAGCAATCAAAATCACAATACCATAACCAGCAATTGCGCCCAGAATTTCCAGTACAAATTAAATATAATTGAAACTCAAAGAAATGTAACCAATACGAAAATGTAAAACCAAACTATCTAAGATTGGTGCAGGTAAGAAAATTATCTAGACAGTTAACTTCATACACTCAAAATCAATAATCCAACTGAAGCCGAATACATACACCAATAGTACAATTGATAAACGCAAACTCACACTGACCACAGGAATGCCGTATTAGTCCTGCTCGAAAATCCAATTATTATTACCCCAATCTTGTCCAATTAGTCTTGTTTAGGAGAACTTAAAAGTGTAATTAATCTTTTCACAATACGCTGACCGCCGTTATGAACAAATTTTGATGGATCCATTTTTTAAACTGTACGGCAGAAAAGGCAACTGAGTTCATTCAGTTGTAGGGTCAACAATATGGATGCTTGATTAGAAAATGTTTTGCGTCAAATGCTCATGAAAATGAGCAACAACTTTAAGTATAAAAGAGTGTAACATTTATTAAAACATTAAGAAGAAGTGCTAGTTAGATATTAATGGAACACAAAAACAAAGTGGAAATTCAGTTAGCTAGCGCATGACCTCCTAGCCCGCTACCTCGTGCATCTCTCGTGTATTTTGGGCTAAGTAGAGTAGTTTCGAGTGACGTCATCAGGAGGAATTCAGGATCGCCACATATGTATCATTATTTTCCAAGATACTAGAATTTTCACAAATATTATAAAACAATGTTTTTTTTATAAAAATCTTCATTTTAACTCAGTATGTCACTGGATTGAGTTTAATTCAAAAAACTCACTGGAACAATTATTCTTTATGATGCTATACAATACAATGAATACAATATTTAATTTATACATTTTATCGGCGTTTATCAGTGACTTTAAGGTGAAGTTATTCTTACTGTCAGCGGATGGCAGCATGATCATACTGTAACACTACATGTATCAGCGTTGTTCAATATTTTAAGGTGCAGTTATTCTTCTTGTCAGCAGATGGCAGCATGATCATACTGTAACACTATATTTATCAGCTTGGCGTTAGATGTTTGTCCGTAAAAATATTTTACAAAATGTTCATCGAATAATAATGTTTACACAATCATTTTGCTTTACTGTATATAAAAGGCTGGCAGATTCAGCTAAGGAAGTTAACCATTAGAGCAAGCTCTCATATAAGTTATCTATTGCTCTGTAGATAAATTTTGGAGTGTTATTCTCATCATAAAAATACATGCACGTGATTTATTGTATTTGCGAATCTTGTATTTGATTTTCAATCAATACTGTTATTATAAATATTAAAGGCGTCTCGTAATACATTGAAAAGAGGAATAAATAAATTTCAAAGAGTATTTTTTTAAAACAACAAGAGCATATTATTATAAATACTTTTTAAACCTTGTAATTTATTAAATTAGCAAGCTTAGATATAAGAACTAAGGGTAGCTTCCTCTTTGACTGAAATTTCATTTTGAACTCAGAGAAATTACTTAACGTTAAAGATAATTTGATTAAACAGATTATTCAGAATTAATTTTGAATGTACACATGGGAAATTTCGTAGAGATCCGAACTCTGTAACTACATTTTATTATCATCATTTACGCTTTCTACTGCACGTATCGATAGTCCAGTGGTAAGGTGCCAGTTTGTAGTAAGCAAGAGGTCCCAGGTTTTCAAAGCTCGCTGGAAGTAAAGGTATTCAAAATATCACCCGCTAAGGTTCAGCACTTAGGAATTAAGTGATTAATATTTTTCCATGCTTCTAAAATGTATTTTTAAAATATTCCAGTATATTGTTATATTATTCAATTTTATATAATAATATTATTCAGTATAGTATAATAGTATTTAATATGGTATAATATTATACAGTATTATGACCATTATCAATATTATAGAAAAAACATTGTACAATATTATAGAAAAAAAAAGATCTTACGCTTTACACTGTTTCAATGTGCGAAAAATATTGTACAATAACCTTTTCTCGCAGATTTTATGATATTAGACAATATTATGTGTTCTACCTGGGAAAAGAGGACTTGTTGTTTGTCGCCAGAAAATTGGTGAGACACTGCCTCAAAATATAAAAAATTTCGGAACTTGCCACTGAGACTATGGCTGAAGAAAATTTGATATACGAGGGTAAGGTATTCTAACCCATCTGATCCCATTGCAGTCAACAAACATTCTGGGAATGATTTAGGACAGACTTTGTGATATTCGTTCATAAATATTCCTTATTTGAAAATGCTGGATGAAGTAATCCCACAAAAGAAATATTCACTGCTTCACACAAAGTTTTGATCCCATGAGAGTCATACTAGCCCAGTGCTGCTGGAAACTAAAACTCTGGCTTCCTGGGCAATGAAATCTAAAATTGATTAGGACAGAAGAGCTGATCTAAAACACTCCCGAGATTTCCTAAATGGCTAAAGTGAGCTTGAATATTTGAAGCATGAAGGTACCAAGATGGTTACACTGTGATAACAGTTGAGCATATTTCGTTGCATTTCTTTAGCTTGGCTTACTTAAACAAACTGGCCTATTCACAAGTTGTTTTTCTGAGTTCATATTGAAGTGCAGTCACATTTAACTTTAATTTTTAGGTAAAACTAGATTGCTCTTGTGGAAAAGGAAACAATGATTGCAAGATTGGAACTTCTTCGCGCTGCCCATTTCTGCTCGTCACCATCCACCATCTTGAAAGGAGTTTAAAACAGACAACGTTTATTTCTGGACAGCTCTACTTCAGTACTAAGCAGCTAAAGAGAAAAGAATCATAGGGTTATATTTATTCCACTTAACCGTGTTCAAGGAAATTCGAAAGCTGACACCTGTCTAGAAAGCAGCTGGGAGACACGTGCCTGGATCTTTGAATCCTGCAGACCGTCAAGTAGGGGTGTTCCCAGCGAAGCAACTTTGCAATTCGAAATTATGGGAAGGGCCCCAACTGGTTGTATCCTTTTCACCTCACGAATGGTCAGTTATTGATGTAATGGTAGATATCAATATGAGGAAGAAGTGGGCAAAAGAAAAGAGAAAGAACGATCGTATCCATATAGTAAATATTCAAGTAACAAGATATCTGGAGCGATCATTTTCCCACCTATAGTAGAAACATCAGTGGTGTCATGGATTCTACGTTTTATTCATAAGATTTCCAC
>BGPR01000004.1:1391091-1428356 GCA_013235015.1 Araneus ventricosus | reverse complement strand
ATGATGCAGATTTCATCAAAATAATAAATGTTAAAAGAAGTAATAAAGCTATGTAAATAAATTATTTCTTATCCTCAAAAGAATATCAGTCATTGTTATTATTAATATTAATGTTATTTTTGTTTAATCAATTCTGAGCACGTGACACAAATGTGACATTTTTTCATATACAATAAATGCATCTAATTGAGCACTGGAAATTCTTCCAAAGAATTTTTAAAATTCCAGTTTTCCTTTGAAATTATTTTTAGACAATTAATCAAATCTATTGTTGATTGAATTGAATTGAGACCTACTTGGAGTAATTTTAGAAAACAGATTTTATGTCCGAGTGTCTAAATAGACCATGATTTCTTATTCTTTCTTGGCTCTTTACTTGAGTTGCATACAGGTTGAGTCCATTGGGGTCAGATGTTCTCCTTCTAATGTCTAGTGGAAGTTTAGAGAGCAATGTCCCGGAGCAGGTGTTGTCCTCGTCTTCTAACCACAGTTCAAAATTATGAGGTCAATTAGTCCAGGGAGCTAATATAACTCAACTAACCTAAATGTATTATATTTCACCGACATACTTTGGGAGTGATTGTGTTTCAGGATTTTGAATTTTTTTCCTTAAGAATATGAAATGGAACTTATGGATATGGAACTTATCGGATGTTTATTATCTATCTCAAGTTTTGTTTCAGAACAAATATATTATTAAGATATAAAAATTTTAGATTATATCAAGTTTAATGAAGTAATCACAGTTCTTATATGAATAAATTGGTGAAAATCCAGTCATTTTGCTTAAATATGCATGTAATATGTGTATCGCCTTAACCACTTAACAGTTTTGCCCGAACACTGTTCGAGCACTGTGAAGGGGGGCTTCCCTGATTTGCCTGAACACCTGTAGGTCATTTTTCTAAGCCAATCCATTAATTTTCTTGGCTTTTTCACTTTGCAATGTGTTTAGTAAATGGATCTAGCAATTCTGTTGAATAGCAAAACAAATGTAAACCAGTTTTTAAGTCCCTTTTCCCCTTGCTATTAAAAATTATCAAAGTTTTTAAAAAATCAATACTTGTTACTATTTTGAAGCTGATTACTAGCCGATTTGAATTTATAAAATCAATTTGAATACAATATTGCTTATAAAAATGTGGTTATTTGTGGACACAATATGGCAGAAAAAAGAAACTGTTAAGTGGTTAACATTCTGAATATAAAATTATACCGGATTTTAACACCACATTTGTTTTCTGAGTTCTTGAATTGGAGTCTGAATCTCCCAGCATACTTGCCATTCACATATTTGTTCATATATTGTTGATAAATCCAACAGAATTTCATATAAAGATATATCTTACCAAATGACAGAACAGTTCTAACTGAGTGATCAATTTCAGATTTTTATTATTTCCATTTTGGCATGTCTTTTCTAGACTTATGAGCAGATCGAATTGCCAATGAGAAATTTTGAAGAATGCTTGAAATTTAAATTCCATCGGTTGTCAAGAGTTTTATAACACAACAAAATCTGGTACAATTCCATTAGATCATCATCAGTAGTCGCCTTGCATGAAATTCCTTTCTGATTATCAAAATAAAATCTGCAGTAAGATGCCAAATATAGCAAACTTAACCTTGATGTTGGTATGAAATCGTATGTTTCGCCACATTAAAGTTGCTGTACTTGGTACATTTTTGCTGCTGTAGAGATAAATAAAAATCAACTTAAATGCATTTCATAGTCCCTATGATTCGAGAAAAAGTGCTCAGTCAATCATTTAGAAATAAGGAGTAGTGAGTATTGGAAGACAAATTATGGTTATTGCAAAAGCTGTGGTAGAGTCACGAGAAATCTGTGCAGGTAGTAAATTGAAATTGATTAGTTAATAGCCACATTTCTTTAATTACTGTAAAAGCTGGATAAATTTGAGTCGCAATTTCCATTTTAGTTAAGGAATTTTTATTGATATGATATCAACATTTTATATTTTCAAAAGTAAGTTTTCTTTTTCATGCTTATAATATTAAACATTTTATAACAAAGTAAATAGTTTACTTACTTTTGTTATTTATATGTTTCAGAATTTTTCCTTAGCTCAGAATGGACCATATTTGATTTTATATTTTCGTATACAAAGAGAAAGTGTTGTAATCGTCCAAAAAATTGTTTTTGAATCATATTGTCCGATTTTTTTAAAAATAATTTTTGTGTATGTAAACTAAAAAATGCAGAAGTTTTAATTCAACAAAGAGAGGGTTCAAAACAGATTTACGTTTGTTGGGGAAGCTTAGTGACAATATATGTAGGGAAAAAAACAGAGGCGGGCATATGAAAAAATGTGGATCCCAAGAAACGCTGGGTTATTAGCTATAAGGTAATTAAAAGGCTGGATTTAAAAATTTTAAACAATATAGGATTCAAAGTAGATTTACTTTTTTTGTGGAAAGTTAGTGACAATATTTGTAGAAAAAATAAACCGGAGGCGGGCATACGAAAATAAAGTAATAAAAAGACTAGATTTGAAAGAATATTTGCGTTTGTTGGGGAAAGTAAGTGACAATATTTGTTGAAAAAACCGGAGGCGAGCATACGAAAAAATATGGATCCCGAGGCCTCACATGACCACACTTCTCTCCACCAGGGAATGACGCATTATTCGAGATGGCCCGTGCAACGCCGGGCCTCACAGCTAGTACCTATATTAAATTTTGGATCAAATATGTCAACAGAAAGAAGTACTTGACTATGAAGTTATACAAGCAATCACTGTAAGTAGTCTATCCAATAAATATCTGAAATGAGGTAATAAAAGCTGTATTTTACTTTATTTAGGGTATGTCAGTCTTTTCCCCTATAAAATACTCCCTCATTCGGGCAATACCTCTTACCCATCTTCGTTACAATTATTGTTCAAAACATCACTAGAAGTCCTCTGAAATCGGTCTCCTCAGCTGCCTTATGAATTCACATTTTATCATCTCCACATTGTCCCAATGACGGCCCACGTGACCGTTTTATATTTCCAAGAACAAGAAGTTATCACAGGCAGTGGCGGACTGGGTCTGAAAATAGCGGTTGCCAGCAGTCAATGGGGGGCCCATTCAAATCAAAAATGATATTTATCTCTATATTTTTTAAATTTGATTTGTTATAAATATAATCAATTAAAATCAATAAATGGACATGATATACTATATAAATTATTATATATTGTTATTATATAAAAAGCTGTTATATATACTATAGTAGTTCTGTGAACAGTAGACCACGCCCTTTCCCCCCAAAAAAAATCTTCTCTTCATTTCAGTCTTTAAAAGCTCAGCCTTTATTTTCTAAATTCAAATTATTCGCGCAGGTCTCTGCTTTTATCATTATTAATTGAAGTACAATTAAATGTCTGTTTTTATCAATATTAACAATATCGCAATGAAATGTAATTTGTTATTATTAGAGGTATTTTTGGAGGCATTATTAACGGAATTTCGTTCGGCTACAATCGTTGAAAAACACATGAAACGCAACCATTTAAGCGTCCACCATCTTGAAACGGAATAAAAAAAAAAAAAACTTTACACATAAGGTCGTGAAAAAACAAATTACAGGCAAACAGATTGCATTAGACAAGTCAGTAAATTACTGACAAACAAACTGTTTTCACTCGAACGGTCCAGTGAAAACAGGACCTCGCTTCGCTAGTCAAATTACTAATTATAGTATACATGTATTATTACATATTATTGAAAGTGAGAATTACCAAATATAAAAACAAATTTATGATTGAATTTTAAATAATTTTTGGTGGGTTTATAGCTTACTGTAATTTTGGAACTGTACTGTTATTTTGAGAATTTTTTTAACCAAACTGAAATTATAGAGCTACCCATGTACCAATTTCAACAATTTTAAAGACTACTTCTTACTTTAAAAGATTAACAACTCAAAAGTAGAGAACTCAGTAAGCGCTTGAGTTTACTAGATATCTAGTCAGCTGTTGAGTTTACTAGATGGTATGTCAATAATTACTTCTGCATACAAATCAACTAACAGTTCCTTTCCAATAGATAGTAATATACAGATAATTCCAAGTGCTCTTCAGACAATGAACTTCTAAATCTGTTCTTTATTTTTAGCTTTGAAAAACAGAATTCACTAATATCATTAGATTATTCATTACGAATACTAATATTATAAGTATGCTTTGATATCTCAAAAATTGATTTCACTCCTTACAGATAAAGTTCTTTTAATATATTTTCAGTCGATGCAGGGCTATTAAGAATAGAAAAGGTAAAATCAAGCATAGTGGTCGGCATAATATAGAAACCCAACTTAACCATAATCGGGACTCTCAGCTAAACTAAATCCAAATAATGATATTATTGCAACTAAATTCTAATGAAGAGAAAGACTCAAGGATAATTAGTATTTATTTGTTATTAAGCTGTTATTCTTAGCATTGGGATTATATTCCCTCACACGCGATGTTTACAAATCCCTTTGATAAAAGAATGAGTGTGTGGATATACTAATATTTAATCATATTCGGTGGAGATCTTAGCAAAACGGTTTGCAAGCTCCACAGAGAAGGAGCACTTTTTCTCTGCTGCGAGAACATTGCCTGGCTTTCCAGTATATTTCGACCCAGATGAGACTGACAAGACTTTGAATTCAGAAATTTAATTTTGGACATCCTACAAACTTGTATTTGATTTTAGTACTTTTTAATGTAGGATGGAAAACAAACTCTCAGTGATGATTTTTATTTTGATTTCGTTCTTCAAGGTCCACCCTACTCTAATATTAAATTCTAATATTTCGCTCTACAAAGCAGGATTAAATGAGTTCAAATTAAATCAAGGAACAGATAACAGCATAGCATATTATTTTTAAAGATATACACGAAGAATTCAAAATTGCCAGCAAGTCTAATACCAATAAATTTCTCATCCACAGGGTTAAAATCAATTTCCCGAGAAAAATAACGAAAATATGAAAAATATTTGATGTTAAATTCTTTAGGTTTAATTTTTCTTATACAGTTTTAGCGACAAAGCGTGAAGGAGAAATGCTGTCCATTAGTAGGGTATTTTTTGTAAGAGTGAGGGAAGAAAATTCTTTTAATGATTATTAGTTTAGTGATTTGTAGTAATGATATTTTCGTAATTTGTTACTAAATTTATATCATTACAAAAATATTTTTTTGAATTTCTAAAATAATGAAAAAAATCATTCTTCTGAAATGGGTTTTGAAAGATATCACAGGAAAAACAACAAAATCTTGCTCAAATTTTAATAATTGAAATTTTAATTAACTGCAGGACTTTGAAAAGTTGACAGTGATTCTCCTTTGTTTTGAAGCGCACATGTGAAAAATTTCATCAAGTTTGGACAAAAACTGTAAATTTTTATAAATGACGAACAATTCCCCTTTACATATAAAGAACTAAACTTTTGAACTGAATCATTTTCAAACAAGACAGTTGAAAACAAGAAAATTATAAGTTATAGATATATTTTATTTTTTTAAGCAATAAAATCTAACACGAAGTACCATAGAGTTATTTCTATGTTTTACTTCTGATCATGCTTTTGTATGCAAATGTCAACAAATAATAAAAGAGAATGTATGTGTAGGTTGTTGTCTATCTGCTGATGTTCTACAGTCCGTTGAATCTAGAGACACCAAATTTGATGCAAACATACTATAAGAGCGTAGGAATATGTATCTAGGAAAGTTTTTTAATTTTAATTAATTAAAAATTAAGCAAGAACTGGGAATTTTTCAACTATAACTCAAAAATATTATCCCATAAAAATAATTTTTACACATTATTCAATTTAAATATTTTTATCTTTCAATATGATGCCAGTTTACTTGCTGTGAAATTTTTTCCTTAATTTTGCAATTTTAAAAAATATTGTTAAGCCTAATATTTAACAATACTTTGAAATGTTGTAATGAAAGTCAATCAACTTTCATTGCTTCAAATCAATAAATCTTATATTTGTCTTCTGATAAAGAAGAAGAACGATATAAAATTTTATTTTCATCTTATGATATAAAAACTTTCTTTAATGCAATAAATTGCATTCCATTTCACCAGTTTTTAGTCCAATTTTTTTCTGTCCTCATTAGTTCAAATAAATTTACTTTTTAGACATATTTACAATATTATTATGATATATTTAATTTTTAGCAATGATCTTAAAACTCACCTTTCCTGTTACGAAAAGAAAGTTTATCCTGGAGATTATATTATTCATTTGTGTTTAATTAGGTTAAATATTCACTCTATAATTAACTTAATAAAGCGTAATAATTGTAATTTAAATTAGAATTATGCTTGACCAATAACAAAATAATAACTTCATTGACTATCAAGATTTTTAGCCTTTTTTTATCTGCTAAATGTAAAAACCTAAGTCATTAATTTCATCAGATGCGAAATATACTTCATCAAAATTTAGTTCAAATATCAATACATTTCCTGTCCACTGTTTTTCAATTTTTTAACTAATTTATTTCTTGGTTTTTTGTAACAATTAATGGCTTCAGCTTACCAAAAATTAAATAAGTTGGTGAATTTAAAGTTGGCTGGCATAATTTAATCCATACAGTTAATAAGATGAATTATTCAGCTATTCGCCGAAGGCTGTCGGTATTTAATACTAGAAAAGTAATGTAAAGGTAGGAAAAATTTGAGTTCACCTCTCTAAATCTTTTTTCTCCTTTTGTAAGATATGCTATGCATGTTCTTCTCTCTTTGTTGACTGAAAACAGGAATACCACTCCCCACCACGACCTGCTGGCCCTGACTCACCACACCCTAGTTATTTGTCACGAAAGAAAGGGTCCTTCACCATTTTTACAACCTTGTTACCATGGGCCCCCCACCCGGAAGGAAAAGGCGAGTGTCCCTTTTTCACTGATGCCATTTTGTCAAATTACACGATTCCCCCTCCCCCTGTAAGATTCAGCGGTCCGAAGTAGACTATTTTCTTTGTTCGCTTGCCCGTCAATTTTACTACTGTAAAAAGTACTAACAACAAAAAAGAATGGCCAGGGAGATGCATGTATTGCCTGGCCCTGTATTTAGACATTTCCAAGAACTGCACCCTTTCTGCTCAGAGGGGTCATCTCTTGCGTCTTGCCGGGGGTGATATGAGTGGTCATTGCGTCCCGACCCGACCTCGCACAGAAAGAAAAAGTTGTGTGAGGAACATAAAACTACTTGGTATTTTGTTTGCTTTAGAAAAGACGCAGGAATTTATCTAGAAAAAAATTATTCCCTTTCTCTCTCTTTCACATACATATCCTGGGGGCCCATATCAGCTTATGTTTAAGGGGGCCCACTTGCCACTGGACAAGCTGGCAACCTGGCCAGTCCGCCACTGTGTGTGTGTGTGCGTGCGTGCGTCCTGTTTTTTTCTTTTCTTTTCATCTCTCCATTTAGTCTTCTATAAAATATTTACAGTAGTTTCCACTTTCTTCCTCTGAACTTCTTAAAAAACATATTAATAAAATAACATAAAATAAATAACATTCAGTTTGTTGACTAGACAAGACAGCTGTTTTCTACTTTAATAGATTGAAAGTAGAACTCTTGTATCAATTATGTTGACAAAACTGTTATGTGCTGGCTGAGGAAAAATAAAGCAACCAACTCATTGTTGACAGAAAATTGATTATTTAATAGCATATTATTCGACTTGAATCCGAATAGGAATTCCAATTATGTTATTAATTTATCTATTTTCTTCCTTTTTTTATTTATGCAGATTTGCTAGCGAACTGTAAATCACTCAGCTCGTTTTTGACAGGCAACTAACTTGAATGTTAATGGAGTCTCCTACTAATTTAATACGCCAAATATGCTAACGTTGAGGTGAATTTAACTAGCATTTTAGTGGAATGGATACTGAAAAGTAAAACTATTATCTAGTTGACAGATAGACAACTGTGTGTTCATTGTGTAACATCTTAATCTGCTGGAATGGTAAATAAGCTTCTTCAAATCCACCTCATTGACTATACTAATAAGGTTATTACTAATCTATCTAACTTTTAATCTACTAGAACTTTTGTCTACTGCCGTGTTTCTCAAAATAGAATGTCCCACTTTAGTTTGTCACCTTCATGTTTTATTATGTTCATATACTTGTCGCATTTAGGTGTTAACTGATACATGTGATTTTTAAAAACATTACTAAAGATATGTAACATATTTTATATCATTCTTAGCATTTTACTGTAGCCACACAATTTTCATCTTCACAAGAGGAATGTTGTTCGCGTTTCAATTTTTGAAGAATGCTCGGAAGTTTGATTAAAATTTTTCTACGATAGCTATGAAAATACTAGATAACTAGGAAATTTGTTGCTAATCAATAGAACTTGAGGTGCTTATATTATCACTTTCAAGAGTATACTATTTTAAAAAAAAATGATAACGTTACTTGCAGGTACAGTGAGCCAGCGGTTCTTGCCTGATCACCTGAGTGAAGTAGCATCGGGCACGGTCGTTACTTGGGAGGGTGACCGCCTGAAGAACACTGCGTGCTGTTAGCTTCCTTTTTGAGTTCTTGATTCATGGAATGGGTTAGTTATGCTAGATCAAGTGAAATTGGTCTCAACGCGTAAAATATCTGCGGATAAAACGTTATTTACAGTTTAAGAATAAATAATGAGTTGTCGTGAATTTTTTCTTTAATTTTAATAATTTAAAAACAGATTTTTAAATATAATTCTCAACATTATTTCTCATTGCTGGTCTTAGATTCAAACCGTTTTCTTGTTTCTACAAATATTTAATTGTTTGTTTTTAACCCATTGTTAAAAACTATGGCAGGGAGATGCTGTTTATTATGTAGATTCCTTACAGGAATTATACCTATTTTTGAATAATGGTTTTATCAGTTACTTTTGGTAGGTTTTAGTAGGTCTTTGGATAAAACGTTATTTTTAGGCAGGGAACATTCTGTTCAGTTTAATTTTTCTACAAATAATTCTAACAACAATAAATTTCACTTAAATTTATTACTAATTCAAATTTTAATTAATAAAAACAAGTATTTTTTCGTTTATAAAAGCAATTGAAAAGACCTGGGACCAAATATTTATACATTTTTAAACTTGAATACATGCACACATTGGGTAGGGGAATGGGAATAATAATAGGGTTATTTTAAATATGCTTGGAAAAAAATAAGGTTTAGAAAAAAGGAGCAAAATGAAATACAATATTGAATTTATGGACATTGATTGTAAACATGATTTGCAAAAAATCAAATTCTTAAACAGATTGTTTACGTAACTGCGATTGCAAAAAAAAAAACCAACTTTGCTGGCCGGATTCGAACCCATAGCCATAGGTAGGCAAGCATGTTACGACCATACCAGTCGGTTTGTTATGAAGAGGTTACGGGATCATTTAGTTTACAACTTTAGCCTCTCACCCTTTGTTGAAATTCTTAACGACGGTTAATTCTGCATTTTCTTCAATGTAAATTTGCATTTTGTAAATGGGATTATAGCAGATATAAACTATTGACTTTAGATTAAGTAAAGCTGTAAAGAGAAGTTGAACATTCCGTAAGACATTTTTAGGGCCTTTGGAGCTCATCAGGATCGAAAATTTCATTTTTATCGATAACTTGCCAAGAGATTAAATTTTATGACTGAAAAAAATCAGTAAATATATTTTCTCAATCAAATTCAATGAAATGAATTAGAAATCAGTACTCAAAACCAAATTAAATGTAAAACAAAACCGCATCGCATGTCACCGAAAAAACACTGAAAATTCTCGCAAAGTAGCATTAATCATTCTTTTAATAATCTCATAAACATAAAAAGAACATTTCAAATACAAACAGAACATTTCAAAATTCCTACATTAGCGTATTGAATTTCACGAAATCTGCAAATAATCCGCAGTGTTTCGTTATTGTAAAATATTTAATTCTGTTTAAATTTATGTTATTGAACTTATAATAGTAATAATATTTATTTCAATATTTAAACTTAAACAGCTCCACCTATAAATTACGAATTATTTTAGTTTTACTTTAACTTTGTACTGTAGGGCAACAGGATGAAAAAGTGAAGTTTGTTTTGAATCTGATTTTTCGTTGGTTAAAGAACTAGAATGCGTAATCAAAGCTGTTTTTCAACTTCATAAACATTTATTTTTGTATACTTTCGTGATTTTATCATTCATCTGGAGATCTTCTTGATCATTTGAATGATTTAAGTATAAAAGCCGTCCGTGGAATAATTTTAACTGCTATTATTTACATTTCTGGCGTCCGTGACAGGACATTATTTCTGATTCTAAACATGTTTAAAGCAGCTAAAGGTTTTATAACCCCAGTAGCACAGAAATATTATATAATATTTGCACAATGTTATACAATATTATTAACACCGAGGAACACCGAATACCGTAACAAAGTATTATATTGTATGGATGGATGCTTAATTAGGAAAAGGTTTGCGCCCAAATACTCATGAAAATAGAGCAACAACTTTAGGTATAAAAAATTAACATTTATTAAAACATTAAGAAAGTGCTAGTTAGATATTAATGGAACACAAAAACAGATGAAATTCAGTTATCTAGCGCATGACATCTAGCCCGCTGACTCGTGCAACTCTCGTGTATTGCGCAGCTAAGTAAGTAGTTTCAAGAGTGACGTCATCGGGAGGAATTCAGGATCGCCACAGTACTCCCCCTCCCCTCTAGTAGTGCAGCAGGCACTGGAGTTAGAGGTAACAAGGGTTAAAGCGTACCCGACGGCCAGATCTCCGGGTCTATTCTGGTACCCCCGGTTGGGTTGGGAGACGTCACCTTTCTGCTGTTAACGTGCGGAAAAAGTGACGTCTCCCAACCCAACCGGGGGTACCAGAATAGATCCCCTCGTCACATAAGGTGGTGGAGAGGAATTTGGAGGTGACACCGGACTCGATGGAGAAGGTTCAGGTACTGACTGCATTGAAGATGGAACTGCCACCGGTGGTGTCGCTATGGTCGGTGCAGATGACTGATGGGAGTTCTCGAAGAACGCAGGCTTTACACGATCAATGTTTATTGTAGACTCTTCGCCGTTCTTCTCGATTGTGAACGTTTTATCAGTTCGTCTGAGTACGCAGTAAGGACCATCATACGGTTATTGTAGTTGTTTTTTAACTGCGTCGTGGCGCACGAACACATGTGTGCAAGTCCCTAAAGCTGGATGCATAAACACTTTTTGTGTGTCATGAGATGCAGTTGAAACAGGTTTAAGTTGATCCATCACGGTTCGTATATTTTTTAAGAACTGATGAGGTTCGACGTTAAGTGAAGGGGTTTCAAAAAATACCGCTGGTAGTTTCAGGGTTGAACCATAAACTAGTTCGGCTGGTGTGTATTGTAGATCCTCCTTTAATGCCGTTCTGAATCCGAGCAAAACCACTGGAATTGATTCGGTCCATTTCGTGGATGCGTGATATCTGAGGTTTTGCTTTAAAGATCGATGGAAACACTCGACAATTCCATTGCTGGATGGGTGGTAAGGGGTCGTCCTGATCTTTTGGACGCCCAAAAGTTTGCTTAGCAAGGAAAACAAGTTGCTTTCGAATTGTCGTCCCTGATCCGTTGTGATGATTGAAGGTAAGCCGAAGCGTGAGATCTACTGAATAATGAATGCACGCGCAACGGTTTCGGCGGAAATGACGGAGATGGGGACTGCATCAGGCCATCGTGTGAAACGGTCTATACAGGTGAGTAGGTATTCACGGTTATCTGAAGGTGGAAGAAGTCCTACAAGATCCAATTGAACATGATCGAATCTCGCTGAAGGTAGGTGAAAAGACTGAAGAGGACTGTTGGTGTGTCTGATTACCTTGCATCTTTGGCAATCCAGACATGAACGAGTCCAGTTGGAAATGTCTTTTTGCCTAAAGGGCCATACGAATCTCTGCCCAATCAGACGTTTAGTGGCACGGATACCTGGATGAGAGAGGTCGTGCAAAGTTTAGAAGACTGTCTTTCTGAAATTTGCTGGCACGTAAGGCTTCTGACTATGTCATTCCTGATATCACAGTAGAGCTTCGATGAAGTGGGGTCAGTAGAGAGAGGTTTCAAAAGAATTGACAGTTCATTCTTTGAAAAAAGGGCTTGAAGTTCTTCATCAGAAGCCTGCGCATTCGCCTTGGCAGAAAAGTCTACTTTTGGTAAATGCACGTCGCCAATACGGGATAAAGTGTCGGCGACAACGTTTTTTGAACCAGATATGTGCCTTATATTCGTGCTGAACTGAGAAATGAAGTCAAGGTATCTTAGTAGTCTTGGAGAAGAAGAATCAGATTTTTTGGTAAAAGCAAACATTAGAGGTCGGTGGTCAGTGAATATTATGAAATTTTGACCTTCCAATAAGTGTCGGAAATGTTTTACGGTAGCACGTATATTGCCAGAAGTTCCCTATCATACGTACTATATTTACGTTCTGAAGGTGAAAGTTTTCGCGAATAGAATGCAAGTGGTTTATGACCAACGGATGTAGTAGTGTGAAGGACGGCTCCTATAGACAACTCAGAAGCATCGACCATGATAGATAATTGCTGGTTAGGTGCGTGAAAAGTCAGAGCAGCTGCATTAATAATGTCAGTTTTGCATTTTTCGAAAGCTGCCAGAGTGACGTCTGTCCAGGGAACGGGTCGTTTATCGTTCTTTTTTTTTATTTTTTAAAAAATCATGTAAACTAGCTTGCGTATCTGCGGCATTAGACAAAAAACGACGGTAAAAATTAAGCATAGCTAAGAAGCGCTTAAGTTCAGCAATATTTTGAGGTTTAGGAAATTGAGAAATAGCCTGAACTTTCTCTGGTAAAGGTTCGACATCTTCGGATGTGATCAGACATCCCAAAAACTTTACTGACGGTTTTCTAAGAACACATTTCAAAGGGTTGAGTTTTAAACCATGTTGAGACTATCGCTCAAATACTTACTTCAAATGCTGTTTGTGCTCCTCAGCGTTATTCGATGCAATTAGTACCTCGTCAAAATATGGAACATAGAAATCTAAGTTAGACAAAACTTGATGTATATAGCGTTGAAAAGTTTTACCGGCGTTACGCAAGCCAAAGGGCATAAAACATATTCGAAAAGACCAAATGGAGTTGTAATAGCTGTTTTTGGTATGCCAGCCGGATTAACAGGAATTTGGTGATAAGCTCTAATCAAATCTAGGGTGGGAAAAATGGTTTTATTGAAAAAAAATCGAGTGCAATCTTGGATCTGAGGTACTGGGTACCTGTCAGGAATGGTAATTGCATTCGAACGACGGTAGTCGCCACACGGTCTCCATTCGACATTAGACTTATTCACCATATGTAGAGGACTTGCACATGGGCTGCTTGAAGGACGCACTATACCCTGAGACATTAAAAATTCAAATTCCTGACGCGCTATCTTAAACAAGTCGGGAGGTAAGGGACGAGGCCTCGAAAATACTGGTTGACAAGTTGTTTCGATAAAGGGGTCTATTCTGGTACCCCCGGTTGGGTTGGGAGACGTCACTTTTTCCGCACGTTAACAACGTTCCTTTGTTTTCTTTCACTTTTCCCGTTGTTAACGTGCGAAAAAAGTGACGTCTCCCATCCCAACCGGGGGTACCAGAATAGACCTGATAGTGATGGATTTTAGTTGGCTTATTGTTTCTCGTTGTTTGAGATGGATTGGTTAGTTCCGGTAAACGATTCCGGTTACTGCGATAAAATCCCACAGAATTCTGAATCACCAAGCAAAATGGATATACCAGAAATTAGCGAATCAGTGTTTGTGTATTTGCCTTGAGTGGTTAATTTAGTTATTCCATCAATCAAACAGCCACTCTTAACGTCCACCAAAAGGTTAAAGTGTTTCAAAAAATCGACACCAATGATTGGTTGGTTAACATTCGCTATTGTGAAAGGCCAAGTAAAGGTTCGACGCAAATTCAAGTCTAGGGTCACGCGCTTTCGACCAATAGTCGATATTTTGGTGCCATTAGCAGCCAAGAAGGAGTAACTCATTTGAGGAATCAGCTGTTGGAGCATAATCTTTTGGCAAAACTGTTACGTCTGCTCCGGTATACACCAAAAATCTCAGTTTACTAACCCTATCGGCCAACATAATTCGATTAACATGGCGATCGTTGCCAAGGCTAGTGGATGATCGCCGATTTAGTTTTCCGGAGAATTGAAAGAACAAGGAAAATTGCATTTCTTTGCGCTCTTAACAAAATTAGTATAAGAACAAATACCACTCGAGGGTTCTTTATATTTCCGAAAACGGTCTCGGGAGCGACTACGTCCGTAGTTAAATTGTCTATCTCTACTTTGAGAACGTGTTTGGCGTATTGTTGAAGAAAGCTCGCCAACTAATGTAGTCAATTGAGTGACTTGTTGTTCAAGTTATGTTATCCTAGCACCAGAAGTTGAAGGTGTAACGTGAACTGCATTAATATTGGAATGATTAGTCAAATCACTAACTTTGTCTGCGACAGTTGCCAGACCAGCCAGATCCTCACTCAAAGCAGCTAATATTGTTTGGGTGCTATTTGGAAGTCTACCCATCCAGAGAGATTTAATGGTGGTTCACCAACAGTATCACCAGCCAAAGCTCTCATGCGCATTAACAACTGAGATGGCCTCTGGTCGCCAAGTTCTAATCTTTGCAAGAGTGTATGAATTTCAGAAGCTTTGCTCTCAGAATGCAACTCAATCAAACGCTTTTTCAATATTGTATATTTATCAATATCGGGAGGTCTCAAAATTATATCACTGACAGAATGCAAAATTTCAGAATCGACTGCAAAAATAACAAAATTAAATTTTGTATCATCAACAGTACTTCCGGCCAAGGGAAATTGCGCCTCAAGCTGTACAAACCACAATGCCGGATTTTCTTTCGAAAAAGGCGGTAGTTTGACGCGAACAGGAGCAATTGTGGCGTCGTCACTGACGGAATCCTGATTATTTCCAGTCATGTTTGAGCCAAGCAATCAAAATCACAATACAAAAACAACTTCAGCAATTGCCTTGAAATTTCCAATTACAAATTAAATATAATATTGAAACTCAAAGTAACCAATACGAAAATGTAAAACCAAACTATCTAAGATTAGTTATGATGAAAATTATCTAGACAGTTAACTTCATACATCAAAATCAATAATCCAACTTCAAAATACCGAATACATACACCAATAGTACAATTGATAAACATAAACTCACTGACCACAGGAATGCCGTATTAGTCCTGCTCGAAAGTCAATTAGTATTGCCCAATCTTGTCAATTAGTCTTGTTTAGGAGAACTTAAAGATGTAATTAATCTTTCACAATACGCTGACCGCCGTTATGAACAAATTTACGATGGATCCATTTTAAACTGTACGGCAGAAAAGGCAACGAGGTTCATTCAGTTGTAGGGTCAACAATATGGATGCTTGATTAAGAAAATGTTTGCGTCCAAATACTCATGAAAATAGAGCAACAACTTTAAGTATAAAAAATTAACAACATTTATTAAAACATTAAGAAAGTGCTAGTTAGATATTAATGGAACACAAAAACAGATGAAATTCAGTTAGCTAGCGCATGACATCTAGCCCGCTACCTCGTGCATCTCTCGTGTATTGCGGAGCTAAGTAAGTAGTTTCGAGAGTGACGTCATCGGGAGGAATTCAGGATCGCCACATATGTATCATTATTTCCAAGATACTAAATTTTCACAAATATTATAAAAACAATGTTTTTTTTATAAAAATCTTCATTTTAACTCAGTATGTCACTGGATTGAGGTTTTAATTCAAAAAACTCCACTGGAACAATTATTCTTTATGATGCTATACAATACAATGAATACAATATTTTAATTTATACATTTATCGACGTTTATCAGTATTTTAAGGTGAAGTTATTCTTACTGTCAGCAGATGGCAGCATGATCATACTGTAACACTACATGTATCAGCGTTGTTCAATATTTTAAGGTGCAGTTATTCTTCTTGTCAGCAGATGGCAGCATGATCATACTGTAACACTATATTTATCAGCGTTGAATCATTTGTCCGTAAAAATATTTTACAAAATGTTCATCTGAATAATAATGTTTACACAATCATTTTGCTTTACTGTATATAAAAGGCTGGCCGGATTCAGCTAAGGAAGTTAACCATGAAACAGCTCTCACATATGGATTATCTATTGCTCTGTGAATAAAAATTTTGAGTGTTATTCTCATCGTAAAAATATGCACGTGATTTATTGTTGCGAATCTTGTATTTGATTTTCAATCAATACTGTTATTATAAATGTTAAAGGCGTCTCGTAATACATTGAAAGAGGAATAAATAAATTTCAAAATTATTTTTAAACCTTTCAAACATATTATTATAAATACTTTTAAACCTTATTGCCTTAATTTATTAAATTAGCAAACTTAGATATAAGAACTAAAATTGCTTCCTCTTTGACTTCAAATTTCATTTTGAACTCGAAATTGTAACGTTAAAAGATAATTTGATTAAACAGATTATTCAGAATTAATTTTGAATGTACATGAAATTTCGTAGAGATCCGAACTCTGTAACTACATTTTATTATCATCATTTACGCTTTCTACTGCACGTATCGATAGTCCAGTGGTAAGGTGCCGGTTTGGTAAGCAAGAGGTCCTGGGTTCAAAGCTCGCTGGAAGTAAAGGTATTCAAAATATCACCCATGAGTTCAGCACTTAGGAATTAAGTGATTAATATTTTTCCATGCTTCTAAAATGTATTTTTAAAATATTCAGTATATTGTTATATTATTCAATTTTATATAATATTATTCAGTATAGTATAATAGTATTTAATATGGTATAATATTATACAGTATTATATGACATTATCCAATATTATGAAAAAAACATTGTACAATATTGAAAAAGTCTTACGCTTTACACTGTTTCAATATTGCGAAAAATATTGTACAATATTACTTTCGCGAATTTTATGATATTAGACAATATTATGTTCTACCTGGGAAAAGAGGACTTGTTGTTTGTCGCCGAAGAAATTGGTGAGACACTGCCTCAAAATATAAAAATTTCGGAACTTGCCACTGAGACTATAGCTGAAAGAAAATTTGATATACGAGGGTGGGAGTATTCTAACCCATCTGATCCCATTGCAAGTCCAACAAACATTCTGGGAATGATTTGGGACAGACTTTGTGATATTCGTTCCATAAATATTCCTTATTTGAAAGAAGTAACGGATGAAGTAATCACAAAAGAAATATTCTTGCTGCTTCACACAAAGTTTTTGATCCCATGGAGATAACTAGCCCGGTGCTGCTGAAACCGAAACTCTGGCTACAAAATTTGTGGAAATCTAAAATTGATTAGGACGAAGAAGCTGATCTAAAAACACGTCAAGATTTCCTAAAATGGCTAAGTGAGCTTGAATATTTGAAGCATGTGAAGGTACCAAGATGGTTACACTGTGATAACGGATTTGAGCATATTTCGTTGCATTTCTTTAGCGACGCAAGCAAACTGGCCTATTCTACGGTTGTTTTTCTACGAGTTCATATTGAAGTACTGATCACATTTAACTGGTACAGAGTAAAACTAGAATTGCATCTTGTGGGAAAAAGGAAACAACAATTGCAAGATTGGAACTTCTTCGCGCTGCTATTTCTGCTCGTCTTTCCTCCACCATCTTGAAAGAGTTTAAAACAGACAACGTTTATTTCTGGACTGACTCTACTTCAGTACTAGCTTGGCTAAAGAGAGAAGAATCATGGGGTGTATTTATTCATAACCGTGTTCAAGAAATTCGAAAGCTGACACCTGTCAAAGCATGGAGACACGTGCCTGGATCTTTGAATCCTGCAGACCGTCCAAGTAGGGGGTGTTCAGCGAAGCAACTTTGCAATTCGAAATTATGGGAAGGCCCCAACTGGTTGTATCTTTCACCTCACGAATGGTCAGTTATTGATGTAGTAGTAGATATCAATGAGGAAGAAGTGAATAAAAAGAAAAGAAGAACGATCGTATCCTGTATGGTAAATATTCAAGTAACAGATATCTGGAGCGATCATTTTCCCACCTATAGTAGAAACATCAGAGTAGTGTCATGGATTCTACGTTTTATTCATAAGATTTCACATATAACCAAGTTAAATGGTAACTTAGTCTATGAAGAATTCAGGCAAGCAGAAATTTTGGTTTTCAAGTCCATGCAGTTAAAGGCTTTTCAAGATGAGAAATTTCTTACTAAAATTCAAGCATTTAGAGATGAAGAAGGGCTTCTGAGAATAAGAACCAAACTAGTAGACAGTGATGAGAAGGGGGATTTCAAATTCCCAATTCTCTTTCCTGCCAATATTGTTGTGTTGAAGTTGATTCGGGAAGAGCATGAAAAAGCAGTGCATGCAGGTTCTTCAACATTACTTGCCAGACTTAGGGAAAAATTTTGGCTAATTAAAGCTAAAGAGTTAGTAAAGCAAGTTATTTCTGAGTGCGCGACGTGCAAACGTTATAAAGCTACACACGTTGAAGTACCCTTCGCACCGCTGCCTAGAGAAAGAGTTACTCAGACAAAAGTATTTGAGGTATCTGCTGTAGATTATGCAGGTCCTTTATACCTTAAGTCGAAAGAAAAGGCATGGATTGTTTTATTTACTTGTGCTATCTACCGAGCGGTACATTTTGAATTAGTCCAGTCACTCACTACGGATACTTTCATTGAAACCTTAAGAAGATTCATTGCGAGAAGAGGCAGGATTTCAGTTCTTTACACTGACAACGGTACAAACTTTATAGGAACAACTAATGTGTTGAAAGCATTAGATTGGGATAAAATTGCCGTATACTCAACTCAGAGAATCATTTGGAAATTTATCCCACCCACAGCAGTATAGTGGAGTGGGTGGTGGGAGCGGATTGTGAGAATGCTCAAGGAGCTACTGCGTCGAGTGTTAGGGAAATCTATCTTAAATTATGAAGAGCTCCTAACGATCCTGTGTGACTGTGAGTCAGTAATCAATGCTAGACCGTTGACGTATATACAAGATTATCCAAATTAATTGCTACCTTTTACCCCAGCAATGTTTATTCACGGAAATGGCAACTGTGAAACCCCAGATCTAGATAATGTGAACCTATCTTGATTGATAAAACGCATCAAGTATTTGCAGAAGCTGCGTGAAAATCTTAGACAAAGATTTAGAAATGAATATTTTGCTCTTCTAGTTCATAAGGGGATAAGGAGAAATGATGTTTTAAAAGTAGGCGATGTTGTGCTAATTGGGCATGACAATCTTCGACGTATTGATTGGCCTCTTTGTGTTATTTTGGAGGTTTATCCTGTAAAAGACGGAGACGGAGAAAGAGTTGCGAGAATAAAAACCTCCCAGGGTGAGAGGATCCGTCCTTTCCAAAGGCTTTATCCATTAGAAGTGTCGGCGAAAACTGAAGTTGGTGTTTTGAAGAAGGCTTCAAGAAAAACTGACTTACCTGTTGAAAATATTCCCAACTCTCCTGTTGAGGGAACTGATAACTCTGTGTGATACACCATACCAAAACCAGATTGGGAAAGACCATAAGAATCCCTTGCAAATTAGACATGTGGACTTATTTTAATTTTTGGACTGGTGCAAATTGCATGAGGAATTAAGTGTTATATATATATTACATATCTGAAATTCAAGTTGTTCTAAATTTTAGATTGCAAAGTTCAATTTGTAACTTTTCTTCACTTTGCGAGGTGGGAGAATGTTTCGTATTGTAAAATATTTAATTCTGTTTAAATTTATGGTATTCAACTTATAATAGTAATAGTATTTATTTCAATATTTAAACTTAAATAACTCCACTTATAACTTACGAATTATTTTAGTTTAACTTTGTACTGTATGGCAACAGGATGAAAAAGTGAAGTTTCTTTTGAATCCCGGGTTGAAATATTGGCCTTTTTCAAAGCCTTGGGAATTTTCATTTGGCCTTAAATTCATTTTTGGCCTTATTTTGACTTTCTTTTCGTTCATAATTTTTAGAACTACTTTTTGTAACTAATTCTGCTGTTTTTTTAATAAAAGTTTGACATTAAACTTTTCGATGATACACAGTCAGCTCTCAAAAGGGTATTTCCTTAGTAGATCAAGGTTTCTGTCCCCATTTGGGACTATGGTTTCCAGAATATCTCTAGCGTTAGCTATACTTGTGTTTCAAAGCATCAAGGTATTTAGAGCATATAAAGAACCAAGCAAACCAAGCAACTAACCAAGCAAAAAAGCGGTACTAGGGTTTTATTTACTTATTTATTTTAGAAAGATTTTAAAGAGTTGGTTTTATGTGCCTTTATTTTTGGTAATGAATGAAATACCTACCTCAGCAATTAAGTAACAAACATTTAATGTTAAATATAAAATATGTAGATAAACTTTCAAAAATAATATTTAGTACGCCTCGGCGCAGTATATTCGATTTGGATATTATATTGAAACTACAAACAGTGCGTTTCTTGAAATTTTTAACACTTATTGGAAACGATCTGAATCTGAACTGAATTTATTTATTTTAATAGAATATAAAATTTTTACACTTCACCATTTATTATGTGCGCAGAATCACTCATTAAATTCGTTTATTATAACCAAATTGCAAAATAATATCACACAATTTTGTTCATACATGAGTTAACATACTTCGTTCGGCTATTTTATTTAACATTGGCAAAAGCAGAACTTTGATGCAAAGCGGTTTATCCAGAGGTTTTAATTTTCTTTTAGCTTCAGTATTGTCTTATTTCTAGAGTATTGTACAATGTCAACCTAATGTGATTCATATTCATAAAAAGTTTTTTTCTAGTTATAATTCAGCAAAAAATCAGTGTTTCAATCATTTTTTTTTTTAATTTTTGCCTTTTTTGGCCTTCTTTCACCATTTTGATCTGGCAACCCTGTTCGAATTGGATTTTCCGTTGGTTAAAGAACTAGAATGCGTAATCAAAGCTGTTTTTGAACTTCATAAACATTTATTTTTGTATACTTTCGTGATTTTATCATTCATCTGGAGATCTTTTTGGTCATTTGATTGATTTAAATATAAAAGGCGTCCGTGGAATAATTTTAAATGCTTATTATTTCCACGCAGGCAAATTGTACCTGAAAATAACGTTTTATCCGTAGGTACAGTATGCTTGCAAATAACGTTTTATTCGTAGGTTCACTTCCTTTAAAAAACTACTATCATTTATTTATTTTTCTTTATTACCAGAATCTTCAAAAATTATCACAAAAAGGTCTTTGCAAAAATACAATATATTTACTTTTAAATATTCTTTTTAAAGTAGTATAGTTGACTTTTCGGAAATTAGACATAAATAGAGTGTAGGTGCTTTTGAGAAATTTTACAGGATATCCTGGCGTTTTTCATTCCATATAGAAGACAAAAAGTGTTATACGAAAAAAATGAATAAAGACAACATGTGCTGCCATCTACATATGCAGAAGCCATCCAAAGGTTCTGGGGTTAGCACTCTACTCATTTCATTCTTTTAAAAACAAAATCTATAATTGAGTACATCATTATTTTAAATATCTTTATTAGAAATTAAATATTATCTACGTAGCAAATATCTGCATTTGAAAGGAAATTTCTGCAAAAAAGTTTCAAAAGAAATTTAGCATCGAAAAATGGTCTTGTTGAGTTTTGTTTTAAAAAAATATTAAAGCTCTTTCTTTTCTTTCTCTAATACTGTTTGTAACCTTGAATTAGAGGGGTTATGGGATTTGAAGCAACAAAGGCTGTAATCCCCTGTTTGTAACCTTTCAATTTGTCTGTGACCACAATATTGATCGGTAGCTATTGATAATAAAGCAAAATACATCATCAATCGGTTATCCAGACGCCTCTCAAAGGAATAAAAAATGTGTTATCCCCGTTAAAATTGGTCACCAGAAATAAATATAGAAAAACAAATAAATAAATAAATAATAAACTTTTGAAATATTAAAACTATTGAAAGTAAGAAATTCTTTCGTAATTGTATTGCTGTAAAAGAAATAACAAATTTAAAAAAATACAAGTAAGCGGCTTAGAAACATTCTTTGAAATCTAAAACGAAAGAAAAAAAAACTAAAATCTGAGATGTTCCCGCGCAGATATACGCGAACGAAAATCTGTGAAAAGGAATGCTTGAAGAAATAAAGGAAGGAAGAGGTTTTTAAAGGAAGAAAAAAAAACTCGAGCCCATGGGGGTGGGGGGGTGGCAGAAGAAAGGCTATTTTCCTATAACTAAATACAAAGAACTTAGGGTGAAAAAGGAAGCAATGCTGCTTCCTTTTAATCATATCAAGTACTACGAGTAATTTTAGATTATGAAAGGAAAAAACGCAACAAAGGAAAATGGAGCAAATAGTCTGATGTTCTATTTCAGGAATTGTGTACACACCTGAGATAACATCAATAACTTCGCACTAACAGCTGTTAATTGATTTCGGATTCATGTTACTACATGGCAACGTGAATTAATGAAAATGCAGATCAATAAATTATATCTGCTAACAACTAAATCGAATCTAAATCCCTTTATATACTAGAATACAGGAAAAAAGTGCGAAATTTAATAAAAATCCACAGAAAACTTTCGATATCTTTTTCCAATGGCCCTAACGGATTCTAATGTTTTCTTGCTACAAAAACCATCTTCGAATATTAAAAATCATTGATAAGAAATGAATAAAAAAATGATAAATGAAGAAAAAGAGAATTATTCTGTATTTATGGAATGCTTTACTTAAATTCTCAAAATAATAATACTTGAAGAATTTGGACTTTAAATAAAATCGAAAAGATAAACTGCAGGTAAGAATTTGATGTAAATAAGAGAGAGAGAGAAGTAAAATAGAAACTCGGATGAGATAAATTAGTGTTGAGTCATACTTGATAGTGCTTTAATACGACAAAAATAATATATTTTTTTTATCTCGCTATTATTATTATTAATCCGAACGAAACGAATAATGTATTTATGTTACGTTCAAGTGCTGAACCAGTTTACGGTGAATTTAAGCAGTTTAAAATTTTCTCATCTTGCTCAGCTGTGAATTTTAGATTTTATCCGGCTGTGATAGTCCTGGTTTAAATTTCACATTTTTTCTGAGCTATTATTTATTTCATTTAAAATAATAAGCATCGCTCTTTGTAACATATAAATACAATCTATATTGCAAAATATGATGGAAGTCGTGAAAAAAATATCATTCCTGACCGGCCGCCATTTATCCTTGCTACTCCATTGTTTTAAAGAGGTAAAATCATGCACATCCACAATGGTGTTTTATGAACAGTTTTACTTAGAAAATTTAGTTTCATTACTTCTCATTTTGATAAATTTCAGGGAAAAAAACTTTAGTAACGCTTCAGAAACCAAACTTAACTGCAATTTTAGAAGGAATAAAATAGAAAAACCATTATTAGTCCAAAAATATTTTAAAAAATTATAATACTTTTTGAAACATTCTGGTATGAATAATAAAATTATCGAAATTTCATACCAACAAATTTCTACGTGCAAGTTTATATTTCGAAGAAAACGGCACATTTCTCTTCAAACAAAAAGCACATGCAAAAATTGAAAAAACATTAACCCTTCTTGGTCGGGGATGCATGTCATACGTTCGGCTCTTTTGTGTTCGTACGCTCTTTAAATCCGTAATTAAGTAAACGTAACAATTCATTTTAAATACAAAAATCAGAAGGTCACGCTTAAATGTCGCAAATATCCTTTACCATCTTAAATAGATTGAAATAATAAAAAATATATCAAATGGGTGGTGGCATCTAATTAGAAGGTTAAATAAAAACATAAGGCAAGGGGGTTAAATCTCACATTGCAGTCTTGGCAATAATATCAGTTTCTTTTGCTAATCTTCTTGGTTTAATTATTTCTTCCATTTTCATAAATATTTAGTATGCAAATTATATGGGAAGGTTTTGAAGGATAAAGTGTATTAACTGGCTACAAAATTTCCGAATTAAACTTGCATTAAACGTAGCTCGCAGTAACCGAAAAAAAGGCCGTATTTCACAATAAATCAAAGAGAGGGGGAAAAACTCGAAACTGTCTCATCAGAACTTGAGTATCACCATCTGTGAGACCAAACCGAAAACTAAAATAAACCAGATGTGAGAATTAGAAACTAAAAAATATCTAAAATGAGATTCCCATGCAACACGGGGGAAACACGCAGGTTGCTTGTGTATAAACAATGTTGTTCACCTTATTTCAATACTCTGTCCCGTATTACTATTTGCCCCGGACATAAGATTTATTCCCGAACTTAAGTATCCCTAAGATTTTTTTGAGAAAAATAATACCAACCAAAACTGCGAAGCAACTATGAAATTTAGTTCGGAAGAGAAGTGGCTGAAGTTTTTTGCAGATACAAAGTACATTGATCAGATTTCATGTCTAATAAAGCTATGTGAATACGCCATTCCAGCCACAATGCTAATGTGGAAAGAATGTTTTCTCTGATATCAACGCAATAGTCGGACGAAAGAAACAGGTTATCAATAGAGTCAACGGAAGCAATTTTGATTTCTCATTATAATTTTAAAATGACTTGCTCCCAATTTTATAATTATGTGAAAAAGAAAATGGTATAATTAAGAAATTAAAATCATCTTTAAAATATGAGTAGGCTAAAAAGGATTAGCCTTCCATCTTTTTTATTATTATAAGTGTTCATTTTATAAGATTGGTTAATCTCTCTCTCTCTTTATTGATTTTTTATTAGAGTAAAATAAGCCATTAACTACCCACTTTTTTCATGCTTTATTTATTTAGCACTTAAACGTCCCGTGTCAATGCTTGGAAATATGGCAACCCTATGTATAAATGATGATATACCGATCCACCAGCTTTCGGAAACATAAGGATCATAAAACTATAGTTAACAAAATAATTCAAATATTTTTCACATTTAATTAATGAAATATATTCATTTGTAAAACATATTCACGGACTTTTAATAATAAATATTAATTAAATACATTATCGAATTCTTCCACCTCTATTCTTTGATTTGTTATGACATACACGTATTTTTTCTGTTCCTGTGCGCTACATTTAATTAAATTTTTCATCTTTGCTAATAACATATATTCATTTTTAAAACAAATTTCTTATATTTTTAATAATAAAAAATTAATTAAATTCATGTTCTTGCTTTCTTGACTTAGCTGTTTAGTATTCACAAATTGTCATACCGTTTTTCCAAAATTACAGCCGACACAAACAGAACTGCCATGTATGTCCAAAGTATGTATGTATTTTTGAAATTGCCATGTATGTATATGTCCAAAGCTTATCCAAAAATAACTTTCCTAAAGAGCCTAGAAAGGAAATGTTATTTTATGTTGGGAAGATGATTTCATTGTTTAAGAACAATTAAAGACTTCTAAAAAGATATGTCTTTTGTACCACATTTGTTCAATTGTCAATTAATATATTTATTTAATAATATATTAATATATTCAATTTAATCATTTGTCAATGAATATATTCAAATGAGACATATATATAAGATTTGAAAATAAAAGAATCAACAAAATGGAACATGTGCATGTAATAAAGTTCTTTGATAAGCACAGCGATAAAATTTTAAACCACTTAAATTCCGAAAAATAAGCATTTCCGGATTTCGAATTTTATTCCATGTACAGTGATCATTATTTTAAATTACTGATCATTCAAACATTACATATCAAGTGAATATTCTCATTTTGTGTGAGAATATTTTCCATCAAGGGAAAGGAGTAAAATTTTCTACTATGTCAACCCGGAAATAAATCAACTCATTAACCATGCCTAATTTAAATCTAAGAAAATTTTCTACGGAAATGAAGACAAGAGGATTTTTAAGTACTGTTTTCCTTTAAAACACAGTCTACATCATTTTTTGTCTTCAGTGCATTTTTCCACCCGAGGAAGCTCAATTTTTTCATTAAATTTCCTACAACAGAAAGAATGGAGTCGTAGAGCGATTCTGGAAAGAATATTGAATTGTTAGCAGGGGTCATAATTTACAAGTCATTTGTTCCAGCTACAAATATACCAAGCGTAGAATAATGTTTCCCTCTTTGAACAATTTAGTATCAGTAGAGGCTAGGGCATCAACTCATTTCCTCTTTTGAAGTAATCATTTATGTCCTCTGACTGTTTGGCATACAAGGTTTACATGATAGAGCTTCAGGAAACACAGTTTGATCTCATATTTTTAGGCTAGGTTTTCGTGTTTTATTTAAATACCATTTAAAAATGTACAGCTGTTTCGTAAAATTAGCTTATTTCTTCCGAGATTCATTTAGTCATTTTATCTCCTTAGTGATGCTTATGTGATTAATATAGTGGAAAACTGAAGATATTTTTTTTTCTTTTGGAACTTCAGTAAATACCATTTTAAGAAGAGATAAAGCTGATTTCAGAATGAAAACACTTACACTCATATATTTGAATCATTGCAAAAAAATTTGCTTACGCGATCACAATTCTGAAAAAAAATTCCCGATTTCAGATCAATCACTTTTAAGCTAAATATAGTTGAATCTTTGTTTTGGATTCATTCAAATCTGGTGCTTTTAATTCTTTATGTTGAAGGATAGACTCATTCTGTGCTGGAAATTGGTGTTATAAATATAAAACAGAATGTCTTCGAATTTCGAAAGCTCTTAAATCTGTCGCTTTGCTATCAAACAGATAGTGTGATCAACTTAACTGTATGCTCTTTAGAAAATGTCAATTCGAAACAAAGCAAGAGAATAGTTTGTAATTGTCAGCGTCAAATAAGTAATTATTAAATAAATGGCGGGAAGCCGATCATTTTGAAACAGATATAAGAAACGCTCCCTTTGGTCGTAACGTGGAATGGAATACATTTATTTTAAAATCTGCAGGTGATGCGATTTTCGCATGTTACACTTATATTAACGTTCGGTTTTAAAGTTAAACGAGGGCTCTTTTCGGACGGACCTCTTCATTTTGAACCGTGCTCAGATAATGACAATGACTCTTTCAGGTTTCCGAAGTTCTTCGACAACCAACAAAGATTATAAAACCTTTTTATTTTAAAGAGCGAATATTGGAAAATTCTTTTGGAAGTTACAATCGTAGTTGTATGGTTTATATCGGATTGCTTATTAAGAAATGAATTCAGTAGTACGTTATTCTTTACACATGCGTACTCTAATCCGTTTATATACAAACATCCCCTAAGGCTCTTACGTATATATATATATTACAAACTATTAAAACTCAGAAAAAACTTTTCATTATATACACTTATTAAACCAATAATTGTTGGAATATATATATATATATATATATATATATATATATATATATATATATATTCCAACAATTGGCTTTTGCAGAGGGTTGGCGCCATTAAATTCGGATTAATGCGACATATCAGTTCCCAAAACTGATAAGCATTTGATTGTTGGAATTCCAATTTCTGGGTTGTCTTTTTCATAGTAATAATAATCTAACTAGTATTAATACATTAGTTTTTAATTTCTCTTTTTGTATTTCATTGTATGATTATTAATAAGGTAACATTATTTTATTTTTAATTTTAGTTTAATAAGTGTTTATATTGAAAATGTTACTTGAATTTTGATTGTTTGGAAAATATTTAACTATGTATAGTAACAGTAGTAAATAATAATATATATTCATAGTAATAGTTTATAATCTGATTATCTTTATGTATTTCATTGTATGATTATTAATTAGGTAACATTATATTTAATTTTAATTATTGGTTTAATAGGTATATATATTGAAAATGTTATTTGAGTTTTAAATGTTTGTAAAATATTTAACTGGATATATATATATATATATAAACAGACATACCAATACTTAGTTAAATACAGCTCTTTGATGCATTTCAATAAAAAAAATTAATTTAAGATGGTTTTCTTGATTACTTTGTTAATTAAAACTTCAAAATATAATAGGATTACGCATTATCAATGGTGTGGAGGGCCTTAATCAGTGTCGAAACCTGTCGCTTTAAGAACCTCTAACTTGTATGATTTCAACACCATCTTTCATCAAAGATCAAGATGTTTCAAGTAATTGTATTGTAAGTATATAATATTGCTAATGGTCGCAGCTTTTGTAATTATTAGAATTGGTCAAAGAACAAAGACACTTGTATTAAGTATATCGATAAAATAAATCATCGACACAAACAAAGCTATACGGCAAACATTCCTTGCTTCGACTATAGAAGGAAACTAACAACTCATGAGAAAACTGACCAATGTCTAGTGACATGTCATTCACCTAACGCATTAAGAAAAAGGCAGTAGGGCTAAAAGAGGTTACTAACTTCGAACACGTTTTTGATTGAGTGAAGGCACGCCTAATGGAAAAGAAAGTTGTTTAGAAGGCATCTTATCTCCCTCAAGAAGAAAAACGAGGAGAATGAAAACATAGGACTTTCCTTTCGCTCAATTCGGACGATTCTAATTTTACTCAGGGGCATTCCTTACTAATTTAAAAGATACTTATCAATGCATAGGATTTTGAGTCTTTAAAAGTGATTACATTATTTGAACGTATTCTTGTTAACCATAAATTTAATTTAATTATTTAATTAATTTTTTACTTATTCATACGTATTTTTACACTTAATTGTTTAAAATTATTAAAAGTCGAATAATAAGTTAATAATTATTTTAACAATACAGTAAGAATTTTTTTTAAATAGAGCAATTAAGTTATTTGATTTAAATGAGTGTAGGGAATATATGCAAATTAACCCAACATTTTAATTTTAATTAAATTTTTAAAAAATAGTTTTTATTATGTATAAATACGAAAATTACAAAAACTGACCTTATAAACTAAGAAATATTTTATAAAAAAAATCTTGCATCAACAAATTCTGAATTACAGGTCAAGAACAAATGTGATGCAAATATATCACTTTGCGTAGTGCAGGAAGCATTTAATTTAGTTATTTGTTTACTTTTTTAGGTACATTATTTGTTTTATTGTGAAATCATTACTTAAATGAAAGAATTGAAATTTCAATACAGAACAAAATTTTACGGTAATTTCCCTAATGAAAACATCATAATGTCATAATTCGCCACGCTGCAATCTATCTCTATTACATACAGACCATTAGATTTAGAACTATAGAATTGGACACAAAAGCATTTCATCAGAGAACATTTCGCTCTACGTATTCGTTAATCCCACCTAGTTTTTCTTCTTCTCCTTCTTCTTTTTTTAATTCTACTTAATACTCAGAAGGAATTTCGAGTGATAGGAGACATCCCTTTTCGTTGGTTTATCATTAATATTTATTTGATTTAAATAAGTGTAAGGAATATACGCAAATTAATCAAACATTTTGAAGAAAAGGTGCTTGTAAAAATCTGACATTTTTTTCAGATATTCGTTTGATTTTCATATTTTTAGAAAATATTCAGAAGGAACTTGTTCATTTTTAGAGGTTTTTTTTCTATGAACTGAAAAATATTATCATTGTAACAGCAAATACTTCGTCAATTCGTCCTCTTTTAAAGAAACTAACATTAAAAAAATAAAACTAAATTCGTTATGGTTTTTAAAACCAAGTTCTTTAAAAAAATTTATTAAATGGAATCTAGAACTGCCGCGTTCAGATAAGCCTAACTTGAAATGCAAACAATAAACTTGGCAGCCTGGAGTTTGAAAATCGTTCAAAGAATCGATTATCATTTTATTTTTCTAATACAGTGAAGCACAATTTGATGGACTTTGGATTGAATGGACAAAATTTGACTAACATTCTTGAGCAGTTTTATCAGCCCTTCTAAAACGTAGATTTAAGGGATTTTTATTATTAATATAATACGCTCATTAAATATTTTGCATATAGCGCAATTTCATGTAAAATATCCTATTTTAGAAACTGTTGATAACACAATTCACGAACTTCGATTTTAAGGACTCTTTCAAGGCTCAATTAGCTCGTTAAATCGAGGTATTGTATTACATTCTAGTTACTTATTTTCTTTATCCTCTGCGATGACAGGTGATCAATAATTTTGCAAAGCAACGACATCAGTAATTTAGCATTTCCCATGTATTTTCATTACCTTACGTATTATTTGAATATTTTCCTTACGGGTGGTACAGAAAGCATTAGGATTTCATCCCTCCAGAGCTAATCCGTCTCTCTTCTAATCACTCGGTAGATAATATTTATCATCTGTCCTATTGTGTCATCCCATGCAAGATGAATAGATGTTTTGTTAATGAAGGAAGCCGAGGATAACAGCGGGTGGTAGAAAGAGACCACATATTTTTAGATTTGATAAAATGAAAAGGGAGGGAAATTGGTTCCCCGTTAGAAAAGGTTATTTTGAGATTTCATCCCCCATAATCTAAGGATTAATTAACATGCATATTCATTCACTTATCTTTAAATTATTTCTTTTTGGTCTATTGTAAGAAACTATGGATATCGTTCTTAATTCATTATATTTTTGTTTTTAATTCAATTTTTTTTCAAAGGAATATATTCCATAAAAATTAGTAATTTTTGGCGCAGCCCTACTTATCTGTATGAAACTCTGAGAAACATATCAATTAATTGTTTCCTAAAATCGATACTGATCTCCTAAAAAACCGGATCACGAAGGAAGCTTAGAAAAATTAGGTTCAAAATAGTTGACCTTAATTCGGAGTCAAATGAAACTTAATGGCTCTAAAAACTTTTGACGGAAGTAGTCGAAGATTAAAAACCAATCGTAACTTCCGATAAAGTTTCGTTAAAAGCAAACGTTTTTCTGAACACCCAAATGGATCACGTATTTGGAATGTGCATTTAGTGGACATCCAGTCTGCTGTAGTGATTAAACAGAGGCTTCGAAAATATAACATCGTGCTTTCCTCCGTTAAAATATTAGAAAAAGTAACTAAGAAATTTTTCCAAGCATAATTTTTTCAAGGAATATTGTACAGTAAAACCTTTTTAGTATGTCGTTTAGGGCAGTGGTGCGCAAGCCATGGGCCGCTACCCCTCTGGGAGTGGCAAGAAAATTTTTGTGGGTCGCTAAATTGAAAGAAATTTATTTGAGAATAAAAAATATAAGACTTTTCTTCAAGAAACGTAGTTGTGACACCTCTGGGGGTAACGAAAAAGTTTTACACAAAGTGAGGGGGTTGGAAATGAAAGTAGTTTGCGCACCATTGATTTAAAGGACTGCTTCAAAACGATGCACTACCGAATCTGGAATCCAAATGCGTTAAACTACTTTCAACGTACAATATAGTACTTTTAGTTGATTTTAAAGGATCTTGTAATTTAAAAGGAGCATGGAAATAATTCAGTGTTTATTTACACCTTTATTTGACACAACATTTATTATTTTTCGTAAATAAACAATATTTTGCAATTAATTTATGTCATTTATCTCGAGTTTTCTGTACAGCAAAAATATTTATTTATTCTTCAAAATCCAACGACCGGGCCAAAGGAGGTTCAATTGACAGCATTGTTGTATTACGCAACCTCTCTTTTACCATGGAATTCCTCAAGTAGGGTTTTATTAATTTTGATTTTGAAAAGGAACGCTAGGCACTAGCCGTGGTGGCAGTAATGGCATTAAAGCTATACCCACTTCAAGAAATTAATGCATTTATTTTTTTTCAGCCACGCAAGGTAGGAGAGTAGCAGTGTCTATGCGCTTAATGTTATTGTAACACCACGGGTCGAGGCTTCTAACACAGTAGGCCCCTGCCATTTGGCCTGTTTATAGTTACGCCACTGGAAACTCATTGTTTTCGCGATCCTAAATTACATGAGCATCACCCTAATCGCTCGGAGTCGGGATGCATGATTTAAAAAGCGTTTCTTTAAATAATATTTGGCGGGGCCTGGTGGTAAGGTCTTGGCTTCGGGGTCGGAGATCTCTAAGCTCTGGACCCGATTCCATAAAAGAACCGCCGTGGAAGTGGGCCTGGCGCACATCAATCAAATCTGCCAGGGCCAAATGCCCTCCCGTTGATGAGGCGCGGAAGCTGAGAGGGGGCACCGGAGAGGTGTCGTCCTCGCCATCCGACCATGGCTCAAAATTACGAAGTATGTCCCAAAATAGCCTTCTTGTTGCTCAAAAAAAGGTATGTAAACATAATTAAACTAAATTAAACTTATATAATATTTCGGATTGCTTCAAGAAATAGATAACTATTTTCAAATTTAAGTTCTGAAAATGTCTTGCCGAAAAAAGTATATGCGCTAAATAGTATATGCATGCAAAGTTATCTACATAACATGGATATCTGGCTCTCACAATTTATTACTGATTACTTGAGGTTGACTGAGAATAAAATTGAACCTGAAAGTCCTGAATTTGGAAAGATAGTCACGAAAGCAGCCATTATAGACGCCAACCTTGATAGAGGCGTTTACTTATTATGAAATAGGAGCACTAAATTAATTGAAGAACAACGAAAACCCCAAATTTAAATGCAGTAGGTCAGAAATTGAAAACAGAAACGGAGTCTGGCGCCGCTACGAAACCGCCTCCCCACAGACCAGTAGCAGAAAATAATCTTTCTATCATCGTGGGAGAAGAATTAGCCATAGAAATAGAATAGTATGGAACGCGCATCCTTTTAGTTGACAAGTAGGCCAACATAACCCACGTGACTCGTTCCGAAATTGAGCTATATTTGGCGCGTTATGAAAAAGACTTGGCGCGTTGAGTTCGATTTACGCGGCGCAAAAATCACATGGCAAGAGTTCAATCTTAAATTTACGAATATATTTAAGCTACTTTTTGGTACATATAATATGTATTTACGTTGTATTTCTTTCTATTTTCCGGCTGAAATTGAATTTGTCCTTCACGCAAAATACTTGCAATTTTAATTCTCGTACCTAATTCTTTCATAAAATATTTATTTGGTTATATTTTCCGTTATTACAAATTTGAATTACGATGCTACTGGCTTAAAATAATCTTTTTTCAGAATATATCACTCGTGAAATGTACAAACTTGTTATTTCAGTGTTTTAGTTCCTTTAGAATTTACGTTTAATTTTTTAAAGATAAGATCAGATTTAATAAGATGATATACAGTTTACCTTTTTATTATTATATTGACACCGTAACAAATGTTTCGTGTACTGAACTGATTTCAATACTTTAAATTAAGTACCATTTGGTAATATTGGGTCGAGGAAAAGATTTCTTAATATATTTCTGATGGATATAAATATGTTCATATATTTCTGCTAATTCTTGCCGCATCAATTAAATTATAACAAATGGTGAAAATAGCTCTTGTTTTAATATCATTTGAAACATCAATAAAATTTCATATTTAATTTTAACTGCAGCATAATTAGTTATCTTATATTTTAACTTTTTCATTTTGATTCAGAATTATATGACTTGACAGACAAAAGAGAAAAGTTCATCAATAGTTTCATTTATTTAAATAATAACTTTATTTAAATAATAATAATTTATTTAAATAATAAAAAGGAAATAATTAGTAATTTTATTTAAAATATAAGTTTAAACCACAAAATAACTTTTTATTCCCAGTTTGTCATATACAGGAGAAACTCAGTTCGTTTTTTGTTTTATTAACATAATGTTAAACTGGGTGTAAATCATTTTTGATACTTGTGTTGCTCAAATAATGAAAATGAATGCTAAAACATAAAAATTTCACATAAAAAATAGATAATTTCTGTACAAATAATGATAAATTCATAAACAAAATACTATTTTAATCTAATCAAAATTTTTACTTAAATATCCAAATTTGGAACCTGTTCCTATTTTTCTCAGTGTAGCCACCAGACTCAGTCTAGTTTAAAATAATTTACATTTAAAGTAAGAACATAAGGTTTTAAAAATCAGTGGAATAATTTCATTGGAAACTAATTTCAAAAAGCTTTTAAGCATAAAATATTGTTGCGAAATGCCTTGCTGCGGGTGTATGGTGTAAACAGTCCAACACACAGGATAATGGAGAGTGCAGATTTATTTACAAATATGCAGGAAAACACGTAGCACAGATACAGGAAACAATAGTTCTTGCACAGATTACCAATGTAAACAGACAACAATTCGCAGGTAATAACAGTTCAGCACTTTGTTATCTAACAACACAAACAGTCAGCAAATAACTAATAACTAGTAGACCATAACTGCACCTCCAATAGCGCTCAGCTCACCAGCTCGCACTGCGGGTAGAACTCCAAAGACATTCGCGCTCCAAGGTGATCCCAGTCGATCATAAGACCCTCTTCTGAACTAGGTGCCGTCCTTAAATATTCTCTCCGACAGACCGTGACGTCACATGGTGTTTTCTCGCGTATTCTTTTTCCTAGTAGAAATATCGAGAAAAGGGTTGCATTTTCGGGAATCATCTATTTGTCGCCAAGGTCGCCAAATCGCCAAAATGGTCGCCAAGTTTGTCGCCAAGGTCATGCGTGCCATAAGAGTCGCTGAGGTCACTCCATGCTTAACCTTGTAAAACTCTCTTCCCAACCATAAGACTTGCTTTGCTGGGAAGAGACTTTCCATGATTGTAACACTGCTCCCCTCTTCAAAGACTGACGTCCCGGCAGTCTCATTACAACGAACTGTGATCAGTAGCCCGGTAGGGGGTTAGCCGATTGATGTGAATTACTTTTGGCTTGGCGTTAGGTGACCTCTGAACTCTGTAGATGACATCGTTCAGTTTCTTGACGATAGTATAAGGTCCTTCCCAGTTCTGCTGTAATTTCGAGCTCAGACCTCTCCGTCGCTTCGGGTTATACATCCAGACTTGGTCTCCCTCCGTAAAATGATGGCTGGTTGCTCCGGAATCGTAGCGAGTCTTCATTCGTTCACTGGCCAATTTAATTCGCTCTCTGGCAAACGCATGTACGCTTTGCAAACGTGCCTCTAAATTATTCAGGTATTCATTCGGCGAGGAAGGCGCATCACTCGGTCGTCCAAATAGGATATCACATGGCAATCGCAGTGTTCGACCAAAAAGCATATATGCTGGAGTGCATCCGGTCGCTTCATGGTCTGCACTCCTATAGGCCAAGAGAAGGAGTGGTAAATGTGTATCCCAGTCAGTCTGATTCTTCGATACAAATAAAGATAGATGATTTAAAATCGTTCGATTAAACCTCTCGACCATGCCATCGGACTCAGGATGTAACGCCGTCGTTCGAGTCTTCAGAATTCCTAAAAGTTTGCAGAGCTCAGTAAAGAGAGCGGAATTAAAATTTGTACCTTGATCCGAATGTAATATCATAGGTACGCCATACCGCGAAATCCATGCTCGAACAAGTTCTTCAGCCACAGTCGAGGTTTCCCGATCTGGAATGGGGATTGCCTCTGGCCATTTGGTAAAATAGTCCATCAATACTAGTACATACCGATTGCCCTTTGTCGTTACAGGAAGAGGTCCTAAAATATCCAAAGCCATTCTTTCGAAAGGTGCGCCCACATTATAGCGCTGTAAACGGCCTTTAGTTCTTGTTTTGGGTCCTTTTCGGGCTCCGCAAGCGTGACATTCTCTGCACCATTTTTCGACGTCGGCGCGAAGTCTATCCCAATAGAATCGCTCTCGGGTTTTCCTCAAAGTTTTCATAACTCCAAAATGGCCTCCACTTGCGCTGTCATGAGTCTCTCGCAGAACTTCTTGAATTCTGCTTTTCGGGAGAATTAGTTGCCAGCGACAAGAGCTTCCATCGCCACTCTCCCACTTACGATATAAAACACCATCCTTAAGGTGTAAGGAGTCCCAAAGAGCCCAATATCGTTTTGTTGCAGGGCTTTCCGGAACGATTTCTTCCCAAGATGGTCGATCTTCCGAATTTAATTTCTTCTCCAGAATTGGCCTAATAGCAGGATCTTCTAGCTGTGGCTTTTGGACCTCACTTGAAGACCAGGCATCCTCAGTTGTTAAAACTTTCACGGAAATGTATGTTTCCATTCCGAACTTTTTCTCTGCATTCGTGCAATGTTTGCAACTCTCTTTACAGGGTCTTCGAGAGAGCGTATCTGCATTTCCGTGAGAGGTTCCCTTGCGATGCTGGATTTCGAAGTCATATTCTTGCAGTCTTTGGATCCAGCGAGCTATCTGGCCTTCAGGTTCCCTAAAATTCAAGAGCCATCTAAGGGATGCATGATCAGTCTGGAGAAGAAATTTCCGTCTATAGAGGTAGTGATGGGAATGCTCTATAGATTTCACAATGGCTAGTAATTCTTTACGCGTGACACAATAATTTCTTTCTGGCTTACCCAAGCTCTTGCTGAAGTAAGCGATGACACACTCTTCGGTTCCAATCTTCTGAGAGAGCACGGCTCCTATTCCCTCATTACTAGCATCCGTTTCCAAGATAAATTCCTTGTCAGTCCGGGGATAGGTCAAGACAGGGGACGTTGTCAAAGCCTGTTTTAGACTATTGAAAGATTTCTCGCATTCTTCGGCCCAATTAAAGTTTGATCTAGTAGCTTCAGTTAGTTTATGTAGAGGTCTCGCTATTGCAGAGAAATTCCTTACAAAACGACGGTAATAGGTGCAAAGTCCAAGGAAACTTCGGAGATCGTGTACTGTCTTTGGACGAGGCCAATCAACTACTGACTTAGTCTTTTCTGGGTCGGTTTTAACTCCGTCTGCTGAAATTATGTGTCCAAGATAAGAAACTTCCTTTCGAAAGAATCTGCATTTCTTTGGACTTAGCTTGAGGTTAGCTTTTTGCAGTAGCTGGAATACTTTACGAATATTATTAAGATGTTCTTGAAATGCTCGTCCTACTGTAATAATGTCATTAAGATAAACTAAGCAGGCTTCAGACGTAAGTCCACGCAATACTGTCTCCATTAATCGTTAATTATTTTAATCGTTAATTAACAAAAAAATTGTATCAAAGCAGGTATATTCAATCCACTCAGATATAAAATAATATACAACGTTGAAACAAATTAAAAATGTAATTCAAAAAAATACACTTGACAATCAATCACAGAAAACTTCCTCATAAACACAGTTAAATATTTCACATTTTGGAGCTACCACAGAAATAGATTCTAAAGATCGTGCTCTACGAAAACATAAATTGTACGAAATCAGGTATATACATATTCAATACATTCATATATAAAATAATATACAACATTGAAGACTGTGCTCTACAAAAAAAAATTGTATCAAAGCAGGTATATT